>OY744539.1:74511043-74886043 GCA_963556195.1 Sepiola atlantica | reverse complement strand
AGACATTGCTAGTCTTTCCCTACTCTATCGTTATTTCCACAGAAGGTGCTCGACTGAGCTTCAATCTCTGGCTCCTCCTTATAAAACTATCACAGCAAGAACTCTTCTCTCTACAACAACTACAAAGAACTTTCCGGTACTTCTTATGCAATTTACGGACTGGACTGAAATAATAACGTTATAATTTAGAAACCCGTTCTTAACATGGGGAGGTGGGGGGTTCTATTCTAACAATTTAATAAACAAAAGATACCGTATAAATTGAACTTAACTTAGAAAATCCTATCTAAAAAATAGCCCGGTCTGTAAACTGCATAAGCACCAACTTTCCTTTCTTTCTCTGTGTTCCTAACATCAAACGGAATTTCCAAGAACTTCCCGTCTGTGGAACACATTACCACGAGACTGCTCCCCTGCAGACTACAAAATGGGCATCTTCAAATCCAATGGAAACACATACTTATCAAACATTCTCATAAGTAATCCAATTTTATTTATTCCATTCATCATTTTCAATCCTCTCATAATATTCATCATTTCAACTGACAATCCATTCCATCTCTTTAACACTTATCCTCGAGTGACTCATTAGTAAAAAAACAAAATAAAAACATTGTCTTACCAATGTTTTGCTGCCCGAGCTCTATTTGCCATTCATTTAACATCACTTTTCCCTTGTCCAGGAGTCATAAATTTTTGATATTTTGCAAACTCACTCTCCAGTTGTCATGGTTCAGTGGGTCAGCTGTCCCCAAATTCCACTCTGTATGGTCTTGTCTAATTACTTGCTTCCAAATTTTCCTTGGTGACATCCATGCTTCTGCAACATTTTATCCAGGAGAATGAACATTCCACATGACCACACCAGCACTACTGATTCGTCCTTAGGATAACCGCTATACTGGGCAAATGTAGTGCTTTAAGCAAATCCTCTGACCGAATGTAGATCCATTAAATTATGAATCTGTCATTGCGCACCAGTCGGGCGAGAGGGCTAGGTGCAGACTCAGCATTCACTGCCATATAACATGACGCTACTGAAACATTTCCTCCAAGTATAATTTAGTCAGCCTGTGTCTAATTATATGTCCGTTATTGATTAAATTGCGTGGACACATCGAATCGCAAAAGTTAAGCAACGTTCAGCCTGCTCAGTACTTAGATGAGCATTTGAGATTATCAACTGCCATAAATTTGAAAATGTCTTTTAAGTCCCTATTTATTTGCCTCTCCACGAGGACGGAGTTAGACACAAGGTTGATTTTTAATGTGGGGCAAAATAAACTCCCCAAAAAGATACACTCTGGATTGGGACAAAAATGTCTGCAAAGTCATTTTCTCTAATAACCTTTTCTATTTTTACTAATAAGTTACATTTATCAAGGCCAAAAACCACTCAAGGATAAGGGTTAATGAGATTGAAAGGCATGAATCCTTTTCTTCTCCTCTTAGCTATGGGTTAAATTGACTCCGAAACCTCGGTAGGGCAACTAGTCTAAGAATAAAGAAAACTTGAAAATAATATCAGTTCTTTGCTTATCCCAGCATTGCTTCCAGCCATCTTGGAATTCTACCTGCTACTAAACTTAAGCAATGAAGTCAGAAGCAGTGATGCGACCACACCCCACTATAAACTAATCATGAGGCAGACACCCTTTTAGAGGGTACCCATTCTCTCTCCAGACAGTGGGAGACCAACAAGAAATATATACAGGGTGCAGACGACATTTGTTCGCATGATTACTGTCTAGGAAAAAATAGCACAGTAGTTTCATTTTTTTTTTAGATTTATTCATCAAACTTGGGTGAGTTTGTATTCATGACTTGTTCTGTTGATTTTTCTTGATGAACCCGCTTTTGGCTTTGACAACAACATCAACGCGGCCTCAGAATTATCACTGTTTCCCAATTTAGGACCCCAAAGGCTCTGATGAGCATGGCATTCAGCTCGTACTTCATTTTGCAGCTGGATCTGTTGGTGTCTCGCTCCACCTTGTCACACACAAAGAAGTTGAGGGTGTTGTAGTCAGGCGAGCTGGGAGACCAGATATCAGATGAAGTATGATCGGCTAAGTTCTCTCATAACCAAGCCTGGGTCTTCTGGCTGGTATGGCAAAGCACTAAGTTGTACTGCTACATGCATAGTTTACCTGCAGTTACCTAGTCAATCCAGAGTTTCACTACTGTGCTCAGAGCGCAGATGTAGCCATCAGTGTTCAGCCTGAGGTCCTCACAAAAGAAGTGTAGTGGCATAATGTCAGCTTCACTGTTAACAACACAAATGACCATGATTATTACTAAAACCTCTGTATGACTCTGGGAAGATTCTTTGGATGAGGCAGCGGACTGGCTCTTGGTCTGGGAGTTGATCTTCTCGTCTTGGCAGAAGTCTTTCCCGTTGAAGAAGAACCAGTCTGACTCCAATACGTGTTTCAAGTTGTTGGTCGGTTTCTTTGTGTTCTTCAGTCGTTTTTCTTGCATCACCTTCGACCGAAATTGTCTTTTCCTCATCTTGTATGAAACGTAGATGTCATAATGCACCACCAACCCAACAAACTTTTCTTCTACGCTTTTCTCCCTTGCAATAGCACACAGCAATTTATCTTATTTTTCACATTTCACTTATATTGTAATTTTTAAAAAATTTTCTTTATTTTCATAATTTTTACTTAATTTATAATTTAATTAAATTTTTATTTTACTCTTAATTTTTTATAATTTCTAAATTACTTTGGCATTATCCTTTATTTTAACCCGTATTCTTGCTTTCATGTTTCCATATCTAGTCCTTATTCATCACCCCCTCCCATACCATACATTTCCCATTTTCCGCCATTAGTTTGCTGACTGAGGATGAAGCTGTACTGATTTTCCTAGTCCTACAGGCCGGATTTCCCACAACTTTTGAAACCGTCAGTGTCAATATGACTAATTCTGGGAAGAATTCGGCTTCTTTTTTTTTTTAATTCCAAAAAAGCAGATTTTCATCTAAATCTTCTTTTTTTTTTTTTTAATAAGAAAACACTGATTTTTGCCAAATGTCGTTAATCTTTTTATTTCTCTTTCTTCTCTTTCGCTTTTCTTGTTTTTCTCTTTTTGTCTTCTTCTCTTCGTCTCGGCTCGTCTTGCCTTGCTTCACTTCCCTTTTTCCTTTCTTTGAAAATGATAATGTATCCATGATTCATGATTCATGATGTGGGTAGAAGACTTTTGTTTCATCGAAGAATGACTTCCTGTCCCCTTACTTAATTTCCCCACCTATTTTAATCGCTCATGGCCATGTTTTCTTTTCTTGGACCAAACACATTTTCAATGTTTTAAACTTTTATTACGCACAAAACTTTTCGAACATTCTTTTCACACAAAAAAGCTAATTTTAATGGAATTCCACAAATTTAAAAGCAAAAATGGAGTTAAAACATACCAGTCAATACTTTCAGTATGTGAAACCTCCTCTTTTTTTGTAATTCAAAAAAGGCGGAATTCCGTTTTTTTTTTTTTTTTTTTTTTTTTACTCTGAAGAAGCGGTATTTCTGTTTAAATCTGCTTTTTTATATAAAGAAGTCTGATTTCTGTCTTGCTTTTATTTCTCTTTCTCTTTCCCACTTTCTCTTTCTTTCTCTTCTGTTTTTTCTCTCTTCCTCTCGTTTTATTTTGTCTTACTTACCCCCCCCCCCCCTCCTCTCTCTCTCCCTCTGGAGATGTTTTTGCCAAACTTCAAACAATTCAAGGTAGAATACTTTTGATTCATCAAAATATTACTTTCTGTCTCCTCCTCCTTCCCTCCCTCCTTACCATGCGCACTTGGGGTCTTTCTCTTGCTAACGGCCATGTTTTTTTTTCTTTTTTCATATTTATATTTTAAACTTTGATTATGCACAAAACAAAAACTTTGAATACTCTTTTTAGACAAAAAGCTAATTTTAACGAGATTTAATAAATTTAAAAGCAAAAAGGAAGTTAAAACATATCCGTTGATACTCTCAGTATGAAAAAGATTTTGTAGATTAACCCATATTAGTTCAGAATTTAGGGTGGGAGATCAGTTTCACATATAAATTTTACCTAAAATGATCCCCTACTTCCGTGCTATTTCACCGTTTTAGGGCATTAACCATTTTCTTTTGGCTATGGGAGATAAATTTTGTGCATTTAAAAAAAAAAAAAAAAAATTTTAGGTGGGGCTACTTTTTTAGGTGATTACGTGTGATTTTAGGTGTTTTGTTTGGAAAGGGGCTTACCACTTGGACTTAGTGTTACTGATAAGGTAAGTATTTTTTTTTTTTTTTTTAACTAACCTTTCAGCATGTAATTACCCCCCCCCCCCCCCCCCCCCGTCTAAGCGCATAGATTTTATCCCCCTTAGCAAAAAATGTTTTTGGTTAATGCCCTAAAAATATGTTAAATTTCATGATTGGGGGGGGGGGGATACAGGAAGGAAAATTGGGGGTGAGGCATGCGTTACTGAAATTGCTGTAAAACACGAAGTACAATCTTGAAACTTTGCCACTTTACTACTAATTTTGGGACGAAGAATTCAAAAACATGTGTGTCTTCTCGGTATTATCAAGTGTTTTTGTCATAGGTATATTTTAACTTGGATGAATTTATTCAGTTTTTAACTCAACAAAAAAAGGTCAGACAAAATCAAAATTTAGAAATTTGTTATACAAAAGGAATCACAATTTTTTTTTTTTTTTTTTTTTTTCCAAGCAAAAAATTTAAAATGAGTAGAAATATTTTTATTTTAACTGATGGAATGTCTCGGCAGGTGTAATTGTCCCCCTACAGTTCTTCTGCTTAGTGATTTCTAATGAGAAGAATTTTATAGCCTCCTGCTACAATAAACACATCTGGAACATTCCACATTCTAAATCCTACCATCATTTGAAATCCTGTCTATATACAAATGTTGACTCCACTTGTGCGGAAATAAAAAAAAAACAAAGAAAAGAGCAAACTCACATGTGGGGGAACCCACTAGTAAGTTTGCTCTTTTCTTTGTTTTTTTTATTTGGTTTCATCCAAAAATGAACCACTGTATAGTGTAGGGTTTTTTTTCAAGACACTTTAATCCAAGAACTTTGTACTCTGTGAATTTTTTCTGATGATTTTGTAATGTTGCAGAGTTGATATTGACATAAAAATATTGTTTGGCTCCCGACAAATGAAACTGACTGTAAAAAATATAACTCAGAAATGTTATGTTTTTTGGAAATGTGAAAAAATAAATATAATAAAATGAAAACATGGTTATTGGAATATAAAATGAATCTGACTTATATTTGCTCTGCTGTTACTAATTGACAATCATCGAGCTGAATCTTTTAAGGAGACTGCAAAGTAAAAAGGCACTGATAGTATATGCTAATACATATATTGTCATTAATAATTATATATATATGTATAGTTCGGCAGCAAGTCGTTGTTCATGTAGGCTTCATTGAAGACCATGGAGCTCTCTTTTCACAATCTTTCGTGTCAATCTCCTAACGCGGCGAGCAATTCTGCAGCTCTCGGGTGTTAACCAGTGGAGTATGGCAGTTAGCGTTGTGTCGTGAACACAACCTCCTGAAGACAGTCGAGAGACCGAAAGCACCTGAGGAATGGTCCACGACACAACGCTAGGTGCCGTACTCCGCTGGTTAACACCTGAGAACCGCAGAATTGCTCGCCGCGTCGAGAGATTGACATGAAAGATTGTGAAAAGAGAGAGTTCCGTGGTCTTCAATGAAGCTTGCATATATATATATATATATATATATATATATATATAAGCAAATTGGCTCAGGGGGTAACAATGTTGTACTGTCACGAACGATAGTGACGAAGGTTCAGGATTTGTGAAAATTCAGATACCTTTAATTTTTGTGAAATTTTAACAGTAGGAATTAGACATCAATTAATAAATATTCCCCAAATGTCAGTTTCTTTGGGGTATTTTAAAGGGTTTTAAGGGGCATAATATGGGCGCAATCTCCCATTTGAAAATTAAATTATTTCAGATTTGCATTAAATTTGATTCATAGTCAGTAGACACGAATCAAGCAAGATTCTCTGAATTTCAATTTCTTAAGATTCCTTAAGATTAAGTTTTAAATTTTAGACATTTTCTAGAATCAAAATCATTTAATTGATTTTGATCAAAATTGGAATAAGGATTCTAGGCATAAGGTTTAGTATTTTTTATTTTTTTTTACTTATATTCACCACAAACAAGACACATTACCACCGAGATGTAAGGGACTATTATGAATTAGGGACCATACCTACAGGGACATCCTAAGTAGGGAGTTGAGCAGCGAGATGTCTGTTTGCATTACATTTAAATTTCTGCATGTTAGTACAGTCAGGGAACAGGGAGGGAATTCCAAAGGCTAGCAGTTAGAGGGAAGAGACTATTAGAGTAGAAAGCTTTCCGGCATTTAGGGACCTCTAGAATGAATGTGTTGGATTTTGCTGTTTGTCGGGGGTATTTATGTTGAGGGGTCACCAGTGCACATTCCATTGAAGTAATTGTAAAACAAGTGTAGAGATGCAACATTGCGGCGATGGGACAGGGGTTGCAGCTTGGTTGACAGTGCGGGGGTTATTGGTTAATGCTCCAGCCCAGATGTAGCAACAATACTCCATGCATGGGCGAATGGTGGCTTTGTAGAGATATAGGAAACTGGCAGGTGTGAGAGGTTTTCTCACCTGGTAGAGGGAGCCCACTTTCTTTGGAGCAGCCTTGACAATGTCTACTATGTATTTGTTCCAATTCATGTTGCCTGTGAATGCTAAGCCGAGGAGTTTAAATGATGAACTATCAGGTAGTCCTATTAGCCATGGCAATCTGTGGTTGAAAAGGTTTCGTATAATTGTTAAAGGAAAGGAGCTTTATCTTAGTAGCATTAAATGTTACCATTCATTTACCTCCCCAATCCACTACACACTGGAGGTCTTTTTCTAAGGATTCCGATATTGCGTTGGATATGTGTGCGTTAATTATACCCACATGTCAAGAATAGAGCGTGATGTCATCAGTAAACCCATCTCGGACCCAATTTCATCAGGAAGGTGTTTTATGAATATCAGGAATAATAAAGGTCCAAGGATCGATCTGTAAATCACACCAGCATTAATGTCATGTTCTTTAGATGTAAGGTCATCGAGAACAACCTGGATTTTTCTTTTAGCTAAGAATCATCTTATTGTATTAAATATTCGTCCAGTAATACAGTATTATTTTATTTTCATGAAAAGACCTTTATGCCAGAACTTGTCAAAGGCTTTAGATATATCAAGGGCTACTTCTCTAATTTCACCTGCCTTGTCCAGTGTATGGTATATGTGTTCGGAGATGGTCGTTAGGCAAGCCCATTCTACTGCGGATATCCTAAGTCCATACTGGCGGTCAGAAAGAAGTTTAGCATTTATGAGGTGGTAGACTAGCACTAGATTGATTAAGGATTCAACTATTTTAGCGAAGAGAGGGAGGAGACCGATAAGGTGATAATTAAGCGGGTCATTTCTTTCACCAGAGTTCTTGAACACGGGTACAACAGAGGCAATTTTCCAGCTATCCGGGAAACAAGATTCGGCAAGGCATTTGTTGTAGAGTTTGGAGAGAACAGTGGCTAGCTCAGCAGAGCATTTCTTTATTAATATAGAAGGGATAAGATCGGGCCCACATGCCTTGGAGGTGTTTAGGTTTTTTTATGATATCCCGGACATAGAAAGGGGTGATGATCAGATCATCGAGTATGGTTTCTGTCCACAGTGAGAAATTTGAGAGAGAGTGATTTGTGGGGTCTAAGATGGACTTTAAGGTGAACTGCTGGCAAGCAGTTTAGCTTTCTCAGTTGCTGTGCAAACGACATCATGGTGGTTGGATAGTGGGGGAATTGTTGATTGCCTATTATTCACGATACTATTATAAATTTTCCAGAAATCGCAAATTCCTAATTTCTGCAGCTCTGTGTTTTCTGGTCATTTCGGTAGACTTTCTCTTGGCTGCGGCTCTTTGTAAAAGGACATAAAAGTAGTGCAAAACTGTTCTGTTCAAGGAATATATTTTACACACACTACCCGTCCCGGGATGGGTGTGTGTGTGTGTGTGTGTGTGTGTGTGTGTGTGTAATGACAAAAGTGAAAAAGATTCGATTGTCATGATATATTTTGAACTTTTTTAACTACAAGTGAATACTGAGTGAAAAAATAAAAAAGATATACAAATTAAATGAATATGGTTAAATTTTTATTTTCTTCCATCTGATTGTGGTGAATGTACACTGATGAAGTCTTTTCATAAATGTTTATAATATTTTGTATATCAGAAAAAAATATTTTCGGAATGGGCAGATCAATTGTTGATCAAGTGTTGTTGGATGAAATTTGGAATATTTTCTGAATAATTATTTTATATATTCATTATGAAAATATATCTATCTTTTCAAATAGTAACTTTTTTATAAATGCATATAGGTATATTAGCAGCCCCCCCCCCCCAGGCAATGCCTGGGAATGCATGAGGACTCTTGTGTACTCCACTCCCAGCCCTGGACCCCATATTACTATTTTATTTTTTAATTTCTATAATTTTCAAGTTATAAATAAAATGTGATCTTTACTGTTTATGGATGTCTGGCATAAACAAGGAGCCACACAATATTATTGTAAGCTCCTTATATCAAATGGCTTCATGCCTTGTCTGGAGCGATTGCCATTGGATTCCTGATAACATTTTATTTGAGAATAGTATCAGGCCTTGTTTTCAATTAATCCACAAACAAACAGACAAAGACAGGGACACCACAGCGTGTCTTAGTAGAAATGTACCCCATCTACATGCCTGCTCATGACTTAGAAAAACATAGATGAATTCTGGTAGAAGGACATGGGTCGTCCTATGGCACCAGCTCCTTGTCTTCATCTTTGTATGCATCCGGTGATGACAGAATTTGATTTCTTGGTCAATCCAGAACTTATCCAATCGCTTCTCAAATATCTTTACAGTTTCGGCTTCAATTACACTTGATTGCAATCTATTCCACAAATCAACACAGCGATGGCTGAATGAATAATTTTTCAGGTTCAAACGTGCCTGTTTCTTGTAGAGCATCTGACTGCTCCCTCTGTTTCCCTCTCTTGTATTTTTTCTTGTCAATAGTTTATCTGCATTGAAGTCATATTTTCCAGAGAGCAATTTATAGCACTCAATCATGTCCCCACATATTCTTCTATAGGCCAAACTTGGCAATTTCAGAGCTTTGAATCTTTCTTCATAATTCTGATCGTACACTTTAGTAGCTCTCCTTATGAATCAGACAAGAAAACTTTGGTTTCCTAACAATTAAAGTGAGTGTTCGTTCAGTATCTCTTAAAAAATTAAAATTTCACAAGCCATAATCAAAATGTGCGCGTCCGTGTTGATGGCATATTTGGAGACATCGAGCAAAGTTGTCGATTACCCTGACTCACTCCTCTATCATTATTATTTGTTGGTTATGCCTCCTTGTGCATCTCCCCTTTAACTATCTTCTCAATTCAACTGTTAAAAAAAAAATAATTAAACTCTTAGTACAGTATCGATATCCAGATCAAATTCTGTTAAATATTTCATTTGACAACTCCCAAAAGTGCCCCTTAATTTCTCCCTTCTACCACTTTCTCTGAATTCATCCAACCTCATCTTAAACTGATTCACACTATTGCTGTTCTTAATCTGATCTGGCAACGTATTCCAAAAACATATTACTCTGTGAGCAAAAAAAACTTAACTGGTTAATAGATCTAGTTTTTGAAAACTGCCTTGACAATAACCTTCCAGATCTAGGAGAAATACTAAAAAAAATGCCCACCATAGTTAGAAATGCCATTTATTATCTTGAAAGTCTCAATCATATCTATTGTTATGCCACGAAGCTGCTGAGTGATGGCTACCTTGAGTTCTGTAATCGTTTTGAATTGTGCTGATACACATGGTCTTTAAAAGAAATTCGGTGGGATTAAATCTGGTGAATGTAGTGACTGTTCTGGAACGCAATGTCTGCTAATCAGTCGACCTACAAAACTACAATCCGGCTACTCCATAGTGATGTTGGCTATGTGGGGAGTTGCTCCGTCTTTCATTTATCTCAGTTGGTCTCCACATATGCTAATTAGTTCGTCACATATGCAGATCAGACCCAACTATAAAAATCTACAATTGTGAAGAAAGGCTCTTTTTTACTCTGGCAGATGGGCAGTCATGACATACAAAGCATCTCATTCTCTTTTCAGCTGGTAAGTGTTCCTCTTTATCGTGACCTTCACATAGTGCAATTCAAAGTGCAGTGGAATTTGAGCAACTTTATCTGCCGCTTGAGATCCTCAGAAAACACAGGTTTTGCTGTTGACCACCTGATAGAAAGAAGTGGGTTTCATCACTAAACCACAGCTATTTTTTAATTTTTAAATTTTGTTCACCCCAAACAAGGCATACTGCCACTGAAGCATAAAGGGCTACTTGTGATAGGCCAGATTTATAGGGGGACAATCTGGGTTGGTACTTGGGCAGCAACTTATTCTACTTCATGTTGTTGCATGAGAATGTCAGGGCGAGGATTTTTAATGTTGGCCTCTCGGGAATGGTGATATCAGCCAGGACAATCAATGGTTGGAAAGGTTTCCCATAGTCGTTAAAGGATTTGGAGGTTAATAACTCCGCCAATATTAAGGATAATTCCATCTCCTTAGATGATTTTGAAACGTTATTCTATTTTCTATCAAACCTGAAAAGTATGAAATAATATTCATATTGGCAGAATTATGAATCTCCAAATCATAATATTCAGTTTACCGTCTGTTTTACATGCTGGCATGAGTTGGACAGCTTTAAGAAATTGAATTCCATAGTAACCTATCTCTGGCCAGGCTTTTATTTATCCCTCTGTCCCTCATGTCCATTTTTATAACTTCCTCCCATGTTTTCCTTGGCTTTTCATGTGAACTGAACCTGCTACCTCAACTGTTCTACATCTACTAACCCAAGAACTCTCATCCATTCTTTCAATATGGCCATACTCTTTTGCACATACCCCTTATACTGTCCAGATGCAATCTTCCTCTGAGGTCATCAAAACTAAGCCTATCTTTGAGACTCACATTGCACATATTTCTCTCCATGCATGTCCTCAAATGGGTCATGTTTGTACTGAGACACGTTGTATTAGATTTTCAAATATATTTTACTGGTATATTTTCATATTGAATTATTTTTATCTGCATCGTTATATTTTCTGATTGGATTTTCTTTTTCTAAATATATTTTCATATGGAAGATAGATTTTCTTTTTTTACATTCACAGATCTATTTTTTTATCCTGAACTTATTCTTTTAGTGAATATACAAGGCTTAAACCAATGTATATTTTCATACTGAATATATTTTACTTTATATAAATATCCGTAATTGTATTTCATATTTTTTTCCAGATATGTCGTCTTAACTTCAAAGCACCATGAAGGCTACACTCTTTGGGGTTCTAAGCATTCTTGGAATTGGAATTCGGAAGATGTTGGTCCACATCGAGATCTTGTAGGTAAGTTAAAACATTTTAAACTTGAGTTGTTTTTTTTTTTTGGGGGGGGGGGGGGGGTAAAAAAAAATGTTTATAAAATGTCATTTTTTCCCTTAAAATGTTTACAAAATCTTTTGCTCTTACAATGTTTGTGTTTTTTGCTAAAGAACAGGAAATTTATTTTTATATTTTATTCATTTGCGTTCATTAATCCTATTTTGTTTATGTAGTTTTCATTTCATGCACAAATTCTTAAATGTTAAACCGTTTCTGACTGTATTTCCTATTAGTGCTGCATATCCTTTGGTGGTAGTGTAAGTTTGAAATAGCATTTCCTTTGGCTTGTCAGCATTTTCTTTGGTTTGTCAGGCTCTAGTTTTAAATAGCATTTTCATTTGGTCTGTCGTGCTCAAGTTTTATCAGTAAATGTGCAGATAGATGGACACATCTTAAGAAATGGATCCATTCGTCTTCTATTCAAAATTTTTCCTTTTTAAAAAAACTACAAACTCTTAGTGACTCATCGATTTAATATGATGAAATATAATTCAGTGGAGATGACTCATTTTACTTGTTTTTCTTTTCAGGTGAGATAGCTGCGGCTGTAAGAGAAAAAGATCTTAAATTTGGCGTCTACCATTCTTTGTACGAATGGTTCAATCCGCTTTATTTATCAGATAAGAAGAATAAATTTCAAACACAGGAATATATAAAGGTAAGATATTCTTTGTTGCTGGTGACCTGACAGATTTATAGTATTGTCTTTCGTGAAAATTGGAATGTAATATTGAGATTGGAAGGCATGCAAAGAAGAATGACAAAACTAATAAAAAGAGTAAAAGGTTGCAGTGAGAGACTGGAAAAATTAGGATCAACTACTTTACCCAAGAGAAGAATAAGAATTGATTTAATTTGATACTTTCAAAATAATAAATAGAATTTCTAACAATAGTGAACATTTAAAAAAAAAAATATTTCTCCTCAATCTGGACGGTAATTGTCAAAGTAGATTTCACAAACTAAATGTATTAATTGAAGTTTTTTGCTAATCCATCTACTATATAAAGGGAAGTTGTGTATGTGTGTTCAGTTAAAACTTCAAAACTACAGAAAAAACATCAAACTTGATATTTCCTTGATCAGTGTGGCCTGGAATGAATAATATCTAAAATTTAGAAAAAAAAAACTATTCTTTGACCCTAAACTGCTGCCGATTTCGTCAGGGGGGTGTTCGTTTTCCAGTCATTTTCATATGCTGACTAAAGGGAAGTAACTCTGATTTTTTTTCAAGGAGTTATTTCCCTTATGCCGACTCGAGTAATCTATACAAAGAGTATGTCCAGAGAGAGGAACGGGCTGGCCAGATAAGAAAGAGGGGGTGGGGGGCAGAGGAAACCGGGAAAGAGAGAGGTAAACGTTTTAATAAAAAATATGTTACACTTTTGCCCCAGGCAATGCCAGGTAGCCCTGCTAGTACATAATATGAAGGAAAGTTGTGTGTGTCCAGCTAAAAGTCAAAAACTACATAACTAGTGAAAGCTTTAATGTTGAAGTAGGAGTGCATCAGGGCTCTGTAGTGAGTCCATTGCTTTTTCTTTGTGTCTTAGAAGCATTGTCCAGAAGAGATGCTGTATGCTGATGACTTAGTACTTACTGGTGAAACAATGGAAGGTTTACTTGTTAAGTTCAAAATTTGGAGGAATGCTATGGAAAGTAAAGGCCAGAGAATGAATGTCACCAAGACAAAAGTGTTGTTCAGTGGCTGTAATGTTAGAAATCCCCCCCCCCCCCGGTAAAGAGGAAAGTTCCCATGCTTAGTTTGTGTTAAGAGAGTCGGGTGCAACTCAATATTCTGTGGTACATGTAATCATTGAATATAGAAGAAGTGCAGTGGAATTACTGGTAGGTTGAAAGAGGGTAACCAGTTTGTGCGCAAGAAGTGTAAGACAACAGATGCGAATAAGAACTTATGTGGATGGCAAAATTATTGAGGTTGGTTAGAAATTTTGTTAACTTGTTGATACCATTGGAGCACTGGGTGGAGCAGGTGCTAGTGTGATAGCAAGAATTAGGAGTAAATGGAGTAAGTTAAGGGAATTTTTAGCCATTACTAACCAGCAGAGCGTTACCACTGTCGACAAAGGGAAGAGTTTATCAGTGATGCTGTACGCAATGTGATTATGTATGGAAGTGAAACCTGGCCAGTTAGGATTGAAAACAGTTGCATGGGAGAAATGATATGTAATGCATGTCTTAAAGACAGGCTCAGATCTGATGAGGAAGAGTAAATCTGAACAGTACAGGGAGGTGTGTGCAGAGCAGGAGACTTTGATGGTTTGCTCACATTGAAAGAATTGATGAGAGTTTCTGGGTTAGATGTAGAGCAATTGAGGTAGCAGGTTGACAGAGGAAGGCCAAGAAAAACATGGGAGGAAGTGATAAGGATGGACTTGAAAGAGGGATAAAGACTGTATTACGGAACAATTCTTGAATTGTCAAATAAAACTCAATAATGCATAGTATAGCGGGTCATCATTATCATCGATTTTTTTTGATTTTTTATTTTTTATTTAAAAAAAAAATTTTTTTTTAATTTTTGTTTTTAATTCATTTATTTATTTATTTAAAAATTTATTTCTTTTTTAAAATTTTTTATTTAAAAAAAAATTTTTTTTTTAACGTTTGTTTTATGTGTTTAACGGCTTTTAGAAATTGACTTGCAAACTAACCTATCTTTGGTCAGGTCTTTATTTATCTCCCTTCCTTTCAAATCCATCCTTATCACTTCCTTCTATGTTTTCCTTGGGCTTCGCCTGTCAACTGACCCTGCTACCTCAACTGCTCTACATCTACAAATCCAAGAACTCTTATCTATTCTTTCAATGTGACCAGGCCATCGGAGTCTCCTGTTCTGCACACATCTCCCTATACTGTCCAGATTTAATCTTCCTTTGACATCATCAGATCTAACTCTGTCTTTAAGACTCACATTACAGATTCATTGTATCATTCTCATACCATTTCTCTCCATGCAACACATATCCTCAACTCTCACTCGCCAGGTTTCACTTCCATACAGCATCACACTGTGCACACATGCATGATAGACTCTGCTGGTTAATGATGGCAGAAGTTCCCTAACCCTTACTCCAGCTACTATTAACTCTAACTCTAACTCTTGCAATCATACCAGCTAGCTCCTCCCTGTGCTACAATATCATCAAGGTAACAAAACTTCCTGACAACATCAATAACCACACCATCCAAATATACTTTCTCCACATCTGAGTTCTCATCCATCTCCATGGTCTCACATTTCTTGCACACAGACTTGTTATCATTTCTCAACGGATGGATTTCTTAATTAAAATTTTTAATTGTAAAAGAAATAAATTAAAAAAAATCATGTCGCGTTTTATTATTACATAACAGTAAGATCAACCAAAAGCATCCACACCATGTATTTAATCTCGCAAGCAACAATTGAAACAAAGAAGACAATTATAATATGATTGAAATATCACATTTATTAAAGGAGGGATCTGACGGGTCAGTTCCAAGATGAAATGGGTGTGTGTGGGTGTGACGGAATGCTGTGACGAGCCCCCAAAAATGTGACGGCCACTATTATTAATACCCAACACAATTTAACATTTATATTTTGCCGGAATTAGGCTCCGGTGTATGTTCCCTGAATTCTGTAATGATGTCTATAGTAAAACACCCGTGAGATGAGACAATTGACAAAAGAAATACGAACACACATGGAAATAGTTAGAATGAACAATTTAATGCTAGAGTGCAGCAAGAATAGAATTCAATGAAAAATAAGACTGAATGTTTTTTTTTCCTTTTCAACAGTTCAAAGTTCACTTATCTGTTTGTATATCTTTTCTTCTGACGGGACACCATATCCTTCTTCTTCAATCATATTTTTCTCAAATGTCTTTTTTTTTTATTATTAAATCATCTTTTTTCTCCAATTTCTGTTCCACGACAAAAGACCACACTCAACTATACAGAATGTCTGCCAAAAAATAAAGTGTTGTCTGCTTCTTCCAATTTCCTTTTTTCTTTTCCTTCCCTCTTCTTCCCCTCTCACACCATCATATGCTCACCTTCTCCCCTTCCTGCTACTGTTCTATTAAGTCACCCCTTCCCCTTGTTCGGTGGCACTAAGAGAAAGAAACAGACATCGTGATACTCTATACTTGTCTTACTCTCCTCCTCTCTCACTCTTACGCGAATGCGTGCGTTTTTGTTTATAATCAAAGTCCCCTTTGTTTAGCTTTTCTCTATTTACTCCGTTTCAAACCCGATGGCTCAATATTCTTTTTCTGTTTGAATTATTATTTACGTGGTGAGTTTGCTCACCACATCACAAAGGGTCACATACGTATTTCACATGTGTGTAAAACATTGGAAAAATTTGTTTTACAAACCATTTTTTGTGTGCAACAAAAACGAACACACGTGGACTGGTAAACCACTCGTTTAGTAGTTTGTGTGAAGGCAAAAAGAGGAAGAATATTTTCTGCTAGCTTTAGAGCGCCCTCTGCTGTTAATAAAAAGAATGATTGTAGTGAAAATGGAGGTAATGCTACAAACTCCGGCATACACAAAAACCATCGAAGAAGGCAAATTGGTAGTAGAAATATTGTTATGGTGCCATACCTGTACGAAGAACTAATGGACTCGTCCATCCATAATAAAATGCGAGAAGCATTCCAACTCACGGACTTCTTCCACCCAGTTCTGTACTGGCAGTCCAGAATACCACTTCTTGTATATATATTCTTTTTCTCAAATTATATATCTTTGTTCCTGTAACCCTGTGTTTCCGTGTTTTTATTTCGGCCCCTAATAGGGTCACAACAAATATAAATAATAAAGTTGAGATCAATAGTCTGAAGAAAAACAAATATAAATAATTGTAAAATTTAACATTATTAATGTTTTTCATACAAGAATACTTTCACTGCTCCATACTTTTCGAAAAATATATGCACTTGCCCTCACAAGGGGTTTACCACGTTATAATTTGAATATCTCATGAGACTTGCTATTAAATTTGTAGCAATTAATTTCACCTTTTTATTTTCAGCAAAAACTGATGCCAGAAATGACAGAACTTGTGAATAAATATAAACCTGATATATTTTGGGGAGACGGAGACTGGGAAGCATCAAGCAATTATTTTAATACGACTAAATTCATGGCCTGGTTATACAACGATAGGTAAGCCATTTCAGCTTGGGTACCCTTAAATACCTTGCAAAAGAAAATCTCTAATTCGAATTTTTGTTGAAGAAAATAATCTTTACAATATTTTTAGATGCATTCTCACTTTTCTACGAGAGGAATTTTTTTCATCGGTTGGTCTGTCATGTTTTTTGTGCAATAAATCATAATATTTAAAATATACAGTTAAACTTTATGAAAATTGGTCTGACAATTGTATAAATAGGTCTGAATATGTGCCTACAATTTAGGTTTAATTGACTCAATAATTTTGAAGTTAATTTAAAAAATCTGATTATTGTCGGTCTGTCAAGCTTACGTTTGTAATAGTATTTTCATTGGTCAAGCTTAAGTTTTTCAGGAGAGTAGAAAGTGGACCTTGCGTTTACTTTCGGCATCCTCATAACTCTTGCTTCCCTTATTTTATCCTTTAGTCCTTGCATTCCATGAGTGATGTTTCTGACAAAGAGGGAAGAATTGCTGTTTTCTGGGTCGGAAGCTATCCACTGACACTTATCGTTAGCTAGTTTTTGACCTTGAATTAGTATTTTTTAAAAATACATTTTTTATCTCTTTACATGTGCCTAATTGTTCATAAGCTGGTGAAATATTTTGAAAAAGATCTTTTATTGAAGACCTTTGAGTTGAAATAAAAACAAACAAAAAGCTTCAAATCTTTTCTTTAAAAAGATAAAATTATAAATCGAATCGTTTTATTTTTATGCAGTCCTGTCAAAAACACGGTCGTCATAAATGATCGGTGGGGAAACGATGCGCGTTGTCGTCATGGTGGATTCATGACTTGCGATGATCGATATAACCCAGGTAAGATATTATTTTATTCCCCACTCATTCTTTTTTTTCTTTTTCTGTCTTTCCCTGTCTTTGTCTTTTTCTTTCATCCTTTTTCTTTCTTTCTGTCATTTTTTCGGTGCTTATGCAGTTTACGGACCGGGCTATTTTTAGATAGGATTTTCAAGTTAAATTCAACTTTTACGGTATCTTTTGTTCATTAAATTGTTAGGTGAAAGTACAGAATAGTTAATCAACTCCCCTACCTCCCTATATTAAGAATGGGTTTCTAAATTATAACGTTATTATTTCAGCCCAATTCGTAAACTGCATAAGTACCATTTTTCTTTCATTCTTTTTTTTCATTCTTTTCCTTTCATTCTTTTTTTTTCTTTTTTTTTCTTTCATTCATTTTTTTTCATTCTTTTTCTTTCATTCTTTTTCTTTCATTCTTTTTCTTTCATTCTTTTTCTTTCATTCTTTTTCTTTTGTTTTTTTCTTTTGTTTTTTTCTTTTGTTTTTTTTCTCTTTTACTTTTGGTCTTTTGTTTTCCTGCAACCAAAGTTGAAGATAGTTAGTTAATGGCAGGTCACAAGCAATTTAGTTTACTCATATGTTAAACCATAGGAAATTGTCTCTGGGTGTCCGTGCATCTGCGCACGTCTCTGGTTGTCCGCGTGTCTCTAGGTGTCTGCATATCTACCATTGTCTCTCGTTTTCTATGTGTATCTACATGCGTCTTTGGCTATTATTATATTTGTATAATTCCATGTGTCTTTACACTTGCTGTTAATATTTTGCTTTGCTTAAACTAATATTTCGTAAGATTATATACGCAAATGCAATACTAAACGTGATAGAGAGTCGCATAGTGTTTGCGTACTTTAAATTGTTTTTTTCTTTATTTTGATGCCGATCGGATATTTAGTTTGTTTGTCTCTTCTTGCAGGCACAATTCAAGCTCGTAAATGGGAGAATTGTATGACGATTGATAAAGAATCTTGGGGTTATCGCAGAAATTCACAGGAACAAGATTACTTCACGATACAAGAATTGATTGAAACTCTTGTTAAAACAGTCAGGTAATTTCTTTTTCTTTTTTTTTTTCTTTTGGAAATTGACAACATCTTTTAGGCACGCATGAAAATGTATTTAAGACAGTCTCGCCTGATCAAAGTTGTTCTACAACGAAAGGTTGCAAAAAAAAAAAAAAAATTAAATATTTTTTTCATTTAGATTGCATGATGTGTTGATTTTCAAAAATATTTCACTTAAATGCATTTTCATGCGTGCCTCAATAATGTTGTCAATTTCCTTATTCAAAAAGCGCCAATCTGCACATAACATCGACCGGACTATACTTATCCTAACGTCTTTTAGAACTCGACGTGCTCTTCTGCCTCTACCATGATTCGACCCCTCTGGGTTAATACCATCAAAATGAGGAAGGAGAAAAAGAAAAAGAAAAAAACTATAAGACAGTCTCGCCTGACAAAGTTGTTCTACAATGAAAGCTTGCAAAAAAAAAAAATTAAATAAATTATTTTTTAATTTAAATCGCACGATGTGTTGATTTTCAAAAATATTTCACTTAAAATATCTTTGTTAGATAAGTGGGAGAGAACTCCAGCAAAGTGTTTGATTATTAAGAAAAATTCTAAGAATAAGATCGTAATATTTATTTATATGTATTACAGAATATCAGAACAACATTGGTACCGTCGGTTTCAAATCCAACACAGGGAACAGCACATGACTGTCCTTTGTGGAATCTTCTTAGCCTCCATTGTGAGCTGTTGCTTTAGAAAATGGTGACTCGTGCAGTCTGTGAGGTCATAATGATATTTCAATTCTCTATCCTATTTTTTCTAGTTCAGGGTTCATATCAGTATATTTAACAGATATTTGCAGCATAGGTAAGTTGAAAAACATTTTTCTTTGTGGATCTATAAATTTTAAGTCGAGGAGATTCCGATGCCAGGGTAAAAAAAACAGAACAGACAAAAACGAAAAGCACGAAAACCAGAAGGTCAAGGGCGAAAACAAAACAACCCTAGTACCAGAAATTGATAATGGCCGACAATAGCTTAAGCCTAGGATGAACCGTGGAAAAAAACTCTTATCTTCACTGTTGTATGTAAACAAAAATCTTTCCGGCTTTAAATTTATTTCTAAGTTTAAGGGAGACAACTCGTCTCCTTCATTCTTATTGGGGTTAAAAAATAAATTTAAAAAAATAAAAACTATCTATAGAATGAAAGAAAAACCAATGCGTAAGTGTATAAAATTCAAAATATACAAATGTATATATAAGAATTACATAAACACATACATAAAAAACAATATTTAAGATCAATATCCAACTGTTGGATTGTAAAAAAGGTAAGAGGCCTTTAAACTTGCTTTAAATTACCCTTAAAAAAATTTCCCTTCAAGAATACCAAAAAAAATTTATAATAAATTTATAATCAAGTATATAATAAAACCTTATAATAAACATTTTATAATAAAATATTTTAATAAAAAAAAGTTCCTTAAAAAAAAAAACCTTTTGAAAAAAAACCTCAAAAAAAAACTTTTTAGAAACTCTGTAAAAAAGCTTAAATAATATCCCTAAAATTATATTTAAATTTTTTTAAAATATACAAAAATTCTCAAAGAAATAAAAAAAAAAAATATATTCCCCAAAAGAATACTTTTCAGAAGTTATCTGTCTTCTCAAACAAACCATTAAAAAAAAAAACATTCAGAAAAAAATCAAGAAATTTAAAGAAAAAAAAAACCCCTCTAATAAAGCTTTCTTTCTTCTTTTTTTTTGTTGTTTAGGTTTTTTGGTTTTTGTTTTGTTTTTTTCCTGGTGTCGGAACTAAAGTCATCAGCTGTGGTAGATGTAACCTCGCCTTAAATTTATAGATCCAGAAAGAAAATTTATTTTCAATTTGGCAAATAAGATGGGATGTGTGTAACACAAATTAAGGAATGGTTCAACTTATTCAAAAATGGCCGCACATCAGTGAAGAGTGACCAGCGTTCTGGCAGGCCCCAAACTGCTCGGAGTGCAGCTGTTGTTGAGAGGGTGCGAAAAAAGAGATAATGTGGAACGCGATGGCAGAGATGAACACCATTCCAGAAGTGTTTCTGGCAGTGGATGGATCGGTGGGCTAAGTGTGTGCAAGCACAAGGGGCCTACTTTGAATGGGATTAGGGTCCCAACCCCGTCACGTATTTGAAATATTTTTTCTGGCCTAAGATCAGATACATTTTAGACAGGCCTCATATATATATATATATATATATATATATGTGTGTGTGAAAAAAAAAGACAAACGGAAAACAGGTTAAAATGCAGGTGAAAAACAAGAGATTTGACCGGTTTCGTTCGTATTAACTTTTTCTGAAGATGTTCGTTAATACGAACGAAACTGGTCAAATCTCTTGTTTTTTGTTTTTCTCCTGCATTTTAACCTGTTTTCCGTTTGTCTTTTTTTTTTCACATATTTTGTCTACCACGGCATTTCATTTTCATGACTTATTGTGTACCTTACCCATATGAGTTAAAATTAAATTTAAAAAAAAAAAAAGAAATAGTCTATGCGGATATACCAACATTTCAATGTTTACACGCCTCGTATATATATATATATGTATATATATATATATATATAATGCATAACAATTACTAATTCTCGAGACCTACCACATTAAAACTAAGCAACCTTCCCTGAATAAAAGTAATTTTTAATATAGCAATAACATACGCAAATACACTTAACTATTTCTGCTACTGAAATTAGAATCATTTTCTTAAATTTTGAACATGCGCATTTCTGTTTCTTGTTTTTCCAGTTGTGGTGGAAACCTTTTGATGAACATTGGTCCGACAAGCGATGGCCGTATCATCCCACTGTTTCAAGAACGTTTGAAGCAATTTGGCAAATGGCTCAAGGTCAACGGTGAGGCCATCTACGGCACAAGGCCGTGGATAGCCCAGCAGGATATTTTCAATCCAAAAGTTTGGTCAGTTTTAACTTTCTTTTCTTTCTTTTTAAATTTTCTTCAAGACAGACTGCAATGATGACACAAACATTATTTTCAATGTCAGCATTTCTTAAGTGTTGAGTGCAAAAACCTCTACTGCTGCTAAGAAGACTAAATAAATTATGAATTATCAAAAAAGTACTTTTTTGGCAATCATATAGTATAGTTAACAGCCAAAAAATCGAAAAAGAAACAAAATATACAAATAACTTTTACCAAACGCAAGAAAATTTAATTTTCTACCGACCTGCATAGGTTTAACTTTCTGAAACTTTTTGTCACTGTTTTTATTTAAGAATTTGTTTTCGATCCTCATATAGCTTTAACAAACAATGATTGCACATATACGATCATAAGCTTCAAGATACTGCAACTTATTTGGAAATAAATAAAAAGCTTGAAAAAAGTTCCAGTGTAGCGGTCATAAACATTAACGTTTCTTTCTTATGGAGAGCTGCCGCCCCTGTGAGGTCGTTTGGTCACACAATGACCAATCAGCCTCCAGGACATACTAATTTCGACCAAACTATTGAAAGACTACTTCCAGACTCTTTGGGATTTACACAGCAGTCATAGAGATCATAAAGACACCAACAAAAAAAGACATCTTCTCTCTCACCCCAGTTAACTTTATGCCGAGCAAGGCTATCCTCCACTGGGAGATATACTGCTCGAAGAACTTAGCTCCTGTACCAGTAAGTTCAAAATATACAGATCTGTCGAAAATTAAATTTTAATGCGTTTGATGACAGTTATTGTAGTTTTTATCGATTTATAGATTTATCATTTGTTGACTATAATACATAGAAGCTAAAAGGAAGAACTGATGGTGGCCATCTTGGATTGTTATTCATTAAACGACAGATATCAACGAAATCTTATTGAAATAAGAAACACTTTAAAACAGTTTTAGAATTTTAAACTATGCAAGTCGATAAAAAATGCAATTTTATTGCGTTTGGTAAAAGTTATTTGTTGTATATTTTGTTTGTTTTTGATTTCTCGGCGGTTAACGATACTGCATGAATGCTGACAATTTTTGATGCTGAATATGCATGTCATAAAAAAATGGCAAGAAACCTTTATGATGTACTTACTTGTGAAAGAAAATAAATACCGTTCACCTAAATTACAAAAAATAATCCAGTAGTTTTGTTTTTATAAAATAAATTCAACTTTTAAATGTATGCATAATATTATCATGATATTCAAGGGAGATAATTCCTTTTTTTGTGTTTAAACAAAATAAAGGTTGATTTCTCTCTCAAAAGTTTGAATTATCTCCCTTGAGTTTCATAATGATGCTGATAATGGCGGAGATATTCCGCGTACGGATACTTTGAATTTATTTTTAAAAAAAACTGCTGGATGAATTTCAGTAATTTAAGGTGAACGGTATTTATTTTCCCTCACAAGTAAGTACATAAGTTTCTTGCTACCATTTTTTTTTTTTTTTTTTTTTTTTTTGACATCCATATTCAATCGAGGTGTAACCATGGAGAAGCACCCATTTTTTTTTTTTTTCATACTGACAAGAAATCTTTCCATTTATTTCATGCAAATTATTTATTTATATATTTATTTAAAATAATACTAATCAAAATGTTACTCAAAGGAAAACGGTTGGTAAAATTTTACCCTTTGGCCCCATGTTGTCAACGGAAAAATAATAATGAGATTTTATTATATTATTTTTTGTGCTATTAAACATCAACACCCTGGAATATATATATATATATATATATATATATATTAGAGGTAAAAGATGAGAATAAAGAATTGTAAAGATACAATATTTATTAAAACCTCAAAAGTTCAGAGCAAGGAGCGTCATATCCTTAATCCATGGATTTTCAAAGATAAATTCTTCTCATCAGAGGATGGCGAAGCCGACAATGTAGTTGTAAATATTATCGGCAACACTTTAAAAATTTTATATAAAGTAAAACAAAGTAGAAATAAAGAACAAAATAAGAGCCAAAGGTGAAGAGTCTTATGCTGAGGTGGGAGCGTAAAATCAGGGTGGATGTTATCTAAAAACACTATCACGATAGATTATTATTATTAAACGATGATTCAATTATCGTTATATAGTTCAACATTTAAATTCCGACTAAAGTGGGGTAGGTTCACTTTACTATATAAATATAATGTAAAATAGTCACTGACTTCCTGACCAGAAAGTGTTATTATATTGATCACTTGGTTCTTGATCACATGATGTAGAACAGAACGAGTAGCTAGTTTTTTTCTATTTCCAAAATTACGTCCAAAAGAAGGGTTAATAGTTATGTGCTCTACTATGTGGTCAAGAACTGAATTATCATTTTATGTTCAATTTATATAGTAAATTAGAACCCTCACTCAGTATCAAATATTTTGTTTTTAATTTTCCAGGTGTTGATGTGTAATCACAGAAAAATAAAATAGAATCTCATTTTTATTTTTTTCTTGACAGTGTGAGAGTGTACCCTAATCCTTTGCACTGGACGGGACGATGTGATGACATCACCAGTCTGGGCGTCCCTGAGATCGATCAGTCACTGGGCATTGATCTGCTTAACTTGTTGTTAGGATGAAGGCCGCCAATGTTGAGGGTTCTCGTCTAGTTACTAACACACTCCCCACGCTGTGACTGTTTATAACAGTGAGCAATCATATGGCGGACAGTAAATGGTTATCTCTGCAGAAGAAAGAGTCATTCAAGCAGAACAAAAAAATGAATAATGACGTTCAACTCGGTCTGGGATTTTGCGTTTTCCTTAGGAAAATAATTATTTCAACAAAATAAATGTATGAAATCAAATTACACCTGGTTGATTGCAAAATAAAGTCCGTTCGATACTCATAAAGTTCAACTCTGTGTGTTTTCTCTGGAAGAACTATAAAAACAAAAATAGGAAGAATCTAAATTACACTCTTGTTTCAGCAACAAGCGAGTCCGTCTATACCCCAGTCTATTATTTCTCTGTGTTGAGCAACAGTCGTGGTTGTCAATTGTCCATGAAAAGAATTCCTCTAAATCGGGCAGGCACGCGTTCCTCCTTTATGGTGGGCGATGGCGATGGTCAGGAAGCAGAATTTCTCTCGTGCGTTCTTCTTGCGAACTTAACACGACTCTCCTCGTGCGCAAAGTCCCATCCTGTTTTATTGAAAATCTCGTAGCTGGTATCTCTCTCTCTCTCTCCCGTCACCTCTCTTCTCTCCCTCACTCCGGCTCGCCCAAGACGAGTTAAGATAATTTTATTTCTCTTTGTCTGGTCACAACCAATTAAGTCTTTCTAACCCTGTTTATCGGAGAGGGTTTGTTTTAGACTTGTCATCAAAAAATGATATCAAAATAAAACAAAAACGGCAAAGATTCCTTTGTTGCTCTGAGTAGAACTGGTCAATCTCTTTGGGCTCTCCTCCATAATTAACCGTGACTATTTACATGATTTTTGCAGACTTCTAGGCACCCAGCTCTTCTGCACTGATAATTCCATTTTTAAGCAAAATTCACACTAGTTTTATACCCTCGCTCCATTTCGTAGGGCTCTCTCCCAGTATAACATTTTCACTAAATGCATACTAGTGTGCTATTAGAGTTTTCCTGACTCTCGTGTGGCCGGCAGATACTTGTCACAAGAGCAAAAATTCAAATTTTATCAAATATTTAATCTAGTACATGTGAAAGGCTGCTTGATTTTTATTAAATCATCATAATTTATATTCTAAATTCTATTATAAGATGGCTTCTATAGTCTGAAAAAAGTAGCAAGCCGAGACATAAACGAGTCGACGCACAGTGAATTTTTACTGTTTCTTCACCAGCTGCATCTCCCTGGCGTTGCCCAGGATACAGTGAAGTTATTTTAGTCTTTAATTTTTATTTGTTTGCACATTTTAAAACTTAAGGTAGACAACTCCTATTATATTCTGCAATTTAAAATGAATTATTCCCCTTGCTAATTTTTATTTTTAGGTGATTATTTCAAAATGTTTCATATTAGCAGTCGTCTGGGCTGGACTAAATAATTTAAAAAATAAATTATAGCTCAGTATATTATTATATTGCCAATAACATGGTACACTCAACCTGGTCATCACCCCATCTCATGTCCGGGACATCATAAAAAAACCTTGACACCTTCAAAGCATGTGGGCCTGATCTTATACCAGTAATAGTAATAAAAAAAAATACTCTGCTGAACTGACCCCTGTCCTCTCTAAACTCTACAACAAATGCCTTGCCGAATCTGGCTCCCCTGATAGCTGGAAAATTTCCTCTATGGTACCAGTCTTCAAGAATTCTGGAGATAGAACTGACTCTCAGAATTATCGCCCCATCAGTCTACCCTCGCTTTTCACTAAAATCTTTGAATCCTTAATCAATCTAGCGATAGTCCGGCACTTCATTAATGCTAAAATTCTTTCTTACCATCAGTATGGATTTAGACAAGCACAGTCTGCTGCGGATATCCTAATGGTCATCTCAGAACGCATCACTATACACTGGACAAGGCATGTGAAGCTAGGGCAGTAGCACTTAATACATCCAAAGCCTTTGACAGGGTCTGGCATAAAGGTCTTCTCATATGGTATTACTGGACGAATATGTAATATAATTAGATCCTTCCTAATCAAAAGAAAGATCCAGGTTGTCCTCAATGGCCGTTCATCCAAACATGACATTAATGCAGGTGTACCCCAGGGATCGATCCTTAGACCTTTATTGTTCCTGATTTTCATAAACGACCTCCCTAATGACATTGTGTCTGAGATGGGTATATTTGCTTACAACACCACGTTCTACTCTCATCATGTGGACAAAATGGATGTGCACATATCCGAGGCAATGGCTGAATCCTTAAAAGTGACCTCCAGTCTGTAGTGGAATGGGGGTCATAAATGGATAGTAACATTTAATGCTTCTAAAACAAAGCTCCTTTCCTTCAACAACTACAAGAAACCTCTTCAACCACTGATTGCCATGGCAAATAACACCCTACCTGAGAGTCCAACGTTCAAACTCCTTGGCCTAATATTCACAGGTAACATGAATTGGAACAAGTACATTGAAGACATTGCCAAGACTGCTGCAAAGAAAGTGAGCTCCCTCCATTGTGCTAGTAAACTTCTCGCATCTGACAGTATCCTATATCTCTACAAAGCCACCACCCACCCATGCATGGAGTTTTGTTGTCACATCTAGGCTGGTGCACCATCTACTAGTCGCTCCCCTTTAGACAGGGTCCAAAAAAGTTGCTAATCTAATAGGTCCTTCACTATCCACCAAGCTCCAGCCCCTGTCCCATCGCCGCAATGTTGCATCCTTGTGCTTGTTTTACAAGTACTTCAATGGAATGTGCTCTGATGAACTTGCTGCTCTGATGTCCCCTCGACGTAAATACACTCGACCAACCCAACAATCAGTTAAATGCCATCCATTCACAGTGGAGGTCCCCAGATGCCGGAGAGCCTTCTACTTCAATAGCTTTTTTCCTCATGCTGCTGGCCTCTGGAACTCCTTTCCTGCTCCTTGTTTCCCCGACTCTACTGACATTCAGAAATTTAAAACTAATGTCAACAAGCATCTCACTGCACAGCTCCCAATTTAGGATGACCCCCCCCCCTCCCAAAAAAAACAACTTTCACCCTAATTCTCAGTAGTCCCTTACGTCTACAGTGGCGACCTGCCTTGTTTGGGTTAAGCTATGTTAAATAAAACAAAAAGAACAATAACAAATTTAAATTGGCCAGTCAGAAACAAGGTTTGATTTGCCAGCTTAAATGCTATTTGGGTCTGACTTTGAAAATCCAACACAGTAACTTTATATGTTAGATGTATAAATTATTTGAGTTTTTGTATTTTTTAAATTAAAAGTTGAAATGTAATTCTTGATTGAAATAAGGGATGATCCCCAATGAGGCTTAATTAGTAAATCATTTCAACGTCTCTTCTTCATTGCAGGTACACCTCAAAAACCAGCGAAAGCGGTGTCGCCAGCATTTATGCTATTGCTCTCGATCTGCCAATTTCGGGATCGATGGAACTCGGTGTTCCGAAACCCACTCAAGACACGATAGTGACATGGCTCGGATACGAAGAAGGTACTATAAAATGGACAGTTTCCGGAAATAATATTGTACTCGAGATACCAAAAATCCTTCCAAATCAATTGCCATGTGAATGGGCGTGGGTATTTAAGATTGAAAATTTAAAATGAACTGCGTTTAACTGAAGTGAGCTCATTTGTTTTGATTTGTTTGTTTGTATTTTTTAAAAAAAGACGAGAATGAGAAGAAAACTTGCAAAAACTTATTTATTTTTTGTATGGTTTTTCACAAAAACAGAGAGAGATAATCGAAGCTTGGAAATCTCTTGATGAGGTAAAAAAAAAAATTAATATTTTGTACTTTTTTTGTACAGAAGAAAAAAGGGGGGGACAAAATGGAAGAAAGACATAATACTCATATTTTTTTTCTGTTTTAAAAAAAAAACTTTCAGGGAAATTTTTTATTCAAGAAAAAAAATAAAAATTAAACCGAACATTACAGTGGTGGCTATTGACTCTAGCTTTTTGGGGTGCTGTTTTAAGAAATTCAGACTTTTTGTTTTTTTAACTAGTTTTTAAAAAACCTATGTTGTTTTAATGTTTACCAATCTGTTCAAAGATTCTAATAAATAAAAAAAAAAATGTAAAATTAATTTTTACAAATGGTGAAATTAGTGCAAATAGTTTTTAAAATAATATTTAACGATTTTGTGATTATGGTATAAAGAAGGGTTTGCACAGACACTATTGGGAGCTTTCAGATGAAATTTTTAAAAGAAACTGAACTTACTAGAAGTTATATCGATATGACAAAAAAGTATTTTAATTTTTGTTCAATTTTTTAAATCTTATTTTATAAATGTTAAAATAGGATTATACATTTTTTTTTTTTTTTACATCGATGGAGAGATAGATAATTATAAAAACAAACTTTTATTTGCTTTATTTTAAACATTTTAACTTAATTTTTTTTAAAAACTTATTTATGAACAAAAATAAAAATAATGTTTTAAAGTTAAGTATTAACGTTTTCTACTGGCCCATTTGGCATAATGTGTTTGCTAATAGGCTGAGAGACTTGGGTTCAATCCCCAGTCGAATCATAGCAAAGACTCAAAAAAATAGTACTTGATGCTTCCTTGCTAAACACTTAGCATTATAAGGTGAGGATCAAGGGTAAATAGAGGAAGCCAGAGTAATGAGTGGCGCCTTCCCCTACATCTCTGTAATAGCCAATGAAAAGGGAGCCTTCAGGTCACCTTTAACTACTGTCGATCCATTTATTTAAAAACAATTTATTAACATTTTTAAAAAGTTAAAACATTCAAGTTTAAAAAATGTAATAAAAAATGAAATGCTAGAAATAGCGATTTTTAACAATCAATTAATAAAAACATTTTAAAATCGTATTAAAAAAAAGATTTTCATTTTTTTTTCTTTCGTTACAAACTTAAATTTTTTTGATAAAACACTAATAGCCAATTTAATTATAATAATACTTTATTAAACATTGCAATACTGAAGTACATTCCAACCAAAAGTAAAAATGTATTTAAAAAAACAAATGCTATTTCAAATTTTGGATTAAAAAAAAAAATGTCAGAACATGTATTGGTAATTGTTAAGAATAGGGTCCTACATTATTTCAATGAAAAAAAAAGAAGGGAGATAACTGAAATTTTAAATTTATTTCTTATGTAGAAAATGCATATTGTTCACGAATACATCCAAGCAACACAGAAATTATTCTTGTCGCTTTCAAAACAGACTCAATTTGATGGCTTTCAGAAAGGTGTTGTCGAGTTGTAGACATCTTTCTGTTCTTGTTTTTTTTTTTCTTTTGCTATGGCTTCAAATGCCTTCCACAGTTTGCGTGTGTATGTTTGCACCATCTTCAACAAAGTTGTACTCGTGAGGAACAACATCGTGCTAGTAGATTCCACTTCGGAGCGTATCTCAACCAATATACGAAACCCATCCACCAGAGATAATCTGAGACCGAGGTAACATCCAATGAAAAATTCCTACATTTGCATTACTAAAAATTCCTAACCAAATTACAATCAAGAAGCAAATTTTAAATTTTACACTTCCTTCCCTTTTTGTTATTTGCATTAGAACAATTTAGGACCCCATTGTTAACGATTGTATTTCTACCCTCTTCACTCTACAATGAATAAACAATGTTGACCGGAATCTCTCATTCATTGACTCACTCATGCCATTATGTTTTCCTGCACCATGTTAGCCACAGTCCTTTTTTCTAGAAATGAAATAATTATTTAAGTATATAATATCAAATATATTGTACGATAAAGGAATTCTTGGTGCAGTTCGATAGCACCCATGGGCGAGCCGCCACTGGAACCTTATCAACCCAAGTTATTATTATTACAATAATTTTAAAATGAAACTTTGAGTTAAAAATAGCATTATTTAAAAATAAAAAAGATCTTCCAGCAATGTTATATATATATATATATATGATGTGTGTGTGTGTGTTACTTGCACGTTAAGACAAAAAAATGAACGCTGCACAAAGTTGAAAATTCCAGTTTCTCTCAACGGTTTCAATTTCATACTTTTTCTTCTCATTTTTTTGACAAAGAGCAGAGGACCACTTGAAATATTTAAATTATAATAACACCTATAATTTTACATGCTTTTACGTTTCCATAAGGCTATTTTCTATTTGTAAAATGTGAAGAAATTTATTATTTTACCCAAGAAACGGATTATATATATATATATATATAAGTGGCAATCACTGATTTAAATTTTTTTTTTTTTTTGTTTTTTTTTTTGTTTGCAAACTGGTTACTACATTTAAAAAAATTTGCAGAACTAGTTCCTGAATTTAAAAAAGAAAATTACATTTTTCCCTTTTTTTTTTTTAAAATTCTTTCATGGAAAAAGGGTTTCAAATTACACTGGTTTACAACAAAAAATATTGCTCTCAAGCATTAGTGTTTTTTCTTGTTAGTGTTTTTTATTTTTTACGAAAAATTTGATGTGAACTCAAATTTCAATTTTTTTTTTCTTAAGTATCCAGGCATTAATAATACAATCTTTTTATTTCATACAATATTAAAAAAGGAATATCAAAGAAAAAAAAAACATTGCTTAGATAATTACTATATATTAAAGAAAAAACATAAGATAGATATAGAACTAAATAATAGATCAAACTGGTTTAGCAAAAGAATGCGTTTGCTTTGAGACAATCATATGAATGGATGTTTTTTTACTAATTTTGATGTGATGAATTCAAATTCTCAAACAGTTTTGCTGTATCATATATAAAAAAATTTTTTACACATCCTCTTTTCACTATAATGCATCTAATATATATATATATATATATATATATATATATATATATATTATATAACATGTCTGCCTGCCCATACATCAGTTGTCAATGGTTAATCTTTGAGAAAACCAATAGCAAATTTGTAATCAGCAGTTTACTGCTGATGTTTTGGCCTGAGTTCAAATGATTCAAAGTTAATTTCCTTTGTATTAAAATTAAAAAATGTTTGTATATCTAAAAAAAAAAAAATAGTGTTAATGAATGAAAATGGATACCGTACATGAAATCAGCCCCCCCCCCCCTAAAAAAGAAAATAGGTTAGAACACCTGTTTTTATGCTTGCTTCAAAATTTTTTTGTAAAGATTTCCGCCTAATTAATTTTAGATGACTTACTTCCCTTGAATGAAATTCCAAACTGTTGAAGTTTTTCTCGGCAAATTTTAGTATCTGCATAAATTTTAAACTATCAAAAATGCCATTTTTTTTTTGTAGTATTATTAGTTTCACTTCAGAGATATTAATTATTAGTAAATGGATTCCTAAAACAAAAAAGAGGGGTTTCTTTTTTACAAGTTATGCAATAATTGAAACTCGCTGTTCAATACTGTAAATTATTTAGATTCATTTTTATTTCTTTAAAACATTTTAATGTAAAAATCAAAAAGAAACATCACAAAATATTCAATTTGATGACTAAAAATACATCTTTAATTATAATGTTGCAGTAAGGTGAAATTTGAAGGCTAAATTTTTTAAAGTCTTAATGTAGCAGTAAGATGAAATTTGAAGGCTAAATTTTTGAGTCTTCTTAATGAGCAGTAAGGTGAAATTTGAAGGCTAAATTTTTTAAAGTCTTCTTAATGTAGCAGTAAGAAGGTGAAATTTGAAGGCTAAATTTTTGAGTCTTCTTAATGAGCAGTAAGGTGAAATTTGAAGGCTAAATTTTTTAAAGTCTTCTTAATGTAGCAGTAAGAAGGTGAAATTTGAAGGCTAAATTTTTGAGTCTTCTTAATGAGCAGTAAGGTGAAATTTGAAGGCTAAATTTTTTAAAGTCTTCTTAATGTAGCAGTAAGAAGGTGAAATTTGAAGGCTAAATTTTTGAGTCTTCTTAATGAGCAGTAAGGTGAAATTTGAAGGCTAAATTTTTTAAAGTCTTCTTAATGTAGCAGTAAGAAGGTGAAATTTGAAGGCTAAATTTTTGAGTCTTCTTAATGAGCAGTAAGGTGAAATTTGAAGGCTAAATTTTTTAAAGTCTTCTTAATGTAGCAGTAAGAAGGTGAAATTTGAAGGCTAAATTTTTGAGTCTTCTTAATGAGCAGTAAGGTGAAATTTGAAGGCTAAATTTTTTAAAGTCTTCTTAATGTAGCAGTAAGAAGGTGAAATTTGAAGGCTAAATTTTTGAGTCTTCTTAATGAGCAGTAAGGTGAAATTTGAAGGCTAAATTTTTTAAAGTGCACTTGAACAGAAAGAAGACAGTTGAACTTGAATGCTAAATTTTTGAACGATGGTGAAATGTAGACACTGAACAGCTTTACTTTTGTTTAATTTTTTCAATGTTTGTTAAAATACTTGGACCTTATTTATTTACTCTTGTGTTTTTAATGAGGTACGAAAAATAAGGTTAAAGACTTCATAAAGAAATAAGTTTTAGAACAGAATCTAAATAATTTACAGTATCAATGAGTTAAAAAAGGCCAAAAATGGAATCGTACAACTGTTTCCAATATTATGCTTACTTAGTTTTAAAAGAAAAGAATCCTTTAATTTGAAATTATACTATTACTGTTAGTACTATTAATTGAGGTCTTCTGTTTTGGAATGTTAATATATGATGCTAGTCTGAGTTGTTTTGGGTTTTATTAAAAAAAATTAGTGGATGTTTTTTTGTTTTTTTAAAATTTTATTTAGTGATCTTTTCACAAAATATTTTATCGGAGTCTGTTATAAGAAGGCTTGAACTTCCGGAAAACAAATCCAATTCCATCATGCTGCAAAGAAAACATAACTTATTTATACAATTGTTGTTCACAATCCGATGTCTTGAAATTAAAAAAAAATTTTTTTTTATTTCTAAATCATGTCAAATATCTTTAGATATTTACTTGTCTTTGAATATTGTTCCCACCCTGGTTGTCTATAGCCCACTCTGACATTAAATGGTATTTTGGTGGGATAAGTATTTTTTTTAGAACTAGCAGGGATGTCCGGTGTTGCTCAGGAACATAGATAACAAAATGGAACAGTTTAAAAAGTGTGTAACATCTTTCTTTTACCCCCCTCTCTCTCTCTCTCTCGCTCACTCTACATATCCTCAGTCATGTTACTTTTTGAACACGCTCTGTCCTCCCCCCCCTCTCTCTCTCAACTGGTTCAACAAGAAAAAAAAAAAGGTCAGCAGCTGCTGACAAATGGTTTGACCTAGTTTCAGTGTTATTTTGACAAAAAGTTCTGGTAAGAATGAAAGTAATTTAATTTTTTATTTTTATATATATATATATATATATATTTCATTATTTTATTTCGAAAGCAAGGATATGAAAATATGCATTCCAATATGTTGAAGCAGAATGTACAAAAGATGAAATAAATGTTTAGTTTTTGCTGTTTTTTTATCTTTATCGAGACTTAGACGTTGTGAAATGACGTCATAATGGACATTAGGGAGATGCGTTGGAACATCCTAGCAATCTTTACAAGTAGCTCCAGTCAGTTCCTCCCCTACAAAAATCTCCCCTAACTTTATTGATGATGTCCCGACTTGCGTGTTCCATACTGCTACTTTCTCCGTTCATATGCTTGTCAAATCTGGCCACTTTACCTCGACAGACAACCACTTGCTACGGTTTTCCTTGAACAGCGCACCTCCCCCCCCCCTCTCTGATATACTTTGTAAAAGAAAATAGCTAATAAAAGTGGGTTCGATTTTTAGTTAGTTAAAAACTTCAGGGTGAAAATTAACATTCAGCAGATAAATAATGTTAGAATTTCAGAACTTGACAGTCAAAAGTAGACATGGTGTATATCATGGTGATGACATGGCTTGATCGTTCATTGGCTGTGTCTTGAAGCTGTGAGGTCAAAGATCTCTCGATGCTGGGCTATAAAGGAATGTTGACCGAAATGAAACTTCTCCACCTATTGCTAATTTTAATTAACGCAGACAGATGATTGTAACATTGCATGGAGAATTCTTTGATCACCACAAATTGCCGTCGGCAAAAACAGCGGTTCGTCTCTGAAGTAAAATGGTCTTTGTGAATAGTAAGACACTAATATACGGCACAATCACGTTGACACACCGGTTCCCGTTAGATCACCAAAATTAAGCGACGTCGATCCTGGCCAGTACTAAATGGGTGACCATTGGGGAATACTAGGTGCTGTATGTGCTCTCTGCTTATCTCGGCATTGTTTCCAGTCTTGAATTGCTTGCCATTGGAATCAAGCAGTGCCGACTCAGGAGAAGTGTTGCTAGGAAGTGCGCAACCCTTACTTCATAATTACACACGCAGCCAGCCCCTTACAGGGGTGTCCATAGTCTCTCTAGACTGACCGGAGGGCTTGACTTGACAATATGAAGAATAAATTGAATTAAAACATATCTGTAAAGATCAACAAATATTTTGTAATTAACATTCATCAAGAGAATAACGTTATAATCTCAAAACTTGACAGTCAAAAATAGACATGGTGTATATCATGGTGATAACATGGCCTGATCATCCAGTGCCTCAGTCTTGAAGCTGTGAGGCCGAAGGTTTCTTGATGCTCGACTATAAAGAAATACTGAATCAACTTTGTTGGCTGAAAAGAAATTTCCCCAGACAATGATATCAACAACTTGTACTTAGTCGTTGACATGGCACAGTGAGGGAGAAGAGAGAGAGAGAGAGAGAGACAATCTCAGTATGTTTTAACTAATCATTTAAAGCCCTCATTTTATTTGTTATGCTCGACCTGCTTCCAGTCGATTCTTCCCTTACAAAAATCCTCCCTAACTTCGCCGATGACGTCATGACTCGCGTGTTCCCTACTTCCGCTTTCTCTGTTTGTATGCCTGTCACGTCTGACTTCTTGATCTCGACAACCACTTGCTATGGTTTTCCTTGAATAATTCACCCCCCCCTCCTCTCAATAAAAAAAAAATATTAATGAAATCCTTACAATGTGTATAAAAGGGGTTATTCTCACGTTCTATGCTGCACATGGATAGATGTCCCCTGACGTATTTCTGGCGTGGATAACTGGGTCCGTCACTGTCATCGTTATGTTTCGGCTTTAGGTTTGATTATTTTACCTCTGAACTTATCACCGTCAATTAAAAGACTATTTTGTTTTGAAGTGATTCTACTTTCCTCTCCCTTTTTGTTATTATGCAACTTAATCATCTTTCGTTCTTTTTAGCTCCTTACATTAAGTGGCTTCATGCCTTGTCTGGAGCAACTTCCATGAAAAAAGAAAAAAAGAAAAAGATTCCAAATGTAAAGAAATTTATTTGGTTTACACAACGAAGATTGTCAACAGCAAATGTAAATAGCTTGTAAAACTTTTTAAATTGAGAAGTGACCGAAGAAATATATTTATTCATAGTGTTTAGCTTGCGGGGGGGAGGGGGTATATTATGAATCTGTTTATTGATGATGTGTTAAGCTAGGGGGTATTACAGACTTTGGCTACGTATTTCACTATTATGTCATGCTATTAAGTGTGATGCATTATTATGTCATGCTATTAAGTGTGATGCATTATTATGCCGTGCTATTAAGTGTGATGCATTATTATGTCATGCTATTAAGTGTGATGCATTATTATGTCATGCTATTAAGTGTGATGCATTATTATGTCATGCTATTAAGTGTGATGCATTATTATGCCATACTATTAAGTTTGATGCATTATTATGTCGTGCTATTAAGTGTGATGCATTATTATGTCGTGCTATTAAGTGTGATGCATTATTATGTCGTGCTATTAAGTGTGATGCATTATTATGTCGTGTGATGCATTATTATGTCGTGCTATTAAGTGTGATGCATTATTATGTCATGCTATTAAGTGTGATGCATTATTATGTCATGCTATTAAGTGTGATGCATTATTATGCCATACTATTAAGTTTGATGCATTATTATGTCATGCTATTAAGTGTGATGCATTATTATGTCATGCTATTAAGTGTGATGCATTATTATGTCATGCTATTAAGTGTGATGCATTATTATGCCGTGCTATTAAGTGTGATGCATTATTATGCCGTGCTATTAAGTGTGATGCATTATTATGTCGTGTGATGCATTATTATGTCGTGCTATTAAGTGTGATGCATTATTATGTCGTGCTATTAAGTGTGATGCATTATTATGTCGTGTGATGCATTATTATGTCGTGCTATTAAGTGTGATGCAATAGGATGAAAGAATGAGTAAAACATGAATAATAATTGGCAATTCTTACTTCAAAGAAATTCACACAACTTAACAGTAATAGACATAATAGTCTTAAGTATAAACAAAGACTTCTAATATACGCTCCTAATTGGGTCAGCAGAGGGCATCGTCAGTGATGTATTTTGCTTGCGTCATTGGAGAGTTTGGGTCTTTCAACATCATGCTTCCATCACCAAACCAACTTTATCGGAGATGATCGGTCTCTGATACACCCTCTATTTTTGAAACGCTAGAAAGAAATGAAAGAAATACGAATTAAAAATTAATAGTTATTGCCAATTGTTCATCGATGAAATTGGCAGTAAATGATGTAGCAGAGTCCCAGGAGATTATCCTAGTATTGCATAATCAAATTGACACACCGGTTTTTATTAGATCACTGAAGTTAAGCAACGTTGATCCTGGTCAGTATCAGATGGGAGACGATTTGAGAATACCAATGCTGTATGCAGGAAGACTGTGACATTTCCCTGCAGAAAACTACCTACTAATATATGTAAAGCAAAATAAATAAGATGAAAGAAATACTAGTCAACAGCTAATAATAATTTCCAATTGTTCATCGAATAAAAATTTAAATATTATAACAACCAAGGTGGGGATAACAGTTCTGGGCATATAAATAGCTCTAGACATCTAAATAGTGTAACTTAAAAAAAAAAAATTCCATGAAGGACTAAAAAGAAATATGTCTGATTAAAATAGAAAAGAAAGATGAAAAAAAAAATCATTCAAGTTGGAATGAAAAAATGTTTTTTTGTTGTTTGTTTTTAACATCTGAACATTTGTTTACATCCAAACAGAATTGTTGTTTTTTTTCTGGGCCCCAATTTATACACCAATCTATGGAAGAAAGATTGAACTTTAACTTGCTGTATATAAAACTGATTGTTGAAAATGTTTGGGGGGGAAAAAATGGCCAAAGGCAGAACATTTTCTTTGCATATTTATTTATTTTATTTTATTTTTTTAATAAGTCTGTTGTCCGATAAAGATTTTGAATAAAAATGGAAGTGAATTGCGTATGAAAAGCCACTGAACACCTCAGAAAACTCAGCCAAAATCTGGAAGATTTTAATTGCAGGATTTTATTTTTCTAATGAAAAATAATGGAATTATTTCTTAAGGAAAATTGTATGTGTGTTTATAAATGAATGTGTATCTGGACCTGGACATTAAAATAAATGTATCTAGGTCTATATACAAACACTTTTTAATATATATATATATATATATATATATATAATATATACACTTTATATATACTTTATATAAACATTTCAAATGGTGTACACAAATCAATTCATGTTTCAATGCAACCATGCATCTGAATGGGACCACAAGTTCATACTGAAATCAAATTGTCCAAAAAAAAAAAAAGGAATAAAAAAAGAAGCATCCTGAAGAAGGCTTCAACCCCACGCTAAATAACCCCACATTTCCTTTGCCTTAATGAAAAATGAGCTATTATTACATTCCCTGAAAGAGATAAGTTGTTGAATCAAAAAGATGAAGTGCGGATTAGTTGTAGACATTTCAAACGGTTCACCCTGGATAAATATAGTAGCAACCAAGTGACTTTACCATAAAGTCCTAATAAACAATCACTAGTTATTATAAACATGTTATCAGGTTTAAAATAACAACAATAACCTCACTAGTTAAATATGTAATAAATATCATTCTAATACCTTTACTAAATGTAAGTAATATTAAATAAATAATTAACCTAAGAACTTGATAGTTAAATATTTTTTAAATAAAAACGCAAAAAATAGTTATATAAGTATAGAATAAGATTATATTGAATAAATAATTAAATAAATGCAAAGCCATAGTAAATAGTTATAATTCAATAGAATATTTTTTAATTAAATCCGTTTTTTTTTTACCATTTTTGTTGTTGGCCATTTTAAATGTTTATATAAAGTATATTTATAAAGTTCTACCTTGTATTGAGCACTTTTGAAAAAAAAAGTTGGTTTTAAGTTCATTTTATCAATGCATTTGAACTTGTTCAATTTATATACATTTGTGAATATGCAGTGTGTGTATATCTATATATGCACACACACACACACACATTTGTGAAATATATATATATATATATATATATAAACAAATTTCTGAATATACAATGTGTATGTATCTATATATATTATTCAAACTAGTTTAATTAAACAGAATCGACAACAATTGATCCTTTCATTCAATGTTTCATTTTTTCTTCTGTTCGTTAATATTTGAATTAACGAAAAGAAGAACTGGTTATGCCACTACGAAGTAGTTTCGATCCTGTTAGGAATCATCATCAGGGTATTATGGTCAGAAAATAATGAAAACTAGAATAAAGGATTCAATGGGTCAATGTTTTTGTTTAATCAAACTTGTTGCAATCAGAGGTTGCATTATACAAGTAGTTTATTAGAAGGCTTCAATGTGGGAATATACCTGGTTGTAAAAAATTTCACAGTCAACAAATATTTTCATGTGGCAGAGAGAAGCCCGAGGCAAAGAAATAGAAACACTTAACAAGGGGGTCATATCCCTGAAATATCATGAAATCCCGGCGTCAGATAAAACTCTAATGATCAAGGAAGAAAGCTGGAAGCAAATAAGATTTTTTTTTTTTTTTTTTTTAAATTCGCCTTGTTATTCAATATTTAGTTTTCATTTCTTTCAACCTGGTTTATTCCCACATTGTTATAGTCTTCTAATAAAGTACTTGTATATTACACACCATGTTTCAAGCAAACTAAAAGATACTTAAAAGCTATACAGGGTTTTTCACATCTGAACAGAATTGGTTTTTTTGTTTTTTTAAATTCAATTTGGAGAAAAAAAGAGACGATAATTTCTAATTGAGTCTTCTCTTCTCAGACTCCACTCCATAATGTTTGATGTTACTCCACTGAGGCATTACCCTTTTACCCGGGGAGCCTTAAAAAATGTTTCAAATGTTTTTATACAATTTTTTAGAAACAAACTTTGCAGCCCCATCCACACCCCCATAAAAAAAGAAAAAAGAAATTGACGTCTACAATAATAAGTATCTGTCTTGTTATTTTATTTTTTGTAACTGGACAAAATATTTTTTTTTTTTTTAAGAAAAGAGAAAGAAAAACCGCAAAAGATTTGATTTCCTCAAGACAACACATATCAATTGGAAAAGAAAGTTCTTTTCTTTTTGTTATTTTTTCTGTTGATTATTTCTATCGATTGTACATTATTATTTTCTGATTATTAATTTCTTGTTTGTTAAAAATCCACATTTACTAAAAAAAAACAAATGAATTTCTATATTTGGAAATGTAGACTTTCACCTTTTTTAAAAGATGCCAACATGACAGGTGACTGATGTCCTAACGACAAAATAGAAACAATATCACTCTGACTACATAAGCATGTTATGTTTTAATACATAAGAACCTAGATACAAGTAGCATATATATATATATATATATATATATATATATATACACATAATGTATAAGATAAATGAAGAAAGAGAGATAAAGATGTGCGGATGACAAATTTATTTCATCTCCGATTGTTCAATGCAAGGTGTACTCGATAAAAACATGTTTATTTTTCTTTCCTTAAGCCAGGCTTTTCAAAGATTAAAATCTTATCATCAGAGGAATTACATAGATGGATAAGTTGGCAGGGGAATAGCCAAAATTCAAAATTTGAAAAATTTAAGAAACGATATATATATATGTATGTATATATTATATAGGAAATGTTGAAATAATGAAACAAATGTAGAGTTACGTACTTTACAAGTTTGTTTAAACATCTGATGATTATAATAATCAATAAAATAAAATATGAGCATATATATATATATATATATATATATTCAATGTCTGTTTATGTGTGCCCTATAGAAAGAAAGGTTAAAAAATCTACATAAAATCTAAAAGTGTATTCTTATGCAAAATTAACTGGGGAAGATAATGGAAGTATTCCCATATATTTCTAAGTGTACTGCTAAGGGGCTATGGAGCAGATTTTGTCGGGGGGTATCGAGTTTTTCAGCCATAATTTGGAAAGAAAACACCGTAATTTCAATGTATTCCTTACGTTCAGCATTTTCTTTCAAAATTATTTAACGTTTCTTAAGCTTCTCTTCGGACTAGGGAGGTCTGAGGCATCCACCCGAAACAAGGAATTCTTTTTACATATTTCTATGAATTAATTCTTCCTCATGGGTACTTGGACAAAACGAGAGGATATGTGCAAATTATGTGTATAAATAAGTAAATCATTAATATAAGTAAATTAAATGAATTATTAATATAATGGACCTGAATCCTGGTGCAACCATCAGAAAAGGCAACAAGCCTGTTCGTTCAATTCTTGTTTGATTGATTTATATATATATATAAGTAAATTTGCATGAATCGGCATTGTAGACTTTTTGATTCTGTCGTTGGAATGGGTTTCTCCGAATCTAGAATCAGATACTTAAGTAAGAATCACACAGAGGTTTTTTTTCTTTTTATAGAAATCACTCCAGACAAGGCACGAAGCCACTTGATGTAAGGAGCTAAATAAAACAAACTACTTCAAGGTCAAAAACTAGCCAACGACAAGTGTTAGATGGATAGATTCCGACCCAGAAAACAGCAATTCTTCCCCCTTTATCAGAAACATTTCTCATCGAATGTGAGGACTAAAGGACAAAATAAGGGAAGCAAGAGTTAGGAGGCTGCCGAAAGTCCACTTGCCAACCTACAGAATTCGATCTTGGCACGCCCGGATTGTCGGTACACGTCGTCATCCATTTCATCACTGCCACCTCCCGATTTTTTTTCTTCGCTTTTTGTTTCAAATATGACACATTCCAACAAAATGTCTATTTAATATAATATTCAACGAAAATTTGTCAAACTGCAACTTGTTTCACATCTGCAACGAGCCTGTTCGCAAGTGTGAGTAGGTATTAATATGATGTTGCATCAGCACACTCGCTAAATAGATAATCAGTATCTTCGATGTCAAACCAATATAAAAAATAAAGTATTTAAGGGTTAAAATCGAATAAATCGTTTATTTTATGTTACATGTGTGTTTATATATAATTCAAGATATTTTGCTTTCTCAACAGTTTAGTGTTTTAGGTCTTGTACTTAGATATTAAGGAAATACAATGTAAGATTTGATCCCGGGCATCACCAGGTTACCCTGCATGCAACTGTACACATTGCATTATAGTTAGAAGCATCATGCCTCTTAACTCACATGGAGATGAGTAATATTCTTAATTTATTGCTATATTTATGTATTGTTGCGGTCTGTACCACTATGTTTGTTTACTTTTGGATCAGACTCCCCCCCCCCCTACTGCAACAGTATCTTCTTTTTTCGTTCTAACTGAACAGTCGATATTATGTTTGTTTTAAAAAAAAAAAAAATTTTTTAAACGCTTTAAAATAAGTTAAAACACAAATAAACTTATCCAGGTAGGTAGAAGAGTAACTTATCTTGCCTTTGGTAACATTTATTTGTTGCACATTCTTTTTTTTTTTTTTACCCCCTTTTTTGTTCTGTTGACTTGAGTAAAAAAAAAAATACCTGAAAAGTCTACTAGTAACGCACATACTTATTTAAAAAAAGACAAAAAACTATTTCAATAAGTCCCTATTTACTTGCCTGTACGCAAGGGCAAAGTTTTTGTTTTTGTTTTTGCTTTCTTCATCAATACTTAGACGTTGCAGGATGACGTCATAATGTACATGATGTTGCTTCAGATGATAGATAGGGAGATATGTCGGAACATCCAAGCAGTCACTCAGGGCTCGTTTCTACAAGTGGCTATCAGCTGTTCAATACTCACATACATGTGGGTAACTTTTTATCTAGTTCAATTATATGCGATGCTAAGAAACCTTCTTTCTTGTCCGTTCTTCTCTCGTTTCTCTTTGACGTCTCCAAAGTAGGACTCGGTGTATTATTTTCTCAAATGAATAGTTTTGGTGCTCCAAGATCTATTCTTAAGGGTTACAGTTTCAATTTCGTTTTACCAATAATGTGGGCGTATTGATCAGACTTGATTTTTATCCGCACGACAATATAGCTATACTAATAGGTCACTTTGTCTGATCTATATTTGAAAATAGTTCTTGTTACAGCAGCAACTATTACTTTAGGAAGGGAATTACAAGTATTCTTTACTCGGACAGGGAAGTAGTTTGCTCTCTAACTAGAATTTTTTTTCCGCAGGCCATTTTTTATAGTGTTTTGTTCTGGTCTTAATACACCCATGGAATCGATAATATAAAGGGCAGTTTTGGTATTTCCTTCATCGGCATTGCCCCAGTTGAATAATATCTAAAATTTAGAATAAATGATTCATTCTTTGACCCTAAACTGGCGCAGATTTTGTCAGGGAGATCTGTTTTTCAGCCACCAACTAAAGGGAAGTAACTCTGATTTTTTTTCCAATGAGTTATTTCCCTTACGACGACTCATTCCTCGAGGAATCTATATAAAGGAGAGGTGTGTGGGTGTGTGTCCAGAGAGAGGAATGGGCTGGGTGGGGGGAAACGGGAAGGGGGAAAAATGAGGGAGAGATCGAAGTTTTAATAGAAATATGTTACACTTTTGACCCGGGTAACGTCGGGTAGCCCTGTTAGTCGTTCATAAAACCATGCTCCTTTCTGCAATCCAACCATATTTTGTACAAATCAGCTTCAGTCTATATCTGACCTGTCCACCTAGTTTCGATCATGAATGTCCAACAGTCTTTGTTTTATCGCCATTCAATGATAATCACATTTGGATACGACGTGCAAAATTGTCGATAACTCTGACATACTACTCTCTTTGCACTTCACTGCTTTTGGCTTTTCAGATCAGGAATATTCCTGGGATTGTTTTGATAGACATTATCTTTAAGATAACCCCGTCAGATAAAAATTTAGAGAAATTAAGGTGAAGCCCATTCAGGATCACACCTCCTACTGATGAGACGATCACCAAAATGTCCTTGCATATCATTGAACGGCGATAAAATAAAGACTTGAACATTCATGGTTGAAACTTGGTGGACAAGTCAGGCGTAGACTGAAGTTTATTTGTATTAAATATAGTCAGATTGCAGAAAGGATTGTGAAATTTATTAACGATTTCTATGGGTGGCATTTCTTTTTTTTTTGGGGGGGGGGGTCACCCTGTATCGCTCAATTCGAAGTAAACATTTTGATTTATTATTTACATTATTTTTCTTTGAACAATTGTCCTCATCAATGTTGATATTTGTAATACGTTTCGGGCAATTTGCCCTCCAGACTTCTTCGTGTGTCTGGTTCATTTCTGTACAGCAATGTTTTTTTCCCGGTATTCAAATATGATGTTGATAGTTATTTATTTGTCTACATTAAGGTTTCTTACGTATTTAAATCTGATGACCTTATGTATTGGGCGTTTATTAATGTTTCTTAAATACTGGACTTTTTTTTTTATTATTTATTTAAATTTTTTTTTTTTTCATTAAGGAACATTCAAGCATAACGTGGCATAAGCGCTCATGTGAGGCACAATATGAATTTTCTTGTAAACCCTTGTACGGGGTCACACCCTCTCCCCCAAATGCCACCCAGAATGTATCATATACAATAGGTATTATGTTTTGGCATTACATGACCCAGAAAAGGGTTGATATGCCATAAAAAAGCAAACTTAAACTGGAAGTAATATAGGGTGACCCCCCCCCCCTTTCCTAAATTCTGCTCAAGGAGTTGTTAACAAAATTCACCATTCACTGCAGTCCAATCATATTTAGTACAAATAAAATTCAATCTATGTCTGACTTGTCCACCGAATTTCAGACATAAATGTACAACAGTCTTTCTTTTATCACCGTTGCAAGCATATCTGGATACGATATGTAAAATTATTAATAACTCGCTCCTCTCTTGGCACTGCCCTAATTTTGGTTGTGATTGTCCTCTTCAGCCCAGGAATAGTCTGGGGGGGATTGTTTTGATAGATAAAATGAGATAAAAGTCGGGAAAAGGGGGTAAGGTACAGTGGGTGTGAAACTCATTCAGGATCACACCTACTGATGAAACGATCACCAAAATGCCCCCCCCCCTATCATTGAATGGTGATAAAACAAAGACTGTTGGACATTCATGACTGAAACTTGGTGGACAAGTCAGGCATATATTGAAGTTTATTTGTACCAAATATGGTTGGATTTCAGAACGGATTGTGAATTTTATTAACGATTCCATGGTGGTATTTTGAGGAGATCGCCTGTAGTATGTTATTATAATGGAGGTTTGGTGTCTGTAACCAAAAGTGTGTCGGTCTGTATTTAGATTTTCCTTTTTTTTTTCTTTTAAATCCTTTAATCAATAGTTCTCATTTGGAATTCATATCTTATTCTACATCTACTGAGAATGTCTGAACTGCTGAGCATATTGGTCGCGGTGTGCATGACTGGTTTAATAGATACCATTGCAGACTATGGGATCGGCTGTGTCGCGTTCAACTCTGATGTCGTGGTAAAAGATAGATTACGTTTTTAAATATTTGTTCTGTCTGGAGAGACCATACCTCTTCTTTTAGGAGGGGGGTGGTGGGTATTAGTTTATTGCCTGTTGCCTAAGGCGCCCTCATTTGTGGGGGAGTGCCAATGGGATTATGCAGATTATTTTGGTGAAATTGAGTTTTAACGATCCTGAATTAAATGGCTGACCGACAACGAAAAAAACAGACACTGAGATATTCTTTATTTATTTTTCGTATTGCCACCCGGACTTAGGGTTAGTGGTAGGATTAAAGAAGGGCATGTGTTTTGTTTTATGACTTTTAACGTTGACATTTTCTATACTAAAATTTTTATCAGGAAGGCGGGCTAAAATCTGATTTTTAAATCGCTTCAAACAAGAATAAAATTTAATTTTAATTTTAACTTTAGTCATAAGAAAACACATGTTCTTCCTTAACCCTATCACTAATCCTAAGCCTGGGTGGCAATAAAAATAAATTTAAAAAAGAAAAGATGGGAAAACTTTGGGCGACATGAGTATGACAGGACCGTTAAAGCTCAATTTCGCTGATTATTTTTTGTTTCTTGTCCAGAGTTCCCCTTTTTTGAAGAGAACTGCATTCTACCCATAAAAAACGACTTTGTGTCTAACTTTGCCCTCGTGGGGAGGCAAGTCGATATTGTGGTCAGTTTTGCACTAATAATGCCGGGAAAGCTATGAAGCCACAATATCTTCCCCTCCAGCTATGGGTAACATAGCAACTTGTGTTTAATTAAGCGGAAACAATGAATTGTTTACAAAATGTTTTTTTTATTTGTATCCGTTGATGATTCTTACGTATGTAAATCTGACATTTTTTTTTTTTGTAAATTAATAATCATGTGTAGCATGATATCAGTGATTGTGTGGCGCTCAATGTGAATGCACGTTGGTCAAAAGGGTTGATATGGTGCAAAAATGACAAAGCAAAACATTCCTTGTATATTTAACTCCTTCAAACGTTTTATTTTCCAGTATTGCTCTCTGTTAATCATTCACTAGCGAGGCCTGTGGAAATTCCAGTTATATTCTGAAACTACATTACAGAAGAACCCACCTGCTTATGGGGGTCTATCTCCAAACCCCTTGTAGGAGCTTGTGACCTATTTCCATTCTGTTGACATGAATGCAGACCCCACAATATTATTATACAATCTTTGGACAGAACAGATACTACACTTTGATCCTAGTCCAAAGGCCAAGAAAGTGTATTTCAGTTTGAGTTCCACGTTCGACACAGCGAAAAAAAAAAAAAAATTTTTTTTTTGCATTGCATCTTCGGCGATCGAGCGATCCCATCTTTTAAAAAAGAAGGTGAAGGGGGATAACATACGTACAAACATGAAATTGCCTTAGTGTATTATTATATAGATGCTTTAACGTTGATAAGGACAATAGTCCAAATAGAAAAACATGTAAATAAGGATAAATCTGCATCTCAAAACCGTGTGTGTGTGTATATATATATATATATATATATAATTATATTTTTAATTTAATTAATTTATTTTTTAGTGAAATAATAACTGAATTTTGTCTATATTTGCTCATAGGGGAGGTGGTATTTTTAACAGTACTGCTGGAGAGCCATCAATTTAATAGCTGTTCTGTTTTTTAAATCTCAAACAGTTACATGGTAAACAGCTGATGATCCCCTTTTTCTATTTTATGATTTAGGTTAAGGTCCCGTGTTTATGTTTAACTGTTATATAGTTGAGTCCCCTTTTGTATTTGTGAATTTTCAGCACTAAGTCGGCTTATACAAGTGCTAAGTCTGCAAAGTGTGGATTTAGTTAGTATCCCTGGGAATTTAAACTGTATTTTTTTTTTGTTTATAAATGACTAAAAGCTTCTTTAGAATATATATATATATATATAAATATAATATAATAACGCATTCTCTCTCTGGAGAACTTCACCACATGATTGAGAACAGAAATTTCGCCCGGGGAGTGGGGTAGTTGTTCTATTGTGTCAACACACCACGTTTGGATAAGCAGGTTATACTAACGTACTCACTAAAGGCATCTTCAGGGATGTATTTTTAAAAAAAATTTTTTTTTTTTGCAGGGAAGTATCACATACCGCACCTGATATTCCCAAATGGTCACCCATTTTAGTACTGACCAGGCTCAATGTCGCTTAACTTTGGTGATCTAATGAAGAGCCGGTGCGTCAACATGATCATGCCGTATTTGGATTATTCCGACTACTATTCTTATCTTAGTTCTTATTTTTTCCCAACGTTTCAGCTGATGTAACCTCCAACCTGCATATTTTTGAACTTAGAAATCTTTGTTGAATTCGGAAACCTATAAAGAATTTCGAAATTAACCCATTATTTAATCCACGAGAGTAGATTGTCAAGTTTGAAAATATGCTGCCAAAAAAGGTCAAAGGTTACATCGGTCGAAACGTAGTGAAGATAACGGCTAAAATGAGAATACTAGTCCGAATAATATAAATTAGCAATCCTCTTCAAAAAGTCCGCAACCCAAAATATTAGACAACAAAAAAAATTGATTTATATTTTCTTCGCCAGTTCTGATTTTAAATGTCTGAATTAAATGTTCTCTTCTCTGGGGTTTTATCAAGCCCTCAATACATTTCTTCGTATCGTAGGTCCTTTAGATCAGATACAAGTCTAGTTCCTGTTCTTTGTATTTTGTTATTCACATATTTCATCTTTCTTTATCTATAGTAAAATTTGTGACCAGATTTGATCTGCATATCCCAGGGAGAGCCCCTTAAGGAAAAGTTACTCGAGGGTTTGCATATATGTACGAGGAATGTCTGAAAAGTAATGGAACTGGTGTCACAAATAATTTATTTTAGTTCCAAACAACAAACTACATGGTTTCCTCCTTCAAGATAATACTATTAAGTATTAGAGTGGGTAGGTTCGCTAGTGGCTATATTAGCTAGTACATGTTAGTGATTATGCAGGAAGTGCTGTAGAAAAAGATCAGAAGAGATCAATGGATTAATCCTGACTGACAATATAAAAAGTGTGTCTGAAAAGTAACGGAACTGGTGTCGTAAACAATATATTTTGATTCCAAAGAACAAACTACATTGACTTTCCCTTCAATGTAATCCTGTCCTCGACTCTGATGCATGTTTCCATCCTTCTCTGCCACACTTTTCTATTCACGGTTTGAAGGATTGATCGGATATGCCCCTCAACCCTGTCATTACAGGCCCTGTTGATCGCCTTCAAAACAGATACCTCTTTAAGATTGAAGAAAAGAAAAAGTCACATGGAGCAAGTAGGTGAATAGAGAGGTTGTTTCAGAACCGTGATGTTCTTCTTGGTCAGAAACTGCTGAAAGATCAGAGCAGGTGCATTTTCATGGTGAAGAAGAGATGTAAACAATCATATGCAAAAAAAAAAATGCAACGGTTGCAGAAAGATGTTATATACTCCCAAGATATAATTTTTTTTATTTCTGTTTTTGTTTTTAATAATGAGTCACCATTTATCAAGGCTAAGAGCCACTCGACTATTGAAGACGGTTTACAACAAGTATTTATTAACATTACATCAAATCAAATTTATTGGCAACAAGTAGCAAAGTGCAACAAGCCATGTAAAAGGATAGTTAGAAGATGTGTACATCTATGTACCGTCTGAATGTTTGTCCACAGCAACTTTAAACCTTGATATGATAGACATCGTCACTGGTAGGCTGTTCCATGGAGCAGAAACACCGACAGAGAATGCTGCCTTTCTTCTAATTAGACGAAAGCGCATATCGTACATCTTTTGCTGGGTCCCGTGGAGGCCACAAATTGGCGTTGGAGTGATGAAAAACGCTTCGAAGGAATATCTAAATTCTTGTTGATGATATTTTATGCTAGAATCTCATCTTCCGCTGCTCAAGTGACGGGTAATTATCCAAAGATCAGCAGTCCTGCTGCATCTAGCGCTGCCTTGAACTGTTTGATCGTCTGTGGGGCTGATCACGGCTTCTGGCAGCCTCTTCCATAGTGTTGCAACCCGAACCGAAAAAACACCTTCCGACAATTAAACCGACAGCTTCTCTGAGTTTCCATGAAGCCCTCCCTGCGGAGCTGGTGCGAAACAGTAGATTTGAGGAGGACCGTCTTGTAGTCCTCAGGGAAGCAATCTTATAGGAACATGTTCTATAGATAAGAGTTAATAGAAATTCTGTTTGATGTTACGCACAAGTAGGAAGAAAGGAAAATTCTTTGTAATGGTTGTAGTCAGACGAGTTAAATGATAGCATAATCCGCATATCCCTCTTTTGCCTATAGCTCACACAGCACACTCAGTTCCGTTACTTTTTAGACACATCTTGTATATCCATGTACCAGGTGCGATTAATATGCATACTTCTGCTGCCACAAGTAACTTGTATATTGCACATGGCCACAATTGACGCATCTATTAATGTGTAACACGCTTATCCACTTAGATACAATAAACCAGCATTATTTTGTGGCCTGCAAGTAACATGTGTATATAATATGTAACACATGCATAGCGGGCTAGTTACAAAAAAACATGCAATATCCCGTGGCTTCGCGTAACAATGTATAAACTAAGTGACTATCAGTAACATGCATAACTCATGTGGTTACAAGTAACCTGCATATCCTTGTAGCCTCGATAATATAGAGGATGACCACAAAAAAATGCCACCCATAGAATCGTTGATAAAATTCACAATCCTCTGTGAAATCCAACCATATTTGGTACAAATAAACTTCAATCTATGTCCAACTTGTCCAACTTGTCCACCAAGTTTCAGTCATGAATGTTCAACAGTTTTTATTTTATCGCCGTTCAATGATAAGCACACTTGGATATGATGTGCAAAATTGTTGATAACGCTGACACTCTTTTCTTGGTATCACTGCCCTGATTTTTGCTGTAATGATCCTCTTCAGTTCAGGAATAGTATAGTCTGGGAATAGTTTTACTTACTGATGAGACGATCACCAAAGTGTCACTGCATATCATTAAACAGCAATAAAACAAAGACTGTTGGGCATTCATGACTGAAACTTGGTGGACAAGGCAAGCATAGACTGAAGTTTATTTGTACCAAAGACATGCCATAAACTCCTTCAGATAAAGTATTTAGTTCGAAATTCTTTTATGATGTTAATCTCTTAATTTTTAAAGTGATGAAAATCTTTTTCAACCACCAAATTTGAAAGTCTGAACACCAGGATGTTTCATCGGATGTTTTTATGGTTGGATTGCAGAAAGGATTGTGAATTTTATTAATGATTCCATGGGTCGCATTTTTCAAGGGGGTCACCCTGTATCATAGCAAAAAGTCGATATATGTGTAGAGATGTAATTTGTATCAAGGATCTTTTGTAGTTAATCTCTAAAGTCAAATTGCATTTAAATGTTTTTTGGGTTTTTGTTGTTGTTTTTTTGTAAAACAGACTTTTTTGTTGATTTATAACTGTGTTTTTACAGTTAAATCTTGTTCAATTTGTTATTTTTTATAAATATAGCAATAATTTTTTTTTTTCAACTGGAGGGGAAAAAATTATTTGATTAAAAAAACTTTATTACAATGTTTACTGAGTTTTAAAGAAGTCGATTCTTTTATAAATTAATATTTTACCTTAGTTTAGGAATACAAATAAACCATATTTAATGTTCATCTTTAGACTTTAATTCAAGACAAAACTTTCTTTTGATATATATATATATATATATATTACTGTTTAATATTGCGATAATTGAAAAGTCGAATGTAATTTTGTAAGCATTTAAAATGACGATTTATATATAATTGAAAATTCGAATGTAATTTTGAAGCATTTAAAATGACGATTTATATATATATATTTTAAATGCTTCAAAATTATATTTCGAATTTTCAATTATCGCAATATTAAACAGTAAGTCAGCCATTTTAATGTTGTCATGACAGAAAACAAGCCAGCCATTTTTAGCTGTTAATATAGCTTTAAAATGGTTGGCTTGTTTTCTGTGACGACCCTTCGAAATTCAGAAGTAATTTTGAAGATGACGAATAGAAAGTAGTTGGCATTCATGCTGTATAGTTAACAGCCAGGAAATCGAAAACAAACAATATATACAATAAATAATTTTTACCAGATGCAAGAAAATTTATTTTTATTATCGACCTGCATAGTTTTAAAGTGTGGAAACTGATTGTAAAATTTATTATCTCTGAATATGTTATTGTTACTTTCACTTAGCCAAACACAAGTAAATATAAAATGTTTTTTTTTGAGTGGTTGCTAATCTCAAGCTTAAAAGACAGTAAAAATAAACTTACCCTAATCCGACTGGTACCACCCCGGGCTTAGGATTAGTGGTATTATGAGCCTATCTAAAAAAAATTTTTTTTACTATTTTATAAGCAAAACGCCCCAACCCCCAAGAAAATTCGACCCCCATTTTTGATTGACTCGTGTTTGGCTAAGTGAAAGTAACGAAACAAATTTCGAAATAACAAAACTTACAAACAGTTTCAGAACTAAAAACTATACAGGTTAGTAGAAAATTAAATTTTAATGTGTTTGCTAAAAGGTTTTTTTTTGTGAGGATACTTATTTAAATCTGCTGCGTAAGTATATAATAATGTTTTTTTTTTATGGTATTGATACTTTAATAGTTACGCGTCTTCGAAGAAGCATCAAATCGATTTCGTCAATCAAAATGGCGGTCGAATTTTTCTTTTTGAGATGGCCGCTTATTTAAGGCTTAAAAGGTTAAAAAATAAAAAAGTTTACCCTAATCCGACTGGAAACCACTCACGGACTTAGGGTTAATGGTACTGTAAGTCTTTTATTTAAATATATATATATATATATATATATATATATATATATTTGTATGTATATTTCGGCAGCAAGTCATTTATTATACACGCGTCGTTGAAGACCACAGAGTTTTCAGTCTTCGCTATCTTTCTTGTTAATTTCTCGACGCAGCGATTCGTCGGTTTTCTGGTGTTAATTGGTAAAGTATGGCACCTAACGTTGTATCGTGGGCCATTCCTCGAGCGCTTTCGGTCATATTTTACGCCTGAAATAAGCAACCACCGTCTTTGATTGACGACATCGATTAAGTGAAAATAATGAAACAAATTTTGAAATAACTAAACTTACAAACAATTTCAAAATTTTCAAACTATGGAGGTCGATAGAAAATTTAATTTACTATCATTTGGTAAAAGTTTTTTGTTGCAGATATTGCTCGTTTTCGATTTCTCGGCTGTTAACTATACTACACTTTTGCCTACGTTTGCCTTGTCGAAAAGTCTAGTATTATTGTTCGTTTGTGCTTCTAAACCAAAAGGAAATTTTAATTTTTTTCACACGCCCCTATTGTATCAAAGAATATCAGAACATGGAACAGAGATGTCAGTTTGTTTTGAATCTTTTTCATAACAAAATTGGATGCTTGTGAACCGTAGCACCAAAAATATATATATATATATATATATATATATATATATATATATCTTTAATTTTGAAGAGTCAAATAAGGAGGAGATAACTCTAGTTTTCAACCACACTTTATCTTAAAATGGATTTTACTATCGTAATTAATCTAAAATAAAGTTAAAACCATGTATGCGTAAAAGGATAATTTATGAATCACAACGCATCGGCACCAATGAAAAATAAAATGATTTATCAAAAAAAAAAAAATTATCAACAAAGAAGGAAAAAATAGAAAAATATGTAAATGGAAGGGGAAAAAACATGAAACAAAAGAAATAAAGTTTTTGAAATAAATGACAGTTTTACACTGGGTAAAATTCAGCAATCTGTTCCAAAAGTAATCTGTGTGATTGCAAGAAGTCCATTAGTTTGGCATTATCTCTGATTAAATATAAAATATCTTGCAAGTTTAGGGCGTTAAAATCCATTTTAAGATAAGGCATGGTTGAAAACTAGAGTTATCTCCCTCTTATTTGACTCTTCAAAACTAAAGATAAAAATTTTTTTTCGTTCCTACGGTTCACAAGCACCCAAAATTGTTTTTTTTTACATTTTTTTTTTTCGTCCATTGTGTTCAAAAAAGAAATGTTCACCCGGCAATCAAGCTATTTAATTTTTAAAATTACTATTTTTGAAAACCTTTTTAATTTTTTTAACTATTTTTTTTTTTTAATAATTAATTTTTGAACTCTGGTATTAGATTGGAATTTAGGTTAAATCCTATTTCAGTCACTTTCCCACCCCTTCTCTGCATGAAATAGGATTTAACCGGAATCGTTAAATCCTGTTTCAGTCAACAAAATTATTTAGAGTGAAATAGCTTTCGACATTTATTTTATTATTATTTCTACTTTAAAAAAACGACACTTTTTTTTAGCGGCAGCACTTTTTATACCCGCCGCATCCCGTCGCAAGGCATTTGGCTCACGCGACTCAATCACAATCATTTAGAAATAGAGAATCGTCTTCATTATTAAAAATAAGCATATAATTGTCCTTTTATCCCCCCCCCCTCCCGAATACAATATTTTTCTTTTCGGTTTATTTTTATTTTGTTACTTTTCAAAAAATAGATTCGCCACACGCTGCCAGGCATTTGGCTCACGTGACTCAATTGCAGTCAATTAAAAGTAGAGAACCGTCTTCATTATTAAAAATAAGCATTTAATTGTCAGTTTATCCCCCCCCCCCCGAACACAATTTTTTTTTTCGGTTTATTTATTTTTTGTTACTTTTCAAAATAGACTTTACGTTGGTTGATTTTCTTCATGTTCTTTCGGTGTTTTGTTAAGTAATTGTCATTTTTGCAGTACCTTTGCAGTTTAAAGACGGCGATGAAATAATAAAAGTACCTAGAAAAGATTAAGTATAACATAAAAGATACTAGAAAAAATTTTATTCGAGGGGGGGGGGATAAAATGACAATTATATGCTTATTTTTAATAATGAAGACGATTCTTTATTTTTAAATGACTGCGCATTGAATCACGTGAGCCAAAGGCCTGGCGGCGGGTATAAAAAGTGCAACCCCCTTCTTTAGTTTAGCTGCGAATCAGAAATCAATACTGAAGAGTTACATTCACTCCTAACCAAATCAACCGGAAGTAATTAAAACTTTGAATTTTTTTTTATCCAAAAATGGATCTTAACAACCTCAATCTACGAGATTATTTTTACCATTATTTTTAAATGATAACTTTTCGTTTCATAAAGTTTTAAATTATACAAAAAAAAAATCTTATGTTGACTGTTTGTTTGATGATAAAATATCAGACAAATATTTCGTTTTTATAAAGTTTTACATTATTATTATTATTATTATTATTATTATTATTAAATAAAATAACACTGTTCGCTGTTATTATTGTTCGCTTTATTGATTGTTTTTAATAAAAAAAAAACTTCTAATTTTATATTACTTCCGGTTGATTGTCTGCCCCTGTTTTCAAAATCGAAACCAAATAAATTCTGATTCACAGCTAAACTAAAGAAGTGCAAAAAGAACCTAAAGAAGAACGAAAACTAATGTTCATAATTTTCTAGTTTAAGGACAGGAAACGATAAAAGAAAAAATTACGGTTAAATACAAAAGCAAATTGAACTCTCTTTCTTGTTTATAAAAATGATACCTTTATTTTTTCTGACGAATTTTCATTTCGGCGATTCACGTGTACAATGAAATTTGAGTACAACAACCAAATTTCCCTTCCTTATTTCTAGAGGAGTGAATCGAAAGGGGAGATAATTAATAATTATTTTTTTAGGGGGGGGGGGACTCATAACGAAACAATCATATTCGACTAACTTCTGCCTTAATTCTAGTTAAATATAAAATGTCTTGAAGATTTAACACATTGACGTCCATTTTCGGAAAATTAAAAAAAGAATAGGGTCACTTGAAATAATTCGAATTAGCTCCCCTTTCGATTCACTCCTCTAAAAATAAGGAAGGGAATTTTGTTTGCCGCCATTTTGTTGCCATACTGCAGAAACACCGAAATGTCCTATAACTTAGTAAATTTAATGTTTGTTTTTCACTAAAACATGATTTATGTAAAAAAAAAAAGAAAAAAAAGAAAGTTGTTTGGGAGTAATACCACGGTCTATTGCACTCTAAATAATTTGGGTGACTGAAATAGTATTAAACTGGAATTTACATTATGTTTGGTTTAAATTTGTTTCTTTTTACAAATCTTTTTCATGGTTAATCTAAAAGTTCCTAATTGAAAATGGGTTTAAAAAAATGAATTCTTTTGTTTCCAAAAACAAAATAAATGACTTGACATGAAGTTTATCGAAAGTATTTTTTAAATTATTTTTTATCATTGAAAATTTTATTTATTTATTATTTTATCAACTGAGAAAGGAAACATTATTTATTAAATGTAATGATTATTGTTATTATTTTTTGTGGGGATGGGAATTATTACCAAGCAGGGTTAGTTGATCTGTTTTTTTTTTTTGGTATTTGATAATACAGATTGAGTTTTGAAGTTAGATAATGTTGCTACTCTCAGTAGCTTGGCAGTATACAATCTTCTACTTTCCGGATGGTCAAAATCTGTGATACCCACGAGACTCCAAAAATGTAATTTCTTATTATTTAAATAAATTACATAACATTCCGTCTCTCTGCACATTACATTATCCATATATTTGTGGATGAGTTTATTTCATACATATGTAAGGATTTGGTCCTTTTGGATTGTTATAAAAATGTTAGAAACAGCCTATAAAACAAATAAAAACATAAACATCCAATGAAAGATGAAATGAAGAAAGAATGGAAAAAGGAAACATTATCTAATGATAAAAAGGTATTTGTATATACACAAAATTACAAGAAAATAGGGTCACAAGACGAGAATTGATGGAGCGTGTAGGCACTTGTGTGTGTGTGTTGCTTTTTGTCAGCTGTGTATGCTGAAAATGAATAGTGGTTGTCCGAACTCCAAAGGTTTCAATCGGCTCCAGAAAGCACCTTGAGTTTTGGCGCGAAAATAGATTTTAATCTTGGAGGTGTGGCAGACGTAGTAGGAAGCATACCGCGTGACAGCCATTTTTGTTTTTTCACTGAATACACCTGTGGGAGCTGGTTTTAAACAAAAATCTTTCGTTTTAGATGGACATGGTCGGTCAGTTAACATTAGAGAATTGGGATACGTCAATTCCATACATATATATATATATATATATATATATATAGAGAGAGAGAGAGAGAGAGAGAGGTAGATAGATACATATATATATAGAGAGAGATATATACATATATATATATATATATAGAGAGAGAGAGAGATAGATACATATATATAGAGAGAGAGAGATAGAGAGAGATAGATACATATATATAGATATATATATATATATATAGAGAGAGAGAGATATACATATATATATATATATATGAGAGAGATACATATAGATAGATACATATATATATATATAGAGAGAGAGAGAGAGAGAGAGATAGATACATATATATATATATAGAGAGAGAGATAGATACATATATATATATATATATATAGAGAGATACATATATATAGAGAGAGAAAGATAGATGGATGTGTTGGTGTTTTGAGATGCTTGTTGGAGATAGCCATTTTGTAGAAGCGATTGCATCTATCTGGCTTGAAATGAAGAAGAAAATAGAGTGACTAGAGTTCAATATAAAAAATATCAACATCTTCTCTACAATTAAATCAACTTTATTCAACAGTTTCATTAACACAAGACAAGTTGGTTCAGCAGGCGGGCATTAAATAAATGTAATTGAGTCACGTTGTTTTTGTTTTGAACATGAAGTTGTACTTCACTTCCCGCTAAGTCCGGACGAGTGACGGAGAAAGCAATACAGCGTCTTGTCAAGTCTGCATCTCGGCTGAAACTGAATCATATTTTAGTGCGAAACTCAGGCTGGGCGGAAGAGAGGAAAAGCACGCATGCACAGAAGTGTTTGAATTGTCCGATGTATTTCTACAAGAGTTTTAACACATGCCTGTTTTAGCCGACCGAACCGCAAACTAATCACGATGCAAGAGATTGCACGTCTATGCAAAAAAAAAGTGTACATAAGTCATGTGCCTGCTACAGATGATATAAAGATGATCCAAAAATATTTTGATGTGAAAAAAGCTTTATTCATTCCATTGACGTTTCAGTATTCTATGTTTTAGAAATTAGACATTTTGCTTGAAAGGTAAATTAAATGACAAAGTCTTATTCTAAAATTTTATCAACTTTATTTCATATCTTCGTTCAACAGATAAAAGACCGGAATTAGTCAACAAGTTATTAAATAAGTTATTGAATGTTCATGTCCTCACTTAGGATGCCCCTGTAGGTATGTCCCCTAATTAACAGTAGCCCCTTACATCGCAGTGGAAATTGCTATGTTTGAGGTGAATGAAAATGAAAATAAAAAAGACAAAGAAAAATATTTTGAATTATCTATTTGCTAAAATAAAAAAAAAGCCTCTTTCACACAAAAAAAATGTTGCTAGCCTCTTTCTACTGAATCGTTATGTTCATAGTAGGTGCTCGACTGGTTCCTCCTATAAAACATTCACAGCTGTGTCTGAGATGGGTATATTTGCTGACGTCACCACACTCTACTCTCGTCATGTGGGTAAAACGGACGTGAACATATCCGAGATAATGGCTGAATACTTAAAAAGTGACCTCCAGTCTGTAGTTGAATAGGGTCATAAATGGATGGTAACATTTAATGCTGCTAAGATAAAGCTCCTTTCCTTCAACAAGAAACCACTTCAACCACCGATTGCCATGGCAAATAACACCCTACCTGAGAGTCTAACGTTCAAACTCCTTGGCCTAACATTCACAGGTAACATGAATTGGAACAAGTACATTGAAGACATTGCCAATACTGCTGCAAAGAAAGTGAGCTCCCTCCATTGTGCTAGTAAACTTCTCACATCTGACAGTATCCTATATCTCTACAAAGCCACCATCCGCCCATGCATGGAGTATTGTTGTCACATCTGGGCTGGTGCACCATCTACTAGTCTCTCCCTCTTAGACAAGGTCCAAAAAAGTCGCTAATCTAATAGGTCCTTCACTATCCACCAAGCTCCAGCCCCTGTCCCATCACCGCAATGTTGCATCCTTGTGCTTGTTTTACAAGTTCTTCAATGGAATGTGCTCTGATGAACTTGCTGCTCTGATGTCCCCTCGACATAAATACACTCGACCAACCCAACAATCAATTAAATGCCATCCATTCACAGTGGAGGTACCCAGATGCCGGAGAGCCTTCTACTTCAATAGCTTTTTTCCTCGTGCTGCTGGCCCCTGGAACTCCTTTTCTGCTCCTTGTTTCCCCGACTCTACTGACATTCAGAAAGTTAAAACTAATGTGAACAAGCAACTCGCTGCACAACTCCCAATTTAGGATGACTCCCTAAACTTTCACCCTAATTCTCATTAGCCCCTTATGTCTACAGTGGCAACTTGCCTTGTTTGGGGCGAACTAAGTTAAAAAAAAAAAAATATAGTTTTGCTACAACCACAACAAAAAACTTTTCCTTTCTCTCTCTGTACCAAAAACCAAACGGAACTTCCATGAACAAAGTTTCTTTCCTAGAACATCCCATCTGTAGAACAAAATACTGCAATGTTGCTTCCCAACAGACTACAACATGGTTGTCTTCAAGTCTAATGCAAACAAATACTTGTTGAGCCGTCGTCTTGGATAATCAATTCCTCTTAAGTAATCTTCTGCGACTTTCACCCAATGTTTACGGGCCTCTCGTGGTGGAGATCATCGTTCAACAGACAATCTCTTTAGTCCTTACTCTCGAGTGTCCCTCGGACCTTGATTAACCGTGATCCATTTGTAAAAAAAGAAATTCAATCTGTATATTTGCATTGTATCAATAATTTAAATGTCTGAAAAAAAAAAAATTAGGGTTAGATTGAGAAAATAGTTAAAAAGGGAGATCCCCAAAGAGGCATGACAAACGATTAATAATTCAGAATCCGCTATGGAAAACGTTTAATTTCTGCATATCACCAATATTTACGTTTTAAACTTCTGCCCCATTTAAGAGCAGTCAACTTTCACAGTAATGTGGTTGCCTTTATTGGTCAACCACCCTTCACTAAAAACTGCTGTATAATTATATTTCCAGATCAACTTACCTTGATAAATTTACATCGCCCAACGCATTCTCCGTGTAAACCTCAGCAATTCGTGTTTGTCTCGATTGTGTCTACAGATTGTTAATGTAGACTTTTACCGTAGAAATTTTTTTCGTTCATGTACACCCACGTTTTTTGTATAATGTACACCTGGAGTGTGTAAACAAATACTTGTTGAACCGTCCTTTTGGATAATCAATTCTTCTTAAGTAATCTCCTGCCCATTTTACCCATTGCTTGGATAATCAATTCTTCTTAAGTAATCTCCTGCCCATTTTACCCATTGCTTGGATAATCAATTCTTCTTAAGTAATCTCCTGCCCATTTTACCCATTGCTTGGATAATCAATTCTTCTTAAGTAATCTCCTGCCCATTTTACCCATTGCTTGGATAATCAATTCTTCTTAAGTAATCTCCTGCCCATTTTACCCATTGCTTGGATAATCAATTCTTCTTAAGTAATCTCCTGCCCATTTTACCCATTGCTTCTAATCCTCTCGTGGTGTCTATCATCATCCGACTGACGATCTCTTTAACGCTTATCCTTGAGTGGCCCCAGGCCTTGTTAAGCGGTTACCCATCAGTAAAAAAAAAAAATGTGTCTTGATGGAGAAAATGTTATAATGAAAATATTTGAGTCAAGACAAAGAAAATGTTATCATAAGATATTGAAGATAGCCTTGCTCGGCTGTCCAGTTGACAGAGGCAGGAAAGAAGTCGTCTTTCTTCGTTGGTGCCTGAAAGCTCTTAGTGTGACTGCTATGTAATTCCCTAAGTAGTCCTTCAAAGGTTTGGGCGAAATTAATATGCTCTGGAGTCTGATTGATCCTCTTGTGACCAAACCACCTCATAGGGGCTGTTCTCCACAAGATGAAAGAAATGTCAATGTTTATGACTGTTATATACTAAGTCCATAAGATGAAAATGTTATTATAACTGTATGTACGCAGGTAGGAGTATTGAGTTAGTTCGTGATACTGGCAGAGATAGTATTATTATTATTATTAGGAAATAAATCCGTGCTGAAGTGTCGCCATCTTTGAAAATTAAATCTACATGCCGGTATGCCAGTAGCCAGAGGCTAAAGGCGGAATTGGTTTGTACGCCAAGTAGGAGTTTTGGTAGTTGTTCTGAGGGACAAACATTCTTTGGCAACATGCGATTCTTCAAATAAGATTTGAGAACAGGTGCCTGCCTCTTGGAGAGATTATTTCTGGTTGGCTAAAGTCTGATGTAGTCCCGGCAATATACCTTCTTATTCAGATACGCATAAGCCAAGAGAAAAAAAAGATGATTTGAAATCGGAGATAGCATTAAAAATGAATAAGGAAAGATGATAGACAGGGGGGAAAAAGAAAGAGAAAGAAGAGAAAAAGAAGAAACAGGCAAGCTAGGCAGCATGAAATTGATTTATGATGACCTATTCGTATATAGAATCATATATATCACACTGGTGCTACCAGACCAGGCTGTCTGAATATACCGGCTTCCTGACATAAAATGCACCAAACATTGATGTTATTGTATTTTTCCTTTCTCTTTGTAAAACTCAATCATGTCTTGCAAAGCCAAAAAACAACAATTTTCCTCTACAAAACAACCAAACCAAACACCATGAATAAATATTTGAAGATATAAAATACTTGAAGCATAAAAACCTTTTACCAAAATGACTGGATTTGGCATTAAATAACCCGAAAAGGACTGATTGGTTTGGTCGTTTTGTTTTATGGCATATCAACCCTTTTCGGGTTATTTAATGCCGAATCTGGTTATTTTGGTGAAGGTTTTTATGCTTCAAGTTCTTTATATATTTAAGCATGTATTCATGGTGTTTGGTTGAGTGAAAGGGGGGGGGGAGAAAGAGCGGAGAATGAAGAAGAAGGGAGGGAAGTTGTTGTTTTTTGTTTTGGATTTTGCAGAACATGATTGAGTTTTGCAAAGGAAAAAACAATAATACATCAATGTTTGGTGCATTTTGAGTCAGGAAGTCAATAACTTCAGACAGCCTGATTTGGTAGCACCAGTGAAAAGGGTTGATATGCCGTAAAACAAAACAACCAAACCATATATATATATCAAATGTATTTTTTATGTAACTGTCTTAAGTTTTGAATTTGTTGGTGAGAATATTTCTGCAAAAGTGGGGAGTGTATGTTTCCTTATTCATTTGTAATGATATCTGCATATGGTTTTTCATATTAGAAGAAGCTATATAATATAACGAAGCATCATAAGGAATGAATAAATCCCTTTTTCGCATAAACAATTTTTCTAATCATTTTCATACCAGACAATTTCACCGTTTTCTACATATATCATCATTATCATATTCGGTTTAACGTCCGTTTTACATGCGTTAAATGACTTTAAGAAATTGACTTCCAAAATAACCTATCTCTGACCAGGTCTTTATTTATCTCTCTTTCCTTCAGGTCGATTTTTATCACTTCCTATCTACCATGTTTTCCTTGGCCTTCCCTTGTGAACTGAACCTGCTACCTCAACTGTTCTACATCTACTAACCCAATAACTCTCATCCATTCTTTCAACGTGGTAATACCATCAAAGCCTACTCTTCTGCACACATCTTCCTATACTGTCCAGATTTAATCTTCCTCTGACGTCATCAGAACGAAGCCTGTCTATAAGCCTCGCATTACACATCCATCGTATCATTCTCATATCATTTCTCTCCATGCAACGCATGTCCTCAACCCTCACTGGCTAGGTTTCACTTCCATACATGTACACATGAATAAAGGTGGCAACGTGGGCAGGATGAAAGAACAAAAAGCGAAATATGATGCTTCTAAAATCACAGATACCCATGAATTGTATTTTATTAAAAAATCTTACCAAAGAAACGAACAAAGGTATATGGCACATTCTGTTCTCATGGCCAAAGCCAGTCGGCTAAATAGGGGTCGAAATGCGCTAATGACAGACCGATCTTGAAAATGATCCGAAACGCCTTCAAAATACCTTCGTTTGTGGTCACGGTTCGTCCATCCGGCAATGTGACACATGCGATATGTCGGTCCGTAGCACGTTGCCGCTCCTCTACACGTAATTCAGGTGCCATATTTGTTTTGGAAAAGGGTTGAGGTCAGAAGGTCAGAGGACAACACTGAAGGATGTGTAGCTGTGTGGGAAAAGTGAATCGAAAATGACGATAGACAAAACTAGCGAATTCTAGTTTTTCATTTGAAGTTTAAAAAGGAAGAAGAAACGAACTGCGAAAGATACGTCCAACGTCGTCATAGAAGAGATAAGACCAGACCGACTGAGTAATCGATGGATAAGCAATGGTAAGATATGAGTGTTGGGGAGTAGGGTTGCATAGCAACACTCCTAGGAGCAGCAGGCAGAGTGAGGAATAGAGAGAGAGAGAATGAGTCGGAAGGGGGAGGAGGTCAGTGCCGGATTGCCTTGTTGAATTCATGTCTCAATATAATCAGCTGCACTTTTGAACTCAGAGACTCCTTTTTGCTTGCCTGAGGAATTCCTGTCAGTTTGGACGGTGTGAGAGATTCTGGATAGAAATTTCTAAGTTGCTGAATAAACCCTTTTCTATCTATGTAACAGTTCACCCGAAGCTTCAACTAAACTTAACAAAAACTCCAGGTTAACTTTGAGCACCCGTCTAGAGACACAGGAATCCTACGTACGAAGTTGATGTATTCATGTTAAGCTGAGTTCTTTCTCCGATAATACATACATATTTTCTTTTTCTACTAAAAGAGTAGTCGAGTTGCCTTGATTTTATACCCGTACCAGTGAGAAGGTTACACCCCATGGGGCGTCGCTGATGTGATCCCGGAGGGATCAAAATGTAGCTAAAAAAGGAAAGTATAATCCCAACCAAGCACATCAATCTGACGTAGTTAAAGAATCATGAGATAAGACATATTTATATCTGCCACCGACCGCGAATGGAGACCAAAATTTCAACTGAAGCTTATGGGTGTAATTTAAAAAAAAAAAGAAGCTAAGTTCTTAATTTTCTTTTATTCCTGAACTGTCTGTTTCTTAAATAATCCATGTATTAACGTTGCGATAGTTAAACGATTTTTTTCCAGGTTTTTGCTTCCTTTGACTGTTTCACAAATCTTTATTTTGTCTTTCTTTTCTTTTCTTGCTAATATTCTGCTAGGTTTTAGAAGGGTGAACGCGTTCGGGGTTGCAAGTCTGGGTGGCTCTTGTTCCGACAGGTTGAGGGTACAGGTTAGACAGCTTGCCTGGCTGCTGTTTCCGACTGGTAGTTACGAGCCCTAACTCTTAGGTAGCGCTAAGAGCAGCTGCTCCATCAACAGTTGCATAATATCGTGGGTAACTGTACGTGCCATGTCGCGCATGGAAAGGGACACTATAGTTATCTCCGGTGGGCTTTCCCGAGGCCACAACCCCCATAGACCAAGTCACGACTAATGAACTGGTTGTGTGAGCTTATTGGCACCTAACACGCACCCACTTTGCCCTCCCCACTCTAACTCAAAACAAACATGATATTAGAAAATAAAAAAAACAAACCTAAATCAGACACCCAACAAAAAAAAGCTTCGCCACCGCCCTTGAGGCTCACGTTCACAAATATCTGGGGACTTAGAACCAACATTAACGACGTAGAAACTTTTCTCTTGACAAACTCCCCGGATATACTTGCTCTAAGTGAAACGAACCTTCAATCCTCAATTCCCTCTCACCACTTTGACATGACTGATTACCTTCCACTCTACTGTAAGGACTCTGACAAACATATGCATGGGCTAGAAGTTTATGTTCGGAACACCCTCTCCTTGACTAGAGAACATAGGTTAGAATCAGATGACCAAGGCTACATGTGCTTTAGATTGACCTTACATCACAGAGTTAGTCACTTATATTTCTTATATCGTTCTCCTTCGATCCAGGACTGTTCACTACTTAACTATGTCTCTGAAAGCTTGATTCGAATGCCCAAATGTATTTGGGGATTTTAATGCACACCACCGTGACTGGTTGTGATTCTCCAGCATTACTGATGCAGCTGGAAACTCTATCTTTAATTTCTCCTCAACTCACGACTTCTCACAGGCTGTCACTTTTCCAACGTGCCTTCCGGATCGCGCGGACCAGCAAGCCTCACATCTCGACCTGTTCTTGACCTCACTACCTGAGACTTGTGTGACGAATGGCCATAGCTCGCTGGGAAACTCTGATCACGTTGTGGTAATGATAATTATCACCTTAAATACTCATCCAAAAGCTGAAGAGCCATTGCTTAAAACAACGAGAAACTATGAGCAGACTGATTTTAAATCCCTCAGGGATCACATCAGCGACGCCCCATGTGGTGTAACCTTCTCACTCCCTGCTGATCAGTGTGCAAATGAGCTAACCGAATGGGTCAAACCAGGCATTGATGCTTATGTCCCCACGCGAAAATTCTTCAGCAAACCCCACTCTCCTCAATGGTTCACCTCAGAATGTGCAGCTGCTATTGCTGAGAGGCAGAAGGCATTCTGAAAATTCGGCCGCCATAAGTCAACTGCGAACAGACAAAAATTTGTAGAGGCAAGAAATGATTGCAAAGTAGTGATAGATGAAGCAAAGAGGAGGTATACAGAGATAACCAAAAGAACACATTCAGTCACAGAAACTAGGTACTCGCGATTTCTGGAAATTCTACAATAGTGTGATGAACAATGGACAATCGACAATTCCCCCCCTATCAAATCACAATGATGTTGTTTGCACGGCAACTGATAAGACTGAACTACATGCCCAGCGTTTCGCCTTAAACTCCACTCTGGACTCGGCAAACAACCCCCTCCCTAAATTCCCATTGCGGACTGAAGCCACACTTGAGAACCTGGTCATCACCCCATCTCAAATGAGAGACATCATAAAAAACCTTGACACCTCCAAAGACTGTGGGCCTGATCTTATACCAGTAATAGTAATAAAGAAATGCTCTGCTGAGCTGGCCCCTGTCCTCTCCAAACTATACAACAAATGCCTTACTGAATCTTGTTTCCCTGATAGTTGGAAAATTGCTTCTGTGATACCAGTCTTCAAGAATTCTGGAGATAGAACTGATCCTCTAAACTACCGCCCAATCAGTCTACTCCGATCTTTGCTAAAATCTTTGAATCATTAAGCAATCTAGCGCTAGTCAGGCACCTTGTTAATGCTAAACTTCTTTCTGATCATCAATATGGATTCAGACAAGCACGATCTACTGCAGATATACTAACGGTCATCTCTGAACGCATATACCATACACTGGACAAGGCAGGTGAAGCTAGGGCGGTAGCGCTCGATATATCCAAGGCCTTTGACAAGGTCTGGCATAAAGGGCGTCTCATAAAACTGCACTCATATGGTATTACTGGACAAATATTTAATATAATTAAATACATCCTAACAAAACGAAAGATCCAGGTGGTACTCGATGGCCGTTCTTCTAAGAAACATGGCATTAATGCTGGCGTACCCCAGGGATCTATTCTTGGACCTCTACTGTTCCTTATTTTCATAAATTACCTCCCTTATGTCATTGCGACTGAGATAGGAATATTTGCTGACGACACCACGCTCTACTCTAGTCATGTTGGCAAAACCGACGCGCACATATCTGAGGCAATGGTTGAATCCTTAGATAATGACCTCCAGGCTGTAGTGGATTGGGGTAAAAAATGGATGGTAACTTTTAATGCCACAAAGACAAAGCTACTTTCCTTCAATAACTACAAGAAACCTCTTCAACCACCGATTGTCATAGCAAATAACACTCTACCTGAGAGTTCATCATTCAAATTCCTCGGCTTAACTTTCACAGGTAACATGAATTGGAATAAAAACATTGAAGCCATTGCCAGAACAGCTGCAAAGAAGCTGGGCTCCCTCTACCGTGCCAGTAAATTTCTCACACCTGACATTATCCTATATCTCTACAAAGCCACCATCCGCCCATGCATGGAGTATTGTTGCCACATCTGGGCTGGTGCATCATCTGCTAGTCTCTCCCTCTTAGACAAGGTCCAAAAAAGAGTCGCCAACTTGATAGGTCCTTCACTGTCAACCAAGCTCCAGCCCCTGTCCCATTGCCGCAATGTTGCTTCCTTGTGCTTGTTTTACAAATACTTCAATGGATTATGCTCCGATGAACTGGCTACTCTGGTGCCCCCTCGACATAAATTCACTAGACTAACTCGACAATCAACTAAATCTCATTCATTCACTGTGGAGGTCCTCATTATTATACCTTCTCTTCGTTTCGCCTATCACAACCTTGCATTTATTTCTTGACTCTATAAATGTATGTCTATTAGTAGCTGACTTATGGCGGCCAAATTTACGGAATGCTTGTTGCCTCTTAGAAATGGCAGTTGCACATTCCGAGGTGAACCATTGGGGAGAGTGGGGCTTGCTAAAGAATTTTCGCATGGGGACATAGGCTTCGAGGCCTGCTTTAACCCATTCAGTTAATTCGTTTTCACACTGGTCGGCAGGGAGTGAGAAGGTTTCCCTCCATGGGGCGTCACTGATGTGATCTCTGATTGACTCGAAATCAGCCTGCTTGTAGTATTTTGTTGTTTTGAGCAACGGTTCATCAGCTTTTGGACGACTTTTTAGCGTGATATGTATCATTAGCACAATGTGATCAGCATTCCCGAGTGGGCTATGAGCTTTCGTCACACAAGCCTCGTGTATTGAGGTCAAGATGAGGTCTAGAAGTGAGGCTTGTTGGTCTACTCGATCGGGGACGCGGGTCGGAAAATCGACAGTCTGAGAGAGGGAGTGAGCTAAGGAGAAATTATACGTAGAGTTGCCGGCTGCATCAGTAAGGCTGGAGAATCCCAACCAGTCGCGGTGGTGGGTATTAAAATCCCCAAATACATGTATCTGGGCATTCGAGTCAATTAAGAGTGCTCTATCTATGCTTTCAGAGACAGAGTTTAGCAGAGTACAGTCCTGGGTCATCTGATTCTAACCTATGTTCTCTAGTTAAGGAGAAGGTGTTCCGAACATAAACTCCTAGCCCGTGCATAGGTTTGTCAGAGTCTTTACGGTAGAGTAGGAGGTAGTCAGTCATGTCAAAGTGGTGAGAGGAGATTGAGGATTGAAGGTTAGTTTCACTTAGAGCTAGGATATCCGGGGAGTTTGTCAGGAGAAAGGTTTCTACGTCGTTGATGTTGGTTCTAAGTCCCCGGATATTTGTGAAGGAGAGCCTCAAGGGCGGAGGCGAGAGTGTTGGGTGTCTGGTTTAGGTTTGCTTTTATTATTTTGTAATGACATGTTTATTTTGATTATAGAGTGGGTTGGCCAAGGTGGGTACTTGTTTAGTGCTAATAAGCTCACACAAACAGTCCATTAGTCACGACCTGGTCCATGGGGTTGTGGCTCCGGGAAAGCCCACCGGAGATAATTGCAGGGTCCCTTTCCATGCGTGACATGGCACATACAACTACCCACGGTATTATGCAACTGATGATGGAGAAGCCGTTCTTAGCGCTACCCAAGAGTTTGGGCTCCTGTCCTGTCAGTCGGAAACAGCAGCCAGACAAGCTGTCTAACCTGTACCCTCAACCTGTCGGAACAAGAGAGACCCAGACCGGTCATGTAAGACTTAGTGAGGAAAAAAACTTCCCCCAAGTTGCCCAAATAGAGAGAAAGAGAACAGCGTTCATTGTCCCTAGTAAGGAAACAAGGCTAGGTACTGGGTGTTTAGAGGCGTCCCAGCGCTGTTACCTCTGCGCCTGACTAATAAACAAAAAAGGAGTGCAAGGGCCGGCGATAGGCAGGACCTATCTACTCCTTAAGCAATTGTAGGTTTGCAAACCGGATATTTTGTTTGAGATTCCAACTCTAGGAAGGTTGTCGATCAGGACTAAGGAGGCCTCCCTCCCCAACGGTTTACTGCCATGGCGTAAGTAGCTGATAGCAAAAATGTTTTGACCATTTATTTAAATAAAAAACTTTGTTATCTCACAAGACAATGTTCAGCGAGTTTTGCAATCTCTTAATGGAAATAAAAGCCCTGGTCCAGACGGTTTGCATCCCAAAATACTCCAAGAACTCTCTGTATTCATTGCTGGTCCCCTCACTCGGCTCTTGAACTTATCCCTTCAAACTGGTGACATCCCTGAAGACTGGCAAACAGCAACTATTTGTCCCATCTTCAAGGAGCGTGACAATGAGGATCCCATCAACTATAGGCCAGTCTTATTCACTTCTGTCGTAGGCAAAGTCTTTGAGACTCTTTTTACCTCAGCCATGATGTCTCATCTCCTGACCACAGCATTAATCTCTCAAGTCCAACCCGGCTCCATACTGAAGTGATCCTGCTTGACAAATCTCCTGATTATGGAGGAGTGGGTCACTAAAATCATAGATGATGGTGATGCAGCTGACATTGTCTTCCTTGACTTTGCCAAGGACTTTGATTCAATCAATCATAGACTTCTGCTCTACAAGTTCCAAACCTATGACTTTCAACCACATGTAATGAGATGGATCAGAGCCTTCTTGCTGGCCGAACTTTTCGGGTGAAGGTCAATGGCTCTATATCTAGTGTTTCTAATACTGTTAATGGTCGCTGATCTTTGGGTGATTGCCCGTCACTTCTGCAGCGGAGGATGCATCGTGGCCGCTGATCTTTGGGTGATTGCCCCTCACTTCTACAGTGGAGGAAGCATCGTGGCCGTTGATCTTTGGATGATTGCCTCTCACTTCTACAGGGACGATGCATCGTGGCCGTTGATCTTTTGGTGATTGCCTCTCACTTCTAGAGTGGAGGATGCATCGTGGCCGTTGATCTTTGGATGATTGCCTCTCACTTCTACAGGGAGGATGCATCGTGGCCGTTGATCTTTGGATGATTGCCTCTCACTTCTACAGTGGAGGATGCATCGTGGCCGTTGATCTTTGGATGATTGCCTCTCACTTCTAGAGTGGAGGATGCATCGTGGCCGTTGATCTTTGGGTGATTGCCTCTCACTTCTACAGTGGAGGATGCATCGTGGCCGTTGATCTTTGGATGATTGCCCCTCACTTGAGCAGCGGATGATGCATTGTGGCCGTTGATCTTTGGGTGATTGCCTCTCACTTCTACAGTGGAGGATGCATTGTGGCTGTTGATATTTGGGTGATTGCCTCTCACTTCTACAGTGAAGGATGCATCATGGCTGTTGATCTTTGGGTGATTGCCCCTCACTTGAGCAGCGGAGGATGCATCGTGGCCGTTGATCTTTGGATGATTGCCTCTCACTTCTACAGTGGAGGATGCATCGTGGCCGTTGATCTTTGGATGATTGCCCCTCACTTGAGCAGCGGAGGATGCATCGTGGCCGTTGATCTTTGGGTGATTGCCTCTCACTTCTACAGTGGAGGATGCATCGTGGCCGTCGATCTTTGGATGATTGCCCCTCACTTGAGCAGCGGAGGATGCATCATGGCCGTTGATCTTTGGGTGATTGCCTCTCACTTCTCCAGCGGAGGATGCATCGTGGCCGTCGATCTTTGGGTGATTGCCTCTCACTTCTGCAGCGGGGGATGCATCGTGGCCGCGACCTTTTGGTGATTGCTACTCACTTGAGCAGCGGAGGATACATGCGGACGCATTTCTGGCGTAAGACATCAACCAGAATTTGGATGTAACTTTCGGGAGGGGGGGTCACCTCGAAGTCAGGTTGTGGTCTCTATGTAATGTGGAAATTTCTAGACGTTTTTCTAAGTAAGTCAACGGTTACTTCCCTTTGTTGAAGGGTCAGGGGGGGGGCCTACGTGCAGGTCGAAGGTCATATGGATATTGCGTAGGTGTTATGCGGTGAAGGCCATGTGTCACGTGATTTCTATTTTTAGCAATGATGCAATTTGTCGTGTCTGGATATATCGGCGCGAAATTTAATCAGAACAGACTCGCACACCAGAATGACAAGACATGTAAACTGTTTCTCCGTCCACGTGGGGACGTTAAATTCAAGAACAGAGTAAGTCGTTGAAGAGGACACATGTTAAAACTGTTTCTCCGTCCACGTGGGGACGTTAAATTTGCAAGAATTCTACTTGAAGAAATTTAAGAGATATGATATCTCTTGGATGAATTACATGTTGTTTATGTAATATTTTCCCCTCGGTCAAGAATTGTCCTTGGGAAGTTGTTTCAAGCCAGAGACTTGAAATAAGGAGATTGGAGTATGTGAACGAGACAAGAGATAGCTCCGGGAACGAAATTGCCTATGTTGAAGAGATTGGCTCCCGAGAAGTGAAATACTTTGCTGTCGAGAAGATTCTAATCAGAGATTAAGAATCATTGAGATTGATCGTCTTTGCACACAGATCGATTTGAGATGATATTCAACTGTGCCAGTTGAATCAGTCACATACGCGCGATCGCCATTCAAGACGAACGATGGAAAATAGTGAGTATTGTGTTTATTTGAAATGTGTACTGTTCTTGTGCCATACATATTGCATCGGATTTGCTAAAAGAAAATATTGAAGAAAAAGAGGAAGAAAAGAACTTTCGGACAGACGTTTGATAAAATAAAAAAGAGTTAATTTTATCGTGGAAATTATGTTGGACTTCGGCACGGTTTGTTAATTTTATTTCTTTTGATTGTAAATTTGGTGAAAGAAAAAAAAAGAGACTTTTGATTGATTTGTAAGAATACGGACTTTATAGTAAGTTCATGTTTTAAAAGGATTTATTCCTTAACTTAGATTGTGTCAATTTTTGTTGTATCTACCTTAATGTTCAGAGATACTGATGTTGTATTTTTTTGATTCTTATTTTTTTTGCATGTTATCCAGGAATAATTTATTTATTCCAGCTTTGGAAAAAAAAGCAGTCCAGGCTATCTTTTTTTGTAAATAAAACTATATTTTAACTTTTACGAACATCTTGTATTTCTGCTTTCCTTATCTCTTGTTATAATTTTTTTATGATAATTTTCCTAGATAACATAACCATCGTTTAGAGCGGTTTTTCGTTAACGACACGAAAATTCCGACATTCTGCTTTTTTTGTTATTAACGGCCATTCTTTTTTTGGTCCCATTTTCGTTTTACAATGGACGTATTGAAACGATATACTGGAATAATATCTATTTCTTTCTATTAAAAGCATTCTGCTTTTTCTATCCTAGATTCGTTTGGGTGAACGTATTCAGATGATGTGTTTGGAATAATCTAATTTTCTTTCTATTAAAAGCATTCTACTTCTTGTTTCATATTTCGCGTGTTGGAAAAAATACTCGAAAATGTGCTACTAGTTTGGATTTGGATTAATTTTCTTCTATTGCTGTTTTTTGGTACTAAGTCAATGAAGGAACTTACTTCAAGTTATAATCTCCTTTCTCCCTTTGGCGCCAAGTTGCGTGTGTCAGACGTGTCGCACGGGATTCGGCGGCCTTTCATTCCTTAAAACGTAGTCAAATGCGAGATGTTCAGGTTTTAATACTGTTTTAAGCTGACTGCTTTTTTTTCTTTTTCTTTTATGTATTTTATGTGAAAATTGCATTTTTTAAGAGTCAGATCGCCATTGTTGTTCGCCACGTGGAGTCATTTTTGTGAATTTCCCGCGTATTCTAAGTCGCCATTTTTGTGAACTGTTGAATGTTGGATATTGAATGATTTTTGTGTTATTATTTTTCCCTTGAGAATTTTGCTTTGACTGACAAGTGGAATTGTTAGAATTACATTTGAACGACTTTGGTTAACTATGGTACAGCCTTTTTCCATTTTTTTTGTAGGAATCTTACTTAGATAATTTTACGTTGTCATTTTCCCGCCATTGAGAAGACGTTTGGCGCCTATTTTAGGTTAGCCCACACCTGATCGCCATATTGGATTTTGTTCATAATGGCGTCTACCCCCACTGTTAATCTCCTTGTAGAAAGGCGAGATATTGTAAAAATTAAAATTGATACTATTATTGATGTTCTTGGGGGTGGCGAGGGGGAGAACCGGGAATTTGTTTCTTCCCAGAAGGTTAGGGTTAAGGAACTCTTTGCGTCCATTGATTCGCTCAATGAGCAGATCACAAGTGCCTATATTGAGAGTGAGTCTCGCGAAGAGATGTCTGAGAACTGTCGGAGTGAAACGTTATATCGTATCCATGTGGATCGACGTTTCAGCGTGTTGGAGAGCATGTGGAAGGATGAGGGCTCCCCACATAATGGAGAAGGGGAGAAGCCTAAAGCGTCCCTTTGTAGTGTGACACCAAAACTTGTCTGTCCTGTTTTCGACCCCATGAGTTTGGAACGCGACAGATTGGCGTATCTCAACTTCTCGAAGGAGTTCGTAAATTGCGTGTCAAATATAACCAGCGAGTCCATGAGGTTGATTATTCTGAAAAATCACCTCGGGGGATATGCCCACCGAATAGTGGAACATCTTTCCATCTTGGACGCCAACTTTGAGGCAGCGATGGAGATCCTAGATAGAGAATTTTTAGATAAAAAGTTTATTATAAACTCTATTTTTAAAGATCTCCATAGTGCTAAACCTCTTGGGGATTCCGATACTAACTCGGTGAAGAGCTTTCTAACTAAGGTGAAAGCTCAAATATACGAGCTGAAAAACTCCTTTGGTATGGATTTTCTAGAGGAGGAGGCCCCCGGCAATCTGTTGCTAAGTAGCATTATTTTTGAAAAACTTCCTTTTTCTGTGAGACGGGAGCTGATTCATACCGTCAATGGTAATTACCCATCTCTGGGAGATATCTTTGATAATTACTCTGAGGTGTTGCGCACGTTGGATATCGTCAAACCCAGGATGGTTAAAACGGTAAATCCCGTCGCCAAACCGCGTTCGTCTGGTTCCTTTAGATTCAGGCCCACTAGTGCTGTTAAGAAGCCTTCCACTTTGGAGAACTTTTTTGTAAAAACTAAACCCAGTCGACATAAGTGCTTCCTTTGCAGTAGTCACTGCCATATTGCGTACTATTGCGGGAAGTATCCCTCTCTAAGGGATCGGTTACAACAATGCCAATTGGCTAAGTTGTGTACCCGTTGTACTAGCCCGTTCCATAACGCCGAGGCGTGCCCCGGTAAAAGTGGTCGTCTCCGCCCCTGTTGGAAATGTAAAAGTTGCGAACATGCAGGTGCGTTATGCCCTGACTTTGACAAGTCTCGGCTGGATACTAACCCCTGTCTCCAGGTGGGAGAAGTGAATCTTCTCCTGCCTATAATTAAAATTGACGTGGTCAATAATGGAGTTGTAAAATCTTTCAATTGTCTGTTGGATTCAGGAAGCCAGCGCTCCTATTTGTCTGATGTAGTTCTGGACCTATTGAATTGCCGTTCTATGCCTGTAAGGAGAAGGGACTTCTTTATTAAGACTTTTCTCGGAACGGCCAGAAGGAGCCTAAATGAACTCGAGTTGCGGGTCAAAGTGCCGAACTCTGAGTGTGTTATACCCTTTTTGGTGGACGAAGGCTTGGACCTTCAGTTTCACGTCAGGGGTCTGTCTACTGCTATTGAAAGTATTATTGCGGGTGGGGAGAAATTGGCTGCTGACTTTTCAAATGTTGAAAATGATTGTATTACTGTACATGGTTTGGTAGGTGTTGACCTACTGATGTATTTGGGACCCATGAAGTTGTCTCCCTTCATGAATGGGTCTGTTTTTGAGTTTCCTCAAGGAATTGTGCCTTTTGGAGATATGTCCAATTTTGTGAGTCCTGTTATGAAGAAAACGGATGCCTCCGTTGTTGGCGCGAATTACAGCCAAGTTGTGTCCGAACACTCACGGTGTCTTATGACACATGTTTATTTTGTGCTTGAGCCGAAGTCTCAATATTTCGACCCTTTCGATAGTTTTGTTGATTCTTCTGTGGAAAGAGCCGTGGACAAGCTCTTTAGTTTGGAAACACTAGGAGTTACTGAGAACTCTGTAAGTGATTATGACAAGAATAAAATTGATGCCTTTCGCAGTTCGATCTCGTACCGAGACAGTTGCTACTATGTTAGTTTGCCATGGGACGAGGGAAAGTTGCCTTCTGTTCCTTCCAACCATCAAGTGTCGTTGAATGTGCTTGATAAGGTTGTCACTCGTTTGACGAGGCAGGGTCTATATGAGGACTACTGCCAGGTTTTCTTAGAGCAGGAGAGGGAGGATATTATTGAGAGAGTGGAAGTGAATCCAGAGGATTTCACTCATTATACTTGGATTCCTCACCGTCCGGTTATTAAGGCTAATGGTCAGAGTACCACAAAGATAAGGCCGGTGTTCAACTGTTCGTTGCGAACAGGTGGACATCCCTCTCTAAATGATTGTGTCTATCCAGGAATTAACCTTTTCACGGATATGCTAGAGTTATTGTTGAAGTTTCGTATGGACCGTTATGTCCTGTTGGCTGACGTCCGTAAGGCCTTTCTCATGATTCGGTTGGAAACCGAAAGAGATAAGAATCGGTTTTGCTTTTTTGTGAAATTGAATGACAAACTGGTATGTTATCGTTACAAAACCTTGATTTTTGGGTTTGTGGCCAGCCCATTTATTCTCAACTTCGTCATTAGACATCATGTTGAAAAATACCCTCATAGTTTATGTAGGGATATGCTTATGGAAAATTTTTATGTGGATAATCTTATAAAAACTCACAATTCACAGAAAACTTTGTTGGACCTATACCTGAATGCAATGAGTATCATGCAGGATGGTAATTTTTCATTAAGGTCCTGTAATTCCAATAGTGATGTTTTGACCACTCGAATGAAAGCTGACAAAAGTTTTGTCACCCATGATTCTCCTCTGGAGAGGGTGTTGGGTTATGAGTATGATCCTGTGCAGGATAATTTGCATGTGGCGGTCGGTTCCTTGGATGTGCCGGCTGATACAAAAAGGAGCATCCTATCGCAGAACTCTTCCATATTCGACCCTTTGGGGCTTGTTTTGCCTGTGACTATCAAGGGAAGGGTAATACTCAGTGAGATATGGAAAACTCAGGTGTCATGGGATCAGAAGATACCGGAGAGTTTGCAGCTCACTTGGAACAAGTTGTTTCCTGAGTTGATGAATCTGCATAGTGTGAGGATCCCCAGATGTGCTGTTGATTCCTCTGCGCCTGCCACGTTAATAATCTTTTGTGATGCTTCACAACAAGCCTTTGGCTTTGCGGCTTACATTTTCCAGTATGGGGCTGCTAAATTAATATTTTCCAAGGCTAAGGTGGCACCTTTGGCAAAGAGAACTTTGCCGTCACTTGAGTTGTTGTCCGTCTTTTTGGCGATGAAATGTATCCCTAATCTTTTGAAGGTGTTTCAAAAGGATGTGGTCAAGAAAATGGTGGTTGCGGTGGACGCACAAGTCGTGTTGTCCTGGATTCTGTCCGAGACAGTTGTGACAAAGAGTATATTTGTTCGAAATAGGTTAAAAGATATTCGAGTGGGAGTGGATAAATTGTGTGAACAAGGTTTGGAAGTGATGTTCAAGTATGTGAACACTTCTGACAACCCTGCCGACCTGATCACCAGGGGTATTTCTTTGGCGAAATTCAAATCTCTATTGCCCTTTTGGTTATCGGGGCCGCAGTGGCTGGTCGGTGAGAATTTTAACTGGCCAGTGTATGATTTGAACTGTTTGAGTTCTGACAGTCAGAGGTTAGTGCTGACTAATGCCATCTCTGTGGTTCCTGTGATTCAGGAATTGTCACCGGTAGTGGATTTTAAGAGATTTTCTTCTTTGGGAAAACTCATGAGAGTTTTGTCCTACGTGTTTAAGTTTGTATTGAAGTTGCGGAAATCCATGAAAGAACCAGGCCAAGTGGCCAAAATTTATTTGATTAAGTTGGAGCAATCCTTGCTTCTTCCCAGGGAAAAGTCCTTTTTGTTGAACCCCTCCAACCGTGAGATTCCTCCGTTGGTGGCGAAGTTGGATCTTTACCTGGATGATAGAAGTTTGATAAGGTCTGGGGGAAGGATTGGTAAATCCAGCCTTTACCCTCCGGAAATTTTACATCCGATTTTGTTACCTCGAGGCAGTCATATAACTGATTTGATTGTTATGGACTGTCATCTCAAATGTAAGCATTTGGGTATTGCAGCTACCCTCAGCAAACTCCGTTTGTCAGGTTTCTGGATACATAAATCCAGGCAGGCAGTGAAGTCGGTTATCTCTGCCTGTGCTCTGTGTAAAAGATACAATGCCGTATCTTTCAAATACCCCAAGGTAACCAATTTACCTAAGCACAGAGTTAATTTTGTGAAGCCCTTCAACCATACCGGGATAGACTTTACTGGTCACTTGTGGGTTGAAGATGAAAGGGGACCGCAAAAAATGTATATATTACTTTTTACGTGCTTCAATGTGAGGGCGGTTCATTTGGAGTTAGTGAGTGACATGTCTACTCACTCAGTGATATTATCATTGGTGAGATTTTTTAACATTTATGGGGTGCCTTCCCATATATACTCAGACAATGCTAAATCATTCGTTGCTGGATGCGGTTTGATTAAGCAAGTGCTGGTGTCTGACGAGTTCGAAGAGAAGTTTAGTACCTTTGACCTCAAGCACCAGACGATACCTTTATATTCTGCTTGGTTCGGCAGTGTTTGGGAGCGTCTTGTTAAGACGGTGAAGGTTTGTCTTTATGAGTTAGTGAGTCGGCAGAAGTTGGGTTATTTTGAACTTCTTTCTGTGTTGTCTGATATACAGAATGCTATTAACTCACGTCCTCTAACTTATAGATGTTCTGGAGATGATGGTTTGGATATTATATCTCCAAAAGCGTTTATTCGCCCGTATTGTAATAGTGCCGTTTTTATAAATTCTGAAGAATGTTTTCTTGAGAATTCTCCTCCTTCTAGGAGTGACCTTTTGGAGAAGTTGAAACAAAGGGATCTTCTCTTAAAGAAATTTAAGGTTTTATGGTACGAAGAATACCTGCTCAGCTTGAGAGAACTGAGTGGTGATCTGTACCAATCTGATTTTGGTGATGTCATCGCGATAGGCGATGTGGTTCTTGTTAAGAGCCCAGCCAAAGCTCGCCCATATTGGTCCTTGGGTAGAGTGATAGGTTTGACTCCAGGTGATGATTCTCATATTAGATCTGCCCTGATTAAGAAGGCAGATGGTTCCTCTCAGGAACATTCTTTGAGACACCTTTTTCCGATGGAGTTGTCGGTTACACATTCCCATCAGGCCTCGGAGGTTCCCGAAGAGCCTTGTGGTTCAGAGGTTCCTGATGTGGTCCAGCCGGATGTTGCTGGAGGAGATCATTCCTCGACTTCCAATTCTAGACCCATTCGAACTCGCAAGAAGGTGAGTGAACAGGATGATGATTATTTGTGGTATTGATGTGTGCATGAGACATGTATAAACATTGTACATTTTTTTTCTTTGTCGGGAGAGTGTGGAAATTTCTAGACGTTTTTCTAAGTAAGTCAACGGTTACTTCCCTTTGTTGAAGGGTCAGGGGGGGGCCTACGTGCAGGTCGAAGGTCATATGGATATTGCGTAGGTGTTATGCGGTGAAGGCCATGTGTCACGTGATTTCTATTTTTAGCAATGATGCAATTTGTCGTGTCTGGATATATCGGCGCGAAATTTAATCAGAACAGACTCGCACACCAGAATGACAAGACATGTAAACTGTTTCTCCGTCCACGTGGGGACGTTAAATTCAAGAACAGAGTAAGTCGTTGAAGAGGACACATGTTAAAACTGTTTCTCCGTCCACGTGGGGACGTTAAATTTGCAAGAATTCTACTTGAAGAAATTTAAGAGATATGATATCTCTTGGATGAATTACATGTTGTTTATGTAATATTTTCCCCTCGGTCAAGAATTGTCCTTGGGAAGTTGTTTCAAGCCAGAGACTTGAAATAAGGAGATTGGAGTATGTGAACGAGACAAGAGATAGCTCCGGGAACGAAATTGCCTATGTTGAAGAGATTGGCTCCCGAGAAGTGAAATACTTTGCTGTCGAGAAGATTCTAATCAGAGATTAAGAATCATTGAGATTGATCGTCTTTGCACACAGATCGATTTGAGATGATATTCAACTGTGCCAGTTGAATCAGTCACATACGCGCGATCGCCATTCAAGACGAACGATGGAAAATAGTGAGTATTGTGTTTATTTGAAATGTGTACTGTTCTTGTGCCATACATATTGCATCGGATTTGCTAAAAGAAAATATTGAAGAAAAAGAGGAAGAAAAGAACTTTCGGACAGACGTTTGATAAAATAAAAAAGAGTTAATTTTATCGTGGAAATTATGTTGGACTTCGGCACGGTTTGTTAATTTTATTTCTTTTGATTGTAAATTTGGTGAAAGAAAAAAAAAGAGACTTTTGATTGATTTGTAAGAATACGGACTTTATAGTAAGTTCATGTTTTAAAAGGATTTATTCCTTAACTTAGATTGTGTCAATTTTTGTTGTATCTACCTTAATGTTCAGAGATACTGATGTTGTATTTTTTTGATTCTTATTTTTTTTGCATGTTATCCAGGAATAATTTATTTATTCCAGCTTTGGAAAAAAAAGCAGTCCAGGCTATCTTTTTTTGTAAATAAAACTATATTTTAACTTTTACGAACATCTTGTATTTCTGCTTTCCTTATCTCTTGTTATAATTTTTTTATGATAATTTTCCTAGATAACATAACCATCGTTTAGAGCGGTTTTTCGTTAACGACACGAAAATTCCGACAGTAACCCAGTGGAGGATGTACGATGGTTTATTTTGTCTAATTGAAGGAAGGGCCGCATTCTCTGTCTGTTTTTATGCTTTGTACGGCAGTCTACCAGAGGTGGTAATGATGTCTATTGTATCCAGGATTGAGGTCGCCTTTGACAAAACACTCAGACACTGTTTAGATGTATAACTCTCCTAACTGTTCATTTACATGGCTTGTTGCACTTTGCTGTTTTTTTGCTAATAAATGTGATTTGATTGATGTGATTTGATAATTACAAATAATTGCAAAATTAATAGAATGAACAGAATACTTGTTCTCTCTGTCTTTAAACAATCTAACATTTTGAATAATTTAGTCTTGTTTCATCAGTTGCATTTGTATACTTACTTATTTTTCTGCACCGAGGCTGTAGGTTCAGGGCTGCTGACATTCCCTCCTGAATCATCCAACGAGGCTCCAACATTACATCTCTCCTCTCTCATACTTCTTTGAGACAATTTTCCATAATGATTCTTTTTCTTTTCTGTTTTGGTGTGCCCCCCCCCCCCCCACACTGGGTGGGTTCAGCCGGTTTCTAGGGAAGTTTCTAGGGAATATCAAATTCATAAGCAGTCTCCAGTCGCATGTATATCCTTGTTAGGCGAATTTTTACATTAGTTTTTAACATTGTTTTGTCGGGAGGTGTCGCACCTGGTATTCCCAAATGGTCACCCATTTTAGTAGTGACCAGGCTCAACATTGCTTAACTTTAGTGATCTAACGAGAACCGGGGTGTCAACGTGATCATGCCGTATATGATGATTCATATTATAATAAATTATATACTTAAAGACAATCCAACAACAGTGCTGGGATTAGAACAAGTACGGCCATAGGCTATTCTACATGTATTTTAAAGGTTCCTCTCACTCCGTTCACGCCTTGAAGAAGATAAATTGAGTAAAACTGGGGATAATCCACCTATCCATCCATGTGCACACAATTCAAGGGGCTGTTCTTAGCAGAGATTGTTAAGACCAGCTTCTATATTATTATTTGTAAGTAATACAAACGTCACACGAAAAGAAAAACAAAACCTTTTTTAGGAACAACAACAAAAAGGTATTCTTCTTCTCTGCCTTTTGGCTAAGATCAAAGTGTAGTATCTGTTCCGATGGATACTACACCCCATAGACCGGTATTGTCTTGACCATCGGGGCTTGATTTACGCCTGTCTATGGGTCTGTCCTGGGCAGTTTTAGGAGGTCCACCCTACCAGGCTTTGCCTCCCCTCTTTGGGGAGAAGGAAGTTTATTGCTTACTGCCTGAGGCGTCCCTACCGGGGAATGCCGACGGGGCTGCCTAGGCAATTTTTAATGGCCAGAGTGCTCACCTTCTCGGGCACTGGCTTTTCAAATCCCACTTCTCGACCTTGTGTCACATATTCCTGCTGTGGGTAGGAGTTGGATATCTCCTGGTTGAAGAAGGTTGGACAGTGTCCGAATGAGGAAAGGAAAAATAAGGAAGTTCTTTAGCTGCCGAAAATCAACGAGCAGCGTATCTTCGAGTTAAGATAGTTGATGATCAGGAATCCAGAGGATGAAGGCAGGAGAGAGGAAGTGGTTGCTATCAGGAAACTCTCTGGTGAATTCTGCGATTCCCAAGAGGTAGTTCTTCAAGGGGCAGATGTAATAAATGCACCCTGCAAGCTGATTGGTCAGTGTGTGATCAAATCGCCTAACAGGGACAGTTTTCCGACAGAGAAAATAAGTCATTATTTATGACCGCTACATTCACAATTCTTATATTTAATTAAATACATACAATGTACTCTCAACCATCAAATCCTTTCTCTCTGATAGATTTATAAAAGTAGTCGTTGATGGACAGAAGTCTGAAGCACACAGTATCAATGCTGGTGTGCCTCAGGGTTCCATTTTGGGTCCAACCCTCTTCCTGATCTTCATACATGATCTCCCAAACCGCATTCTAAGATCATTCGTCGACATTTATGCTAATGTTACAACCATCTATGGAAACACCTCGAAGAGTATTAATGATCAGGTTCTTTCTGGCTCTCTCTCTCTTTTCCGACCTGGAGCAAGTGGTGCAAAGGTTGCTGGTTACTTTCAATGCGTCAAAGACCGAGCTCCTCTCCTTTCACCACCAACGCTCTGATCCCTACTTTGTCCCAGTTGAAATGAACGGCTCTCTCCTTGAGGAATCCCACTGCTTTGATAAGTTCCTGGGACTGACCTTCTTTTCAGACTTGAAATGGAAGACTTACATCAAATCTGTTGCTAAGACCGCTGGAAAAATGGTTGGATCATTCTACGGCTCCAGAAGGTATCCTACGCCTGACGCCATCCTCTAATTGCACAAGAGTCAAATACTTTGTAAGATGGAGTACTACTGCCACATATGGGGAGGTGCCGCTCATGGCAACCTTTCCTGTCTTGACAGAGTCCAAAACCGACTTCGAAATCTAGTGTGGGGGGGGGGATATCCTCTTCTCTTCCCTACAGAAGAAATGTTGCTAGTCTTTCTTTGCTCTACGATTATTTTCATGGCAGGTGCTCGACTGAGCTCAAATCTATGCCCCCATAGAAAAATAAAGACATAATTTTCATTTTCAAATTTTGGTAAGTTTCAGAAAAACAACAAAAAGATAATTATGGTGTTATTTGATATATTCTAATGTTGAAGAAATATACTGTGTAATTTTATTAATTAGGAAAGATATAACAAAATGGTTATTTAATATGGTCTATTCAATATTCAAAGTCGAGGAATTTGATTTTGTATAAGCATAAAAATGAAAATGAATTCCCCATTAAAAACTGGTTATACAATGAAATGAATAAACTAAAAAGTGGAACGTTGATTGGTCAAATCAAACAATTTTATATTACTGAGTAATTTGAAATGGCTATTTTGTGCTTTTCGCCTTTATTATCAAAAGCCAAAAAAAAAAAAAGACTTAATGACGATTAAAAAAATAAGAATCTATTTTTTTTTTTGTAATTTAGAAAGATGAGAGGAGGGGGACTTTTCTTTTTTCTTTTTCATGGCATCATCATCACTACCAACAAAAACAAGTTTAGTTTTAAAAATCATAAACATATGGATTAAATTATTTACAGAAAACCTTTGTTAGTCATTGCATTTGATGCAGCGTTTATTTTTGTAAAGAAATTATTCCAAAGTCATCTAAGATTTTGCTGTGTAAATGTATGCGTGCTTAAACGTAACCGAAAAAACAAAAGAATCAAATGGAAGTTATCATTTTGAATTTTAAACTTTTTTCATTAAATCGCTTTAATTAATATTACTACTGATAATAATAACAACATTAATATCAAGAAAACTATTATGTATATATAATAGAATAGTGGAATCAAAGTACAGAATATTAATTTATTATTCAGTGTTTTGTAAGTTTTTCTGTCAGTATATATATAGCATATTTGAAAATGTTTTGTTGTATCATTGAATTAAGTAAACCTAAGGTGTCTTGACATAAATATAGTTTGGATAAATGAAAAAAACTTTTGCGTTTATTCATTTAGATATAATTTTCTTAAATAACAAACACGGGTGTTCTGTTTAATGTAGTATAGCTCCCCTATCATTTATCTCCCTTAGCCGGCCTTTATTTCTTAGGGGATTTCCCTAGACTTGTCACTAGCTAGATTCCTTCGGGTGACCATCCACTTATGTAGCTATTTACTTCACGACTGCATGGAGCTGTTTTCAATCTCTCTACATATTCTGACATTTTGAGCATTGATCGGTAAGAAATATTGCATTTCTTCTCTCGAAGAATAGAGTTAAACAGTATCAGTATTATTTTTCAGTATCATTTTATAGTCAACGTACTTTGATGACCCTTCCCCCACGTGCGACCCTACAGTTCTATTTCTATCATTATTTTTTCACGCTTCATCTTCTATTCTGGAGTGTTATTCAGCTCACGGCTCTCTCTAGGTTATATTAGACTCCTCGTCTCTGCTACGTGTTTTTTTTTATATTTACGTGCTTGTGAAATGATGCTTTTTCTTCTTTTTTCAGTTTTACCTTTTTCACGGTCAATGAACCTGTGTCTAAAATAAAACATGCTTCTGAGTTTTGATTGTCGAAAGGAGTTTATCTGACTGTCCAAGGTTTACACAAGTTTCCACGAAACATATGCACAATGCACATCCCAAAGACGGTACGAGTCTTGCTAGTGTGTTCATATATATATATATATATATTTTTTCAATATTTTTTACGTAATTTTATACCATATAAATGTTATAAAGGACAGATCACATCATTTCATAAACCTTATTTTTTATTTAGCATACAATTGTTTTTGCTAACACCCAAGATATTTGTAAAATGCTTCTGTGCATTTATTTCCTGGTGTGGCAATCTTCAATGCTAATTGTACAAAACAAAGCAAAAACAGAAATAAACATATCTTGGCGAGCAGAGCCTAAATTACAATCAGTACTCATTATCAACATTATATATATATATTTTACACTTATTTATTTATTTTTTAACATGGAACTAGGGTCTTGTTATATCCAGGTGGTAACATATATGTACCATATCCTATTATCTATTTGTATTTCTAATCATTCATCATCAGTTTTAATTATTAATCTAAATATTCCTGAATTAAAACATATTTTCACTGATCGCCCAGTTATTTCCTTTTTTCTTCGGGTTTTTAGTCATCTTATTCCTTATTTTATTTTTCCATTGTTACATTAAACTTTTATCTCCGTAAATTTAAGTGACTTCCGTTTTGCCCTGATCACCGGAAGTATGCAGACTTGTCTATTTTCTAGCCCATTAATAACTAATTACAGCAACCATATTTTGAAGATTATCGGTAGTATTTAAAATATTTTTAGAAAATAATTTTATATTTAATTATAAACACTTTTTCTATAATCAATAAAATTAGGTATCATATTTAGCACCGACTCCTTTCATTACATATTTTTTTTATTTTCACATTAGGTAATTGAAGTGTCTATCACTTGGATATTCTTCGATTCTTTTTTAATTGTATTAAAGTATATTTATGCAATTTTTTAATTTATTTAATACTAATTTTATTTTATATATACTAAATTCATAATCTTTTTATCTTATAAGGAAAATAGGAACTTTTGCGTATCATTTTCCAAGGTCGTAATAGTATTCAATTCTAATTTAAGATAATGTGATATGCAGATTTTTGTTCTGTATCCCTTATCTAATTTTAAATTATATTTCAATATTATAATGTATGTTTTTATTAATTCAATATACTGCTAGTTATTATTCCGTTAGATCTCTTATTATAACCTTGCCATTGGTGCCGATCTATCCAATTACATTATTCCCCTAAAATGATATAACATTTGTTCTAATTTGCCTTTTTTTTTTAACATAGTTCACCCCAAACAAGGCAAGCCGCCGCTGTAGACGTTAGGGGCTACTGAGAGTTGGTGTAAGTTTTGGGGGTCATCCTAAGTTGGGAGTTGTGCAGCGAGATGTTTGTTTACATTAGTTTTAAACTTCTGCATGTCGGTACAGGCGGGGAAACAAGGAGGGAGTTCCAGAGGCCGGCAGCACGAGGAAAGAAGCTATTGGAGTAGAAGGCTCTCCGGCATCTGGGGACCTCCACAGAGAATGGATGGGACTTAGCTGATTGTCGGGTTGGTCTAGTGTATTTACATCGAGGGGGCACCAGAGCAACCTTAAACTCCACAAACCACCCATTCCCAAATTTTCCACTACAAACAGGAACCACACATCACCCCTTCCCATGTCCGGGATATCATAAAAAACCCTGACACATCCAAAGCATGTGGGCCTGAAAACAAATGCTCTGCTAAGCTTGACTCTGTCCTCTCCGAACTCTATAACAAATGCCTTACCGAATCTTACTTCCCTGATAGATTGAAAATTGCCTCTGTGGTACCAGTGTTCAAGAATTCTGGTGAAAGAACTGACTCACAAAATTATCGCCCCATCAGTCTCCTCACACTCTTTGCATCATTAGTCAATCTAGCGATAGTCCACCACCTCATTATTGCTAAACTTCCTTCTGACTAACAGCATGGATTTAGGCAATCTCATTCTCCAGGAGGTTAGACACAAGGTCAGGTGTGGGTTTTGATGAAAGTGTTTCTGTTGAACAAACTGGATTTGAACCCGGCACACCCAGGTTCTCAGTCTGCGTCGTTAACCACTTATTACAGAAGAACAACATCGGCACCGTCAGTTTCAAATCCAAACAAAGCTGGACTCTCTTCAGCCTGTTTATAATATAAATGTAATATTTATATTATAAACAGGCTGAAGAGAGTCCGGCATAGAACAACTATAGGTCTTATTTTGAATTTTTCTTAATAATCAAGCATTTTGCTGGGGTTCTCTCACACTAGGCTATAATATATATAGTCTTAAATTTCAATCTAGACGTGAATCATATATATATATATATATATAATAATAATAATAATCCAGGTAAAACATCCACAGGGTAGTAATCCAAAGAATTTCAACCGGGTTTATAAAAAGTGCTCAATATCAAATAGAGCTTTTATATATGATTATTTATATTTACACAGACATGTACAAAATCTGCGACACTGGCATGTCGATGTTATCGATCAACAGTTATTATAAACTGAGATCTCATCAGGCAGAGTTAGAATCGATCTTAACCGTAGATCATATTTTGGAAAGAACATCGACATGCCAGTGTCGCAGATTTTGTATATGTCTGTGTAAATATAAATAATCAAATATAAAAGCTTTATTTGATATTGAGCACTTTTTATAAACCCGGTTGAAATTCTTTGGATTACTACCCTGTGGATGTTTTACCTGGATTATTATTATATATATATATATATATATATATATATATAATGTGTATATAATTCACGTCTAGATTCGCTCAACATTTATCTGCAAAACAATTATTACGGCAAACTTGGGTTAGTAGATATATATAGTAATGTTTAGATGCAGTGTCTAAAAAAAGGTTAGAATCAGAAATTTTCCACAGTAATTTAAAATTAATTAAGGGAATGGAAAATTTTATTAGAAGTTAAGAGTAGAACGAGAGCTATGTGTACAGGAAGTTGCATCATGGGAGAAAGTCTGAATGACACGTAGCGAAGAAGAGGGAAGTCTTTCTCTTTGGCAAGTGAGTTGATTGGGTTCGATCCGTTTTTCAAAGCCCCCCCCCCCCCACACACACACTGGGAAGTAGGCGATTGGGAAGCTTACCAGTGTGCCAGAAATTAAGAAATATGAAAAAATAAAATAAATAAAAATAAATAAATCGATAAATTTTCTTTCCTCCATTTTCAGAAACTGATTAAGCACTCGTTGAAAGTGTATTGATTAGACTGATCTGGAAATTAAAAAAAATTAAAAAGATTTTAGGTCTGGTAATGAATTTACTTATTTCGCCATAATCGGCTGAAAAATACACAAATGAGCATAACTTGAAACAAGATTTCTCGTTTCTTAATAGCTTGTTTTAAACGTATTGATGAAACCTTTCTAGAAATTAAAAAAAAATCCAAACCGTTTCAAAATTTTAGGCTTGGTAATGAATTTCCTTATTTGGGCAAAATTGTCCGAAAACAAAAAAACAAAACAATAATTTTTAATTCATTTATAGCTTGTTAGAAGCGTACTGATGAAACCTTTCTGGAAAAAAAAAACAAAAACAATTCTTTTAAAATTTTAGAGCTGGTAACGAATTTCCTTATTTGAGCATAATTGGCTGAAAAAAAAAACAGAAATCAGCAGAAAATGAGTTTGAAACAAGACTGTTCATTAACTTTTAGCTCACTAGAAGTGTATTCATTAGACTTTCCTTCGGTTATTCATCTGTAATTATATGAAACGTTTTTTCTTCTCATTGTTTAAAAAAAAATTTTTTTTTAAATTTTAAATTGAGTCATTCATTCAATAAAATTGGTGGTAACACAAATACCAGTCCTATTACTGATTGACACTATTTGCAACGTGATTCTCAAATCATCTTTCCTATTTAAGCATGATATTGTTTATTACACAGTAAAATGATACTGCTAAACTTGTCAAACTTGAACCTTTAAAAGATCTTGGACAAAGTCTCATGATTCACTACAAACAAAGCTTTCCCATCACAATGATCTCACTGAGCGTCCACCAAATGTTCAGTCATTCTTGGGATGATTAATGGGAAAACCTTAGCAACTTATGCTGAACAGTCTGGTAAGGTATAAACATATCAGGGCTTATAAATCTGGGTGAACAGAGCATGCTCACCAAGGTTTCATCAGCTCGAACATACAAGAGATCTTCACTCAAATGTTGGTTGAAAGCCGTCCTAAAAAAAGAAACTTAATCAGTGAAGTCGATTTGAAAAGTATGGAGATAATTTTTAGGGAATAATCTAATAGTATCAATCAGTTCTAAATGAAGAGAAATCATTTATTGAATCTTGCTATGTTATTGTGAATGAATTCATGTTTTTTTTCCATTGAGCCTATTTGAGCAACAAAGTGAAGATCCTTAAATACTTTGATTAAAAATCCTCAAGTATTGCATTTTATGGCAAAAAAAAAAAAAAAAAAATTCCAGTCAAAAGATTTTTTAAACTCAAACTTTAAATTTTGCTTCGAACTAGCAAAATTTCCATTTCAGCTACAGGTTTCAACAAACTAACCCTCTTACAAAATCTGAGGCTATCACGTATAAGTCCTGAGGTTGTTTTAAGTTTCTTGAATTGTTTATAAGATAAGCTTTCTTTTGAGTGTTTACTTACCTAATTAAAACCTGTGGTTCCGAAGTTATCCTCATTTGAAAATTAAGTAATTTTACCAAATTGAGGAACTTTTCTAAATTTACGCTTAATTTTTACAAAATCTTAGATTTTGCAATTTTGGAGAACATTAAGCTCAAGCTATTGAGATAATTTTTTTTTTGTTGTTTAATGTGAAGTTTAATCCACTAGACAAGAAGCTAAGTATGAAATCAAATTGTAAAAGTTGAAAAATGATTTTCTCACCCCTGGGCACACTGCTTATGTGTAACGCTAGTTCTGTAAGAATGCCCCATCAAAGATGAGCCATCGAGCAACAAGGTTGTTTGAGTATTTTCTTTTATGTTTATCCATTGTTGCAGCTGCCAGGCGAGAGAAGAAGACAGAAACTTTGGCTGCCACATCACCACTCCAATTTCAGAGACTAAGAGCTGGTTGGCAAAGTGGACTACGGACAAACACTGTTGCTCGAAGACACCTCACACTATGTTATGTATATAAGGTAAGTTGTCTGTGTAGATCTACGCATCAGTTATCAAGAATTAATCTCCAAACAAAACCAATGACATATTTGGAATCAGCAAGTTCCAGTGTATGCTTTTGTCCAATTTCTAAATTAAGTTTTTTTTTTCTTCTCTACCATCGGTTTAACATCACTTTAACATGCATTGCACGGCTCTAAAAAATTGACTTCCAAAGCCATATCTGGCCTAGTCTTTATTTATCCCACTTTCAAACCCCATTTTTATTACACTTCCTCCCATGTGTTCCTTGGTCTTCCCTATGAACTGAACCTGCTACCTCAACTGTTCTACATCTACTAATCCAAGAACTCTCGAGGAAAAACCGGTTATTAAAATTTTTTTTTTTGTTTTAACTTAGATTATATATGAATCCAATACTCTGAACTGGAAACACACTTGGTCAGACATGTAATCACAATGCAAATTTCTTTGTTTGAAATCTCAGATGAAAGTTGTCAGCTAATTAGCTGAATACTACCCATTTTACTGATTGATCCATGTGAAATTTATTACCAAAATCCTTGTCATAAAAAAATAAAAAATGAACGAAATTGGCAAAGTTTGGTACCTATACAACATTTACTATTCAATCATCGAAATAATTTATTTATACTAATAAGTCACTGCTTATCAAGGACCGAAGCCATTCGAGGATAAGGGTTAATTAGATTAGGAGTTGGCGATGAACAACACCTTGATGGTTAAAAATGGTCAGAATTTAGATTAAGTTGCTGGCTCAACAAGAATTTGTTAACATTGGACTTAAAAACGACCATGTCATACTCAGCTGGGATGAGAGAGTGCTTAGAAAGAAACTTTGCTCATGGAAATTCTATTTAGTTTTAAGTACACAGAGGAAGAAAGGAAAATTCTTTACAGTGGTTAACGCTAGACGAGTCTTTTGCTGTGAATGTTTTACAGAGGAGAACCAGAGATTGGAACTGTCGAGCACTTATGAAAATAACGATAGAATAGAGAAAAGCTAGCAACGTCTCTATGAGAAATGGGTTGCAGAGAAGAGATCATCCCCCACTATATTTCTTCAAGAGTTTGTCGTTTACCAATATTTTGTTGTCCGAGCAATGTTTTGATTTTCCAGCTTTGGTTTTTCATTTGTTTCTATAAAAATCTTCATTTTAATGTGTTTTTTTTTTTCATCATTACGTTTAAATACAACCGTAACATGACATGAAAAAATAATTAAATTAATTTTGTTCCGGAGAGAAGCGGGAGTTTCAATGTTTTCCTTTTCTTTTGAATAAATGTGAGAAAAAAAAAAATATTAGTAAAAAAGGATTTCATTTGATAATTTCTTTTGAGAGTTTGCAGAAAGTTGCCAAACGAAAGCGTTCAGACGCTGAGAAAATTTTTGCAACTAGCAATAATATGTTCCCTTCGGTCTCAGATTTTTGCTAGTATATATAATGTAAGCATTGAGTTTGATAACGAACAACCGATTGTGACAATTTTATGTTGATGTACGCTACCCTTCCCCAAGGGGAGGTAATGCCTGGGAGGATAAAAAAAAAAAAAGTGGCTCCAGACAAGGTATGATGCCACTTGATGTAAGGAGATAAATAGAAGAAAAGAACCTATATGAATAGGAAGATGTATTATAACGAGGTATCAGAACAGTGAATTGATGAAGACCACTGGAACAAAAGGAAACAGGGAATAAAGCAGGCAATTTAGAAGGATACATTACCATCTCATAACAGACTGCCCCTCACCCCGGAATTGAGCATTGAAAGATAGTAATAGTATAGTTCGGCTTCAGACAGATACCAAATCTCAATTAGTAATAGATATGAACTTCCTAGAGAACCGAATACTTAATTCCTGGTTTAGAATTTTTTTTTTTTTTTTTTGATTAAAAAAAAAAAGGACGAAATTGGCAAAATACAATATTTACTATTCAATCATTGAAATAATTTATTTTATAAAAAAAAAAAAATGTCTATTGGAGAGGATCTTCAATGTTTAACAATGTGTGGGGCAGGAGGAGGAGGAAGTCATTCTTTGGGGAAACAAAAGTTTTCTAGTTGCAAAATCTTAAATAGGATATTCGAAAACGAGAAGCTGTTCTTTACATCCTTCGACTAGTGTCCTCATCAAAGTTGATATTCATATTTCTACTATGCTCTGGCTGACGTGCTCTCCGGCCTTCTTTAGGTGTATTGTTCATTTACGGTGAGGATTTTCCATCCTTATTTATATACTAGCAGGGATACCCAGTGTTGCCAGAGACAGGGGAAAGGGGTTTCATGAGAAGTAAATAGAGTTTACAAAAAAGTGTGTGTCACATCTTTCTTTTGAAACCTAACACATTCCCAGTCACATTACTTTTTGAACCCTCCACAACCGTCTACCTCTCTCTTTGGCAATTTGTTTAATATAATACAAATGTTTTAACCTGGTTTTGAATTTTTTTTTTCTATTATAACTTAACAGAAAAACCCATTATTTTATTTTAGTCAAAGCATATTTGAAACCGACACTTTGAACCGGTGTAAACATGCACTGTGTGACATGTTTGTGGTGCATGCAAATAGCAGACTTTCTGCAGGTGAGAGAGGTTCAGTCAAGGGAAGGAGGGGGGGGGGGGGTCACAGAAAACATTGAAAATATCTTTGACTTTATTGGGCCACCCAGAATTTTATTTCTTGAAAAAAAAAAAAAAAAAAGAAAAAGAAAAAAAAAGTGTTTCTTTAAACGGGATTCATGCTGAAAGATGAAAACGCTAAAAAGCAATGTTCATAGATTGTCAGTAGATACGCCCTTTTGAGTGGGTACTGGCTAGCCGTTATCTCAAGAGGATATCTAGATGGCCGAATATGGATAATTGAGAAAAAGACAGAACCTCTAAGATTTCCAGTCAAAAGTAAATATATTTGACGAGATTGACAGAGAAGGTCAGTTTGTCTTGACCCTTTAGGCAATTGGATCTGTGTTCCTTTACGAAAGAGATGGGTGCTAAACTATGGGACTTGTGTTTTGACTTGGTCGGGCTGAGATTTCTCATTTTGCAAGTCTGTTATTCAAAAGAAGCGAGTACCATTGTAATCTCCAACTAGTTTTAAACTGTTGTATGTTTCATATTTATATGAGAGAGAAAGAAAGAGAGAAAAAAAAAAGAAAAGATTCCAACGACCATATCTTTATTCTCCAGTAAAGATATTTTTTATGAATCACTGTCTAGAAGATTCAGGATTTGTTGATCCTAAAAGAAAACTTGATTGTCTGGACAATTGAGGAAACAGCTGTTAAAATGAACCTCTTTATTGGAGAATAAAGATAAGGTAATTGGGATCTATTTTTCTATTTATAAATACTCTGGAATTATATATTAATATCTATTGAGATTAAACACTGAAGTTTTGAACCATCTGAATTATAAAAAAAATTGGTTGTTAACCCATATTTTATGGTCCTAGCTTGGTACTTCTGCTTACAGCAGGGATGTAGGTGGCCACTGGCGGTAAAAAGCTGAAATAGAGATGACCCCCACCCCTCTGTGTGTGAATCACTAAAAATATAAACCTGAAATTTATTTACAACTGCACTGATTTATCCCAATTTAGCTTCATTTATAGTCTAATCAATTATTTTCTGCTTTTCTCGAAACTGCAATCAGTTCCAAATAAGACAAAATTAAGAGAAAGTCAAAATTGAAAGACCCCAAGTGTGCATGTGAGGGAAAGAGACAGGAAGTCATTCTACCTACATCATGAATTGCAACTGTCATAAGAGAGGAAAGGGAGGAGAGACAAGACAGAGAGGAAGAAAGAAAAAGAAAAATAAAGTGAGAAAGAGGAAGAAAGAAAAGAGTAAGAAATAAAATCCAAACTATAGCAATTTTAAATGGAGGACGAAACCGAAAAAAAAAACTACAATAAATTCCTAATTTCATAGTAATTCCTTCAGTTGTAAAATTGATATTGCTGATCTCCATAGAATCGTTTTCATCCATTTATTTCTTCATATTTGTGTCTTAACACTCACACAAACCAATTCACAACAGTCGCATTGAAAGAATGGATGAAGGTGGTGGATGTGGAGCAGTTGAGGTGTCAGGTTCGGTTTGTAGAGGAAAGCCAAGAAAAACATGGCATGGGGGAGGTGATGGTGGTGGACTTGAGGTATGTATAGAGGTATGTTGGTTTGGAGATCAATTTCTAAAAAACACCTAATGCATGCCAGCATTTATATGATTTATATGATGAACTGCCAATATGCAAGCAATAAATCAAAGGGAAGTAATTCATTTAAACTTGACAGCTTTAAAAAAAAAAAAAAAGGACGTAACTAAAACAAAACACAAATTGCAAGTCATAGTTGAAAATGACAATTTTCAACAAACCCCGAAAATATTTTGTATTCATATTAAGGTGGTGATTAGGTGAAACTTTGCTAGGTGTTGAGATTCAAAATTTATATAAATTTCAATCAGAAAAACACAAAACTATATTTTGGGGAAATCAGTACATATATAAACTAAAAATGAAGATCATTTATAATATGATCCGTTTTAATTAAAAAAAATATTCCAAAAACTTAATTAAAATTACATCTTTGGGAAAAATGCAATGTTAGTTTACTTAACACGTTCGACTTGACTTTTTAAAAAACTTCTTTCTAATAATTTTCATTTTTGCTGCTTCATCATTTTTTTTTGTCATCTTTTGTGCGAGTTGGGGAATTGTTATTTTAGTTGATTTTGCGGCGGTCTCTTTGATCTTCAAATCTTTATTTTTTTAATTTGAACGCCGCTGATGCTTAAAACTGATGTCCAAGAATTCCAGGAAAACCTAGAACATTTTCATCACGGATAAATACACTACTGAGCAACGCTAATTTAATACACATAGTTTAATATAAAAATAAAACAATCGTCTTCATTTTGTATTGAGAATTTTCAAAGAAAGTAAAGTTCCTTTCTAAGCTGAAAGGTTTATAGGAACGGTGCTTAAGTCAAGTTAAGCGGAACAGATGGGATGACCCATTGTCGTGACAGGACTCTAGTCTAGCAATGGTCATGTTATTTATCTTCCTCCCACAAGGTAAGATGTGACACAAGGTCGGGAAAGTGGGATTTGAAAAGCCAGCGCCCGAAAAGGTGAGCACTCTGGCCATTAAAATTTGCCTGGGCAGCCCCGTTGGCATTCCCCGGTAGGGGCGCCTCAGGCAGTAAGCAATAAACTTACTACTCCCCAAAGAGGGGAGGCAAAGCCTGGGAGGGTGAACCTCCTAGAACTGCACAGGACAAACCCATAGACCGGCGGAAATCAAGCCCCGAAGGCCAAGACAATACCGGTCTATGGGGTGCAGTATCCATCGGAACAGATATCACACTTTGATCCCGGGCCAAAAGGGTGGTCATATTCACAGCAAAATTCCTACCCATGTATACATATGAGTACAGGGTTTGCTTACAGCACCTGGGTCACGCATTTAAGTACTAATCCGCTACTCTATAATAAAGAGCAATGTGTATTTAATTGTAAATATACCCCCCCCCCCCCAACAAAAAAGTTAACAGTGCAAAACTGCCAAATGAGCCAGGGTAGAGAGAACGCAAATCTATTATAAGTTTTTTTTTTCTTCTTTTCTGCTTTCTACAGATTTTTGTTAAACTTTCGACTTTTGGAGGTTTCTTATTTTTTTATGCAAGCAGAGATTGACCCCTTACTTCTAACTTTTTAACATTTAATGTATAGCCGGGTGTGTGTGTGTGTGTGTGTGGGGGGGGGGTTATACATTAAATGTATTTTTAAAAAACGTCTAGGTTAGTGTTTTTCTTTTTGTTATCACAAATGAATTGTGCTTTTTTTTCTTCTTCAGTTCGCGATAGTTCAATCCTATTGAATTAAAAACAACATTAGAAAAACAAATAGCAAGTCAAGACAACCCCCTCCTGAAATGAAATCCTCACTAAATAAAAATAGTTAACGGTAGATGCCTGTTTTTCTTTAAGTCATCAAAAATGATAATTCATACAAGAAAAATTAAATTACCGATGTAATGATTTTATAAATATTAGTGCGAACACTAGAGAAGCATGATTCCCCGTTCCCCACTATCATTTTTTGACGGAGGGTGGTGTACACTAATTTAGCCATAAACAATGAAGAATGAAACTGTAGAATTTCCAAGGTGTCCTGCTAATTTTATTTTTTTTTTAAACATGGGAAAAAAACATCACCGTAAATCAATGATATACCCGAAGAAGGCTGAAATGTAGATGTGCAAAAACAAAAATATAAGGACAATGGCCTGAAAAATAAAATTAGAAAATCTTAAAGATTTTTCTTTTTCTTTGAAAGGCGACCAATCTGTGGACATGGTTGATGAACAGGATTTCCTTGTAATAAATAGGATGTTGATCCAAAAAAGAGGACTCAACAATAAAAATAACTTTTGCAACATGCAGTTATGTATTTAATCAATACAATACTCACATTGTTTGGTATTGGCACAGAATTTATCTGCCATTAGTATTATTATTCTTACAGAGAAAATAGAAAGAAGAAGCAACAGTCTCTTTCTTCGCTTCTTTGGCGGTTTTGTCTTTTTTTTTTTTTTAATTATTTTTTCTCAAGTAGGTTAAAAAAAGAACCATCTCCAGTTTTTGTTCTTGGAAATTGAAGTTGTGTTTGATATAGCCACATGTGTGTGTGTGTGTGTAAAAAAAAACAAAACAATTCTGATAAAATCCGACAAAAATGTAGATGAAATGGATAAAAATTTGTATGGTGAGAGTTGAATATTTCGTCTTGATTATTAAAAAGACTTCTTCAGAAATGAGTGACTATATTTACAAACTGTTTTTTTTACAAAGGAAAGACATGGAAGATAAAGGAAAGGGGGAAAAGCAGGAGGAGAGGGTTATATATATATATATATATATATATATATATATATATATATATATATATATATATTATATAAAGAGAGAGAGAGAGAGAGAGAGAGTTATATATATATAGAGAGAGAGTATCAAATTTTTTTCTTGTCTTCTTCCTTCTCTCTTTTTTCTTAACTGTATCAACTTTTAAAAACAAACTGCCCCCTCCCCCTCTTTCATGCTTATGTCCCTATTTACTTGCCTCTCCACGAGGTGAGTTAGACACAAGGTCGGTTTTTAATGTGGGGACAATTTTTTATTTATTGCCTCAGTCTAGAAGGATTTCTGCCCGAGGAAAGAAAAGATGAAGGGTAGTATCAGAACAACGTCTCATTTATTGTAAAAATTAAAAATAAGTAAATCTACTAATTTCTGAGGAAGTCAAAAATAAAATATTAAAATCTTACCGTATGAGCTAATGTGATTATATTGTGTCTGCATACCCATTTCATATTTAACAATATATATATCTTAATGAAATGTTTTGAAAGTCAATACTTGTTATACCTAAAAGGATCTGTTGTTTTTAATTTTCTTTTCTTATATATATATATATATATATATCAGATATTTACCACCAGCAGTCATTGAAGATCATTGAATATTTAATGGGAAAATAATGACAGAACTGCAATTTTTTTCTGCAGAAAAATTTTGCCCACAGGTGGTACACACATATATATATATATAAAGTTAGGTACATGTATACGTTTATATATTTAGGATTCACTCCTAAACTAATTCACTGATTATGAATTTTGGAATATAGCTGCTAGGCATAAGGGGTCCAAATGTGGGCTATATTTATGCAATCGATACTTCCAAATTTTGTGAAATTTTTACAATAGGTTAAAAAAATGTAACATGGTCGACCATAGTTGAGGGCAACCTGAAGGCTCGCTTTTCATTGGCTACGACATGAAAATGTAGGGGAGAGCACCATTCCTTTCCCAGGATTAATGCACTTAGCATTATAAGGTGAGGATCAAGAGTGAGTGTTTAAGCAAGGGGTATCAAGTACCATTTATTTTTTTAGTTTTTGGTGACTCGATCGAGGATTGAACACTAACCATTATGCCAATAGGTACTAGATATCAATTAATCAAATTCCAGTTGCTTGGGAGAATTTTCAATGGTTTTTAGGTGTTATAATATAAGCATAAATACTCATTTGAAAATTCAAGTATTTCAGATTTGCATTAAATTTGATCTATAGTCATTAGACACCGATTAAGCAAGATTCCCTGAATTTCAATTCCTTCTTAAGACACCTTAAGTTTAAAATTTTAGACATTTTCTAGAATCAAAATCATGTAATGGATTTTTATAAAAATTAGGATTCTAGATACAAGGTGTAGTTGCACTATATTTTGATTTTAAGCTTCGTAGGGGGAGATAAAAAGTGGTGCAAAACTGTTACGTTCAGGGGAGGGAATTAGTTTCATCCGTCCTGTGACAGGTATTCTTTTAGTAGGCATAAAAACTTATAAAATTAAAATAAAATAAAAAATAAATAAATAAAAAAAAAAGAAATTGCCAGTTAAATATAACAAGTATCTACCCTAAAAATATTCATTAAAATAAAATGTCAGCCATAACACATATGCAGACAAGCATATTATTTGTATTATATATAATTTCTTTCTTATATATTTACCAGTGCTTTATGCTTTTTGGCCAAAACAGAGTTACTTATAATAATAATAATAATATATTTAAATAGAACTTAGTCCATAATTATAGTTTCTATGCAGTTATTCACATTTCCTCAGCAGTTCGCGAGTTCATCAAACGAAAGGCGAATAAAAACATAAAGACCATGTTTAAGGATTAAGATCCATGTAAATTTCCCCTACCCCCATGATCATATTACAAAAAGCAGTGATGGAACAGAGATGATGGTGGGGGAGATGCGAGAGAGAACAGAACGGGGGAGGGAGGGGGCTCAAGGAAAAAAAAAGTGTGTATGTGTGTGTGTGAGTGTGAGTGTGAGTGTGAGTGTGTGTGTGTGTGTGTGTAGGAATCTGCTCAGGCACATTGCCCGTCTTCTCGATCTCGGAAGAACCCACTTTCCGTGGCACATTCTCGAACAGTCACTGTCACCATGTTAGAGGTAACATCTGTAATAAATACTTGGTCAAGGAGGGGCTTTACATTAGGGGGTGGACACCAATACGTGCGCCTCTCGGGGGCGCTGGATTTGTTTTCAGTGTCTGTGCTGTATTCGAGTCCCTCAAAATTGTCACGAGAAAAAGAAATGCACTTATTTTTATCGCCATGTCGGCTGGGCGTCGTCTCCTCATGGCCGTCCTGCAGTTGACCGAGCACAGGCCGAGACTCACCCTCTTTGTTCTTGCCCTCTTTAGCCACCTGACCGTTAAGGCTTGATGCAATACCTTTATCATGTTTCCTCATACCATGACTGACGTTGCCAGTGGACTTTATCACCGAGGACGGTCGAGTTGTAGGAAAGGATTTGCTTGTCGGAGTGGTGGTGACCCCTAACAAGGGTCGGTTTTTAGGAGGTCGACCTGGTCCTCTTTTTACAGGCATGTGCACCTGAAGTGGGGTGCTGTGGGGATTAGGACTACCAACAATGCCACTGGGTCGATCAGTATTTTTACTCCTTTGAATGCTGCTTTCGTTTACTTTGTCGTCGGGGCCTTTTGTTGATGGACGCTCTTTCCGACTCGGATCATTTTGTGGGGTTGTTGAAGGGCCCCGGAAACCGGAATCTCGAGGTCGATATTTTGCGGATGAAGTGCCTTCACCACATGATGAAGCTGCGGCTGCTGCTGCTGCAGCCGCTGCTGCTGCTGTTGTGGGCGTCGTCGAAGAGGAAGTGCCGCCTGGATTTTGCTCAAGATGGCTAACAGCTTTCCGCCGACAAGGCGGACTTTCCATTTCCATGTCTGACCCATCTCCGGTATCATCTGTGCCAGAATCCTATAGTCAAACGAAAAAATAAAAATTCTTGTAAATGTTTAAAATAGTAATTAGGAGCAATTAAAATATTTTACATAATCTGTAAATTCAACATTCTTTACAAACGGCAAACAAAAACAAACATTATGTTTAAAACGATTATTATATATATATATATATATATATATATATATTACACACACATTTTTATATAAATTATATATATATATATTACACACACATTTTTATATAAATTATATATATATATATATATATATATTACACACATTTTTATATAAATTATATATATATATATATATATATTACACACACATTTTTATATAAATTATATATATATATATATATATATATATATTACACACATTTTTATATAAATTATATTTATATATATATATATATATTACACACATTTTTATATAAATTATATTTATATATATATATATATATTACACACATTTTTATATAAATTATATTTATATATATATATATATATATATATATATATATATATTACACACACATTTTTATATAAATTATATATATATATATATATATATATATTACACACATTTTTATATAAATTATATTTATATATATATATATATATATTACACACACATTTATATAAATTATATTTATATATATATATATATATATATATTACACACATTTTTATATAAATTATATTTATATATATATATATATATATCGCACACACATTTTTATATAAATTATATATATATATATATATCGCACACACATTTTTATATAAATTATATATATCGCACACACACATTTTTATATAAATTTCTTTTAGTTAACAAAGGTTTATGTTGTAGCTTAATTTAACATCATGTGAAACCTAAGTTATTCAAGGAACAACATTCCATATATCCTTCAAAACAGTTTTATTTGCAAACAATTGATTCTGCCCATCTCAACATACATTTGCATGATATACAAAATATCACCGATTTCCATGAGGATTCCTTAGTGCATAAAAAAATTCACCAGAAAAATTGAAATCCATCCCATATTAATTCCCCCCCCCCCCAAAAAAAAAAACAAACTTTTATTCACCCCCAAACAAGGCACATTGCCACTGAGACATACAGGGACCATACCTACAGGGACATCCTAAGTAGGGAGTTGAGCAGCAAGATGTCTGTTCATATTACATTTAAAGTCTTGCATGCGAGTACAGTCAGGAAATTCCAAAGGTGAGCAGTTTGAGGGAAGAAACTATTCGAGTAGAAAGCTTTCCGGCATCTGGGGACCTCTACAGTAAAGGGGCGGGATTTTGCTGTTAGTTGGGGGGGGGGGGTATTTATGTCGAGGGGGCACATGTGAAGTGCGTTCATCAGAACACGTTCCATTGAAAAATTGCGACGCTGGGACAGTGTGCGGGACCTATTAGATTGGACACTCTTTTTTGGACCCTGTCTGATAGAGAGACTAGTGGTTGATGCTCCAGCTCAGATGTGGCAAGAATACTCCATGCATGGGTGAAGGGTGGCTTTGTAGAGATATAGGATACTGTCAGGTGTAAGAAGTTTTCTAGCACGGGAAAGGGAACCCACCTTCCCCGCAGAAGTCTATGTATTCCAGTGAGTTTGAATGATTAACTATCAGGTATGTTCTTATTAGCCATGGCAATCAGTGGTTGGTAAGGTTTCTTATAATTGTCATAAAGGAAAGGAGCTTTGACTTAGTAGCATTAAATGTTACCAGATTTTATGTCCCCATTCCACTACAGACTGGAGATCATTTTCTAAGAATTCAGACATTGTGTTGGATGTGTGTGTGTTTGTTCTGCCCACACGTCGAGAATAGAGCAGGGTGTTATTAGCAAATATAAACATCTCGAACACAATTTCATCAGCAAGGTAGTTTATGAATATCAAGAATAATAAACGTTCAACAACAGATCCCTGGGGCACACATGCATTAATGTCATGTTGTTTGGATATACAACCTGGAGTGAGAGAGGTCAGTTACTCTCTTCTCTTTCTGAACTCTTGCTTATGCCTCATATATCTTTCTTTCTAGTAAGTTTAATTTATATTACTGCCCCTGAAAACTAATCAGCAAATATTTTAAGACAAATTTAATAATTTATCTCTTTAAATTTTTTTTTTTTATCAAATCACTTTAATTATTAATATCGACAAAACTATTGCATATATATGTAAAAAAAAAAGGACAAAAGTATGAATAAATAACACAGAAGAATATTAATTTATTATGAACTAGTAGAGAATGGTAGTTTGCTTGAACTGTTTAAAAAGAATAGTTATGTAAATTAGACAGGCGAACAACCGTCTTTGGGTTTTTTTGTCTATGATATATACAGAATATCAAAAATTTATGTTGTATTATTGATTTAAATAACAATAACCTGTTTTGATGGTAAATATAGAAGTGATAAATGAAAAAAGATTCATTTAGATAAGATTATATACAGGGTGGGCAAAAATAAGGGTCCTATTTTTAAAAATTCATAACTTTTTTATTTATTGATTTAAAAAAATTTTTTTTTTTAGAATAAGTAAAGGACCCCTTCCGAAGCAAGCATGAGCCGTATTAGCCCTAAGGAACGTACCCTCATTTAGAAAACATTATTTTTGCTTAAAAAACTCAAAACAGTGTAAAAAACAATACTTTAGTTTTTGTAAGTTTTAAGAAGTGTTTTTCGGCTAAAATTTGTTTTGTTTATTTCAAAAAATCTCGGAAGGGTCAGTCTACACACACATAAAGTTTGGTGAGTTTAACTTTTATTTTGTGGAAGTTATTCAAATTCAAGTTATTCAAATTTAAAGATAGGACCCTTATTTTGGCCCACCCTGTATATATGTATTTTTGAAGGTTTACGAAAACATTTCGTTCAAGAAATCATTCATCACAACAAAAGACTTTTTCCTTTCATAGTTTATTTATTTTTCAGATTTAAAGAATTTTTTCCCTACACGTGTTTCTCTACTCAAGCAGGTTCTTGCTTGGCGGTTCATCAGGGGAATTATATACCTGGAATAAGAACCCCAACAACTGACAATACCCAATGTGGTGTTGCCCTAATCGAGGCCATTTTAGAAGAAAAAAAAAGAAAACCTCTTCAGAAAGTTGTTCAAGAAATTTTCACAGTATGGTTGCTACTATGCATACCCACAAGAAATTAGTCCCAACGCAGTCCAAAAGAATCAGAAACAATGTGCGAGAATACACCTCCTAATCGGGCAGCACACCGATGAAAGTACCCCCCCCCTCAACAAAACGGTCAACACAATCCATAAGTTAGCGTTCCAAGCCACTGATAGTGTGGGCATTCCGCATTAATTCCATCAAAAAAGACAGTATTAACGTCCATTAGCAATGTATATGGTCGTACAAACCTTTTTCTAGGGCTGACCTGCTCCCACTCGGGATGAACATTTATTGGACTAATCCCGGTCTTTACTGAATAAACTATCTTCTAAGTGAAAAATGTAAATCTATATATATGTACAAACACACAGAAAACAAATTCTAAGACTATTTCCAGCTATCCGAGAAGCCAGATCAACAAAAAGTATTTAAATTTCATCAAATCGTTTATTTTTTGTATACCGTCAAAACAATCGAAACATTTGTTGATAAAATACAAAATATTATTGATTCTCTGAAAAGATTATTATGCTCTCACAATTCTCGTTTTATTGTTTGAACGTTAATTGCGAAAGAAAAAAAAAAGCAAAGACAAAATTTGGTTGGATCTGGTTTATTTGCTTTTCATGGTAGCAAAATGTGGCACATTGCAGGCAGGTGTGGAAAACCAGCTCCTCTGAAGGGGCACTTTGCTAGATTACAAAAATAACCCAGGATGGCCCTGTTTGCATTCCACTATATGAATACCTCAAGCAATTGGCAATACACCCCCCCCTTTCCGAGAGAGGAGGTAATGCCTGGGAAAGTGCACCTCCTAGGTACGAACCGACAAAGAACGGACTGATTACCAGCCAGACGGTCCCTCTTTGCAAAAATGATGCTAAGAACATATACTCGGCTGGTATGAACCCAGTTGACAAACCAGTTATTCTGAATGAATGCTAGTAAAATATGGTTGGTATGTATCAACCCTGTTAGGTGGTACTTAATGCTGAAGCACCATATCTAGTTAAAAGATTGATATTCTACAGTTATTTGAACACAAGTCACTATTTTATACCGAACAGTGGGGAAATTGGGGGTTCATGACTTTCTCAATAGTAGAGATGCTGATAGCTACGCATCCTGCGTCAGGGACGCATACAAATCTAAAAGAACAGAGTTAAATCTTATCTATGCAGGTCAGGGACACAAATCAATTTAAAAATAAAATAAAAACATGATACATTGCAATATACAAAGTAAACTTTTCAGGAATGTGGGTTCTGATAATCAGCGAAAGTGGCTTTGTTTTTTTTTTTTATTAGATAGAAAATTGCCCCCCTTCTTTATTTATAGTCTGCACTAATATCCATTAAGTTTTGTAGGCTTGAGTAAGTATCACAAACAAACCTAGTTTAAGTGCGAAAAATGGGTAAACAGTGTAATTCCCTCCGATTTCAACTTGCGATATTTATTTTTTTTATAGATTATTTTGATAAAAACTAGGATGTAAAAAAAAAAAAAGAAAAAGTAATCTTTTCTATTTATGAATGTACAATTCTTTCTATCATGTCATTAATACACCCCCCTCCCCAGCTACATCAAGTTAGGTCACTACTTTTGGTGAAGGGCGATTTATTTTTCTTAATGTTGATGTGCACAATATTGTGTATCTCTATAAATATAAAGGTTGTCCCATCGTAAAGATAAAGGGTCACTCATCAATATGGTAGGCTTAATATAAGGTTTAAAGTTGTCGTTCACAAAAAACCCAAGTTTACTGAAAGCAATTTTTGCTCTATTATCAAATTGCGTTTCACTCCGTTTTTACATGGTCAAAACCCGAAGGTGTTTTAAAAAATTTTTATTGATTAATTTATTAGAAAAAAAAACAAAAAAAAAACTTGATCTCTAATTTGCTAGGAATCATTAAGATTCAATGTTTTAGCTGTTGAAATGAATCTAATATGAACAGTCAAAGTCATGTTTCCGCATCATTTTTCATGTTTTTTTCGAGGATTAATGAGATTTTATCCAATGTTTTGGCAGGGTTGATCTAATAATTGTTGCTTCCATTATGATTAATTTTCATTTACCACAAGATGACATTACATTTGTAAGAATTTTTTACTTGTTTGAAGTCTGCATTTTTAGATATACACTGTGAAAATAAGCTTCTAGACCAATAGCACCCAAGATGGCAAATTTTCTAATTTTCAACAAACTTTGAACAGTCATAATTCAGTGGCTAATCGAACCACCAAAATAAATTTGATACCATTGTTTATTTTGCAAAGATCTACGTGCCCACATTAAAAGTTTTTAAATATAATGAAAAAAATTTTTGGTTTGGGATACATACTTTGAGAAAATGGGGAAAAATTTAAAGGAACATAAGAATAACTCCAGGAGGGATCATCTTGTGTTTAACTTACACATATTTTGTGTGTTAATGGGAAACAAATTCACAGTAGGAAAACATTCCATGTCACTGCCTTGTTAATTGGACATTAGTATCTGTTCTGTCTTCAGTCAGTGAGGAAAAGATCCTTCTGAACTGAGGCAATCTAAATTTTTGTCCCAATTAAGAGTGCTTCTTTTGGGGAGCTGGATTTTTCCCCCCCACATTAAAAACCAACCTTGTGTCTAACTGTTCTTGTAGGGAGGCAAATAAATAGGGACTCCTCTGACATTAGTTAAAAGATTTTAAACTATTTACTAAAATAAACAAGCTTTTATAAACTATTAAAAATAAATAAAAACAATACCTGATAATGCATTCATTTTTTGAAACCATTTTCTGCAGATAACTATATACAAAGAATGTCTCTTATTAAATAAAATCGGATTTTTAATGAGTGGCAGGAATAGTAGTTCCCACTGGGAGAGTGATGTTCCTCCCTGTTCATGTATAAGTATACTAAGCCAAAATAAAATATCAGTACAATATAAAATCAATTGGAAGTAACTTTGTTTTTATATTTCACTATTTTTAGTCGAGAAACACACACACACGGGATAAATATGATAAATACGAGACAAACTTGACTGAATGACAATTTTGAATTTGCAGTTATCGAATTCAAGGAGCATAATCAGAGATATGAGTGGCTAATGGCAAAAAATAAAAACTGAAATCAATATTAAATTCCCAACCTGGGGGCCCACAACTCCCTCCATCAATTTCCCCCATGTGTATGTGAAGGCGTCACCATTACGACTAGAAATAGAAACCTTTAACCAATCCCATCTAAATTTGTTATTTACAACTGCATCTATTTGCTGCAATTTAGCTTCATTCCCTACCCGATAATCACCTTTTTAGGTTTTTACAGACTGTATTTTAAAACAGAAAATCCACTGAAGACAAACAGGTTAATTGAGAACATCAAAAGATCTTTTGAAATAAAACCGTCTTCATTTTATTCGGATGACATTAAAAAGCTAATTAGTAAATAGTAGAAGGTCATTGAAAACAATGGTGAATATACAATTGATTAAAATTTGTTAATTCGGTTTGTATTAAAAATCATAAAACGGAAATTCTTTATAAATTAACCTAATATTTATATGAATAAATGCGAAAGTTTTTGTCATGTTTACAAGAAACTAATATCTTGGCATTTATTTAATATTATACTGTTTAATATATGACATCTAATGATGTAATGGTTTTAGTATGCATTTTGTTGTAACTAAAAATAAAATAACCCTTAATTTTTCATTTCAGACAGAAATTTTATAAACTTTTGAAATTATTGCATTTTTCAGTGTCTAGAGATGATTTGCAAGTGTTAAAATTAAGCTTAATAGCTCACAAAAAGAACACGTGAAAAGAACTACATAATAAGGGAAATTAGCAAAGGAAAGCCTTTGCTTTGAATCTCAAAATGGATCCTTGAACAATCATGAAAGTATGGAATTCAACCGAGACAAAAGTCTCAAGCTGAATTCAGCACCAACAAATAGAGATCTGTCACATATCCAAAGAGAAATCATTAGAAATCCGACAGCCAGTAGTTCATTTATATTTCGGGCAGCTGAAGTTCCTATGGATTCTAGAGAAACAAGATACAAAGCATGAAGAAAGTTTTCTGATGTAAAGAATTGAATCAAGAAACCTATTAAGTCTGTACTGTTCACTAAGTGTCAAGACACAAGCAAGCCCTCGCCTGTTCTTTATATATTCAAAACAACAAAGGCGCCCTCTGGGTCGGATCAAAAACTTCATCCAATGGCTGTAACTTGATACATTACAAAACCTATATTAACTCAGAAACAAGGAAAATCGAATTCAGTGGATTAAGAAATATATGAAAACTGATTTCAGGAAAGTCTTGTTCACAGATGAGTCCAGGTTCACCTTTGATGGGCCTGATCGATTGGGCTTAAGGTTTAATCTGTAAGCAACGCAAGGCAATTTGTTAAACAGCAACAAGGTGAAGATGGGATCATATGGGTTGTTGGCAGTGAACCTGTGGCTCCTTTTAAAGTCAAGGACACTGACTGAAAATAAACTCTAAAAATTACTGTGATTTTCTAGAGCAAAATCTCTTTAAGTAGTTAGATAACCAACCTTTAGCCAAATGTAAATCGTTGATATTTATGGAAGACAATGCACCAAGTCATGCCTCAAAGTTCACCAAAACATGGATCTGTAGAAGATTCGTACATGGACTGGCCACTCAATAGCTGTGACTTAAATCTAATTGAGAACCCGTGGAGTACCCTTAAGATAGATATTTATTCCAATGGTAGTTTAACAGTAAGCATGAATTCTGGCAAGCAGTAAAAATTGCTGCAAGTTCAGTTGTTACAGTAGCAAATCTAACATCAGCTATCGATAACAGACTGTTACAAGTTATTAAAATGAAAAGAGCATCAGTGCATTAAATGATGCAACACTTTCATTTGTACTCCTGTTAATTTGATTTTTTTTGTTCAATTTTGTTATATTCTTGTTATATAACAATGAAATTTATTATTTACTAGACCACCCGTGACCCGTTGGGTCAGTTTGTTATATTAGCTATGGAATTCATGTATGAGCGTGACACTTGTGGCATAAAGAAAATAGTTTTTTTTTACATAACAGAAGCATTTCTATGAAAGTATATTAAAATGAAAAGAGAATATAGATAGATTTCTATGAGTCGTTCTGTTTATTATAATTGTTTTTTTTTTTGGATGTAATATGTGTAAAACATATGATTCAAGTATTTGCTGTTTAAAAAACAACAAAAGGAAACACTATTTAATGTAATAGAAATGTGTGCATTTACCGATTCAGCTTTCTCGCGTACGTAACGAAAACAGGGGGAGTAGGAGTGGTGAAATCTATGAGAGGGAAAGTGGGAGGTGGTTTCGTTCACCGACCGCTAGTATGGTTGATATTAATAATGAGTGTTGTTTTTTTGTTTGTTTGTTTTTGTTTTTTAAAAGGGAGGAGTTTTTTTGAAACTGCGACAGACTTTACGAAGTCCTCCCGTTGAATGTTTTTAACCGTGAAGAAAACAAATAAACTATTTGATGAAATTAAATGAAATTGTTTAAAAATTTCCAGAATGAAAAATTTCATGCGTTCGTTAATCATAATAGAGAATAACGGAATTGGAATAACAGATTGAAGACGATGCTATTTACGCATGCGCAACCGGATGTTGAAAACCGGAAAGCTGATTGCAAACATACAAGAACAATAGAGTTTTAGTATTATATAGATATTCTTTCATATTTATAAATCAACAAATAAGTAAACAAAAGCCCCCCCCCCTACTTGTAAACAAAATACTGACAGTAAAATTTGTTTATTTTATTAATTACATAACATTTTTCAAATTACAATAGCAATACTATTACTTTGCATACAGGTTAAACATCTTTTATAGCATAGTTATAAACATGTATTATAAGTAAGGCATCTTTGCTGAAAATTTTAACAACTGTACATAAGCAAAATAAATTAAGTATTAACTTTATGTATTATTCGAACTACTCATGTTCAACGTTATTCTCTTTGGCCGATGTTACCTCAGACCTTCTTCAGGTGTGTCTTATCGAACTTGAGAATCTGTACATAATTTCAAGCGGAACCCTTTATTTGATCCATGGCGTTAGTTTGCTCTCATTCCGTCAGCCATGACCAGGTAGATGTCTTAAGTAATTTGTAATTGTATTACTAGTATCTCACGTACTGTGGATTGAACCATCAACCTTCAGAAGACTGTCACTGAGAACCGATTATTACTTAGCATGTTGTTATACAAGTTCCCAAGTTAAGCAACATTGAGACTGGCCAGTAGTTAATGGGCGACCATTTGGGAATACCAAGTGCTGTATGCAGCCTGGAGAGGACATGAGCTCCACCAGGTTCAATCATGGCCACTGAAAAGTTATGACAGATAAAATATTTGTATGACTCCCTGACAATGTCCCTTGGACGGTATGGGATATGAATGGATAGATGTTCATCCGTTAAGCCACGGGTCTGTACTTAGAATACAATTACAAACTAGAATCAATCGAATATAATTGATAGTTTTCTTCCTACAAAACCAGTATTTTATACTGATAAAGAGTCCCATGCAAGCAAATTTTTCTCGAAATACTCGAGATATGAAACATCCAATATGTCAAGGTGGTTTCATGCAAAATTTGGTGAAATTCCAACCAGTAGTTTTGAAACCTAGTGTTTGTTTTTAGTATTAGTAAAAGTAGCATATTCAGTTTAATGTCTGTTTTACATGCCGGCATGTGTTGATGATGATTAGCATTTTTTACCCCCTCCCCTACGAAAAACTTGGTGCAATTCTGCTGATGTAATCTCAGACCTTCTTCAGGTGCATCTTTTCGAACTCTGGAATCTATACGGAATTTCGAACCAAACCAGAGTTCAAAAGGATGCACCTGAAGAAGGTTAGAGGTTACATCAGATGAAACGTGAGAATAACATCAAGATGAGAACAGTAGTCCAAATAATACAAATTATGACTCATTATCTAAAAAAATTCCGAAACATAAAATAGATTACTTTAACTAGAGCACAAAATATTGCTGAATATGAATAGCAAGCTCAATTAGCAGTGCCGAGATCTTCACACAATGGTACAAACACCAACTACACAAACTGGTAAGTGTTCCTGATTATTTTGCCCAGATTGTCGATGAAATCCGAAGTGGGAAATTCCAACTGAATGTTAAACACACTTGTCTATTAGTTAGGTCTTTCAAGGAAAACCTGGGAGGAAGTGATAAAGATGGACTTGAGAGAAAGAAGGATAAATAAAGACCCGGGAAGAGATATGTTAGTGTAAAAGTCAATTTCTAAAAGCTGTCCAACATATGCCAGCATGTAAAACGGACATTAAACTCAATATGATGATGATCATCCTTTTGATATAGTATTTACTTTTTAAATAGTTTTAAACCGGGCTTTAGAGCCGAATTCAGAGTAAATTAAATACTTTACAAGTCTAACCATTTACAACTTCAGGAGTCAAGTGTTTGTGCTAGCGATTCCGATTTTTGTCATGTACTTTGTTCTTTCCTTAATTTTATTCATTAGATTAAATCATTAAAAACAAATAAAAATGTTGAATTTCCAGAGCCATGAAAACACCATTTTTCCACTTCAATATTTTAGGATAAAAAAAAAAATCATTGATTCCTGAAGTGTTTTAGGCATATCCGTTTCCGAAAAACGAATCACTTAAATACCCATATATTGAACATAAGGCGGAAACAGGGATCCCTATTTACTTGCCTCCCCACGAGAGCAAAGTCAGACACAATGGTCGGTTTCTTTCTACTGTAGGACAGACCCCCCCCCCCCCATCCAAAATGGGCACTCTGGATTGGGACAAAAGTAATAATCACCTCAGAAAAGGAGAAATCTTCCTAAACTAACATGACAGATACTACACTCTGATCTTAGTCCAAAGACAGTAGGAATTTTGGATCATAAGTTCACCTTTTCAGACAGGTATTTTTTTTTTTGTAGGAAAAGTTAATTTTAGAAACAAAAACAAATCTAAGCAAAAAAAATATTTTTACTTAAACAATTCAATCTTAAAAAAATACTTGTATCTATAACGTCTATCACCCTGGTCAGGTTGAGCTGGCTTCCTCACGAGCAAGTGTCTGACTATCGCAGCACACTTTCCTCAAACCTGAGCTAGGTCACGCGATATGGATATTCAATCCTGATTCCATAGTCAAAGACCAACTACTTGTGGGCCTGATAGTGCTGTCAGGTCGCTTTTGAGTGTTGTCACCCAGGTCTGTAACTGTCTGACCACCAGAATGTTTGCATTAAGCAGATAGAGAAGGCGGGAGAGGAGACGGATCTTGTGAGTGAGTTCAGTGTGAGTTCATGTTTGAACTATCTTAGACGACGTTAGATAAGGACGAACAGCAAACATCGGAGATTCAGTTATTGACAAAGAGCTTGATTTTGTACTCGATCCACACGGTGGCAGCACAGAATGCAGTGAAGACAATTGTGGTTGAAAAAAGTAAGCCTATGCAGATCAACTGCCCTTATTGGCCATGTTTTGCAACAAGAGAAGGATTGCCCGCACCATAGTCCGATACATACGCCCCTTGATAAAGATTGAGATCTCGTCAACAACACAGTGATGGCTTGAGAGGGATGAAGGTAGACATTGCAGCTCCTATACAGCATTTGACCCCAGCTGCTCCTCGTCTAATAGTACGACGGTTGAATCAAGGTAGACAAATGACTGTACAAAACTTTCTCCATGAACGTGACTTTCAGAAATAACGAGATTTAATCAAATTTAAGAAAAACAAAATGTTTCTGAAGATTTGAAGGGAGGAATGATAAATTGTTATTCTGATTTGGTAACATTCACATTTTGACCGATTTAACCTCTGACCTTCCAGAACATTATTTCAAACTTGGGAATCTGGATGGAATTTTGAACTGACTGTTTTATTTAATCCACGGGATAGATTGTGCTAATTCTGTTACCATAAGCAAGTAGAAGTTTTAATTTATGCTATTCTTAATTATCATTGAACATTTAACCTTCAGAAGACTGTCACTTAAAACTAATTGATTTAAACAATATTTAAACAATGTTACTAACCATTAGGCCATATGTTTGATTCTAATATTTTGGAAGTATTAAGCCTAATCTTGCTTAGATGTGCAGTATTACTACTTTATATATATATATATATATATATATATATATATATATATATATATATATTGTTACAAATGTAGGGAGAGCTATCGAGATTAAAAGTAGAAAACTGCGAAAGACATCGTTAGTATGTATACATATGTTTATATATAGATGGGATTCATTTTCGCATATTTATACATGACGAGATCCGAGAAATACTTTCAGCAGGCAGGTTGGACTTTGTGAGGTCATGTCTATTTTTAGCCAACACGAAACAGGAAGTTAACTGCCCGCGAGGAAGGATGAGTCACCGGGTTAAGACGGACATATTTTGAGGACAACTACAGTCAGTCATTCTGAGTACATCTGCACTAGAGAGAGGAAGAAGTGGACGGCCGTCGACAAGCAAAGACATGTGCGACTACAGTGTCGCAGGAAAGGCAGGGACCTTTTGAAAATGGAATTATAGCCGCCCTCGGCTCGGACGAGACGACCCGCTGAACTTAAGCATATCGCTAAGCGGAGGAAAAGAAACCAACCAGGAATTGTTTTTCCTGAGGAGAAATGTATTTGAAGATACAACACAGATAAAAACTACATGTGCAAAGAAATATGGCTATTACGACTTGCCGGAAATATCGACCCCAAAATGAACAATGCATCCACTTGTAAGTGATAACTTGAATATCTCTTCTCGAACATTCGCCCCCAGGGCTGTTTTATATATGTATACTTTTGTGTGGAAATGAATCCTGCTGCTATAGGGCTAAGATAGACAACCCTCCCCCCTCTTAAGACTATACTTTTGTTTTCAAGTTTTCTTTTGTTTTGTTTTTATAGATATACTCCCCCTTTTTTTAGTATACTGTTTTTATTAAATAAATGAATACAAATTTAATCCTATATCTTTCTTTCTAGTTAGGCTACTTTAAATTACCTCCCCTGAAAATTAATCAGCAAATATTTTAAAGAAAGGTTTAATAATTTATCCTTTTTGAAATAACTTACTTTAATTATTGTTAATATCAATTTTTTTTTTGCATATATGGAAAAAATAGAACGATATAATTTATTATGAATTGTTTAAAAAATAGTTATGCAAATTAGGCATTCAAAGTTCTGTCTTTGGGCCGTTCGCCTCTACAATATACATTGTATTTAAAAATACTCTTGTATTATTGATTTAAATAACAGTAACCAGTTTTGATGGTAATATAGGAGTGATAAATGAATTTAAAAAAACTTTCGCATTTATTCATTTAGATAAATATATATAAGTTAGTTATGTGTATATGTTTATATATTTGTATGTACATAATTCACTCCTAAATTAATTAATCAATGAATTTTGGAACACAGCTGCTAGACATAAAAAGGTCGTAATGTGGGCTATATTTAGTTTCATGCAAGTGGGGGATGGGGTGAAAATCCTTTGTGAGAATTCAGATCAGATACCTCCAATTTTTATAAAATTTTAACAAAAGGTATTAGACATCAATTAATAAATATTCCCAAAACTTTAGTTTCTTTGTATTTTAAAGGGTTTTGAGGAATAATAATTTGGGTACCTCCAATATAAATATTTCAGATTTGCATTAAATTTGATCTATAGTCATTAGACAATTAAGAAAGATTCCCTGAAGTTTAATTCCTTGTTTATTTCCCTTAACCTTTTTATTTGAACAATGACACATTCCAACAAAATGCCTATTTAATATCATATTCAACAAAAATGTGTCAAATTGCAACTTGTTTCACATCTGCAACAAGTCTGTTGGCAAGTGTGAGTAGGTATTAGTATGATGTTGCATCAACACACCCCCTAAATAGGTATTCAGTATCTTCGATTATAAAATACTTTTCAAACAAATGAAAATCACATCATGGATTTTTATCAAAATTGGTATAAGGATTCTAAACATAAGGTTTAGTATCATATCTTGATTTAAATTTTCATAGCAGGACATAAAAGTGGTGCAAAACTTCTGTTCAGGAATTAATTTTACACATCTTCGAACGTGTATTCTTCTAGTATATATTATAATAATACATATGGATGTATTTACTGTTGCTCATATTGCAATTTTTTGAATGAACATTCGCATCTATTATATATAATTATAAAAAAAAAAGAAAGATTCTTACATTAAAATTCGAAATAAAATGTAACTTACTTGTAATTTAACTTTTTTAGGTTTTGGTCCTTTTTTATGTGGCAGAACATCTTTGTCGCCATGACTAAAACAGAAAAGAAAATTCATTTACAAGAAAGTTTTAATTAACATAAAAAAACAAAACAACAAAAAAAACGAAACAATCATCATCCAAATGTTAAAAATGAGAAAATCTAAAATTCAGAAAATCTCTATATAAATGTCTCGGTTCCCTATAAAAGAAAAAGATCAGAGAATCTACATAAAAACTAAGTGTATTTTCCGGGGAAGACAATGGAAGTGGCCCGAAATCACTATGCCCCCCCCCACCCCCCACTTCAAATATATCCTATTTTGATAAAATTTAAATCATATGTATAAAATCTTCTAGGGTAGATAATAGTTGTTCTGAATCTTTACGAGCCCCTTCTAAGGGAGCAGAGCCCTTTTAAAACTTCAAATATGTATGTGATTTTAATGAAATTTAAACAAGGTATAGGACACTGATTCAGTTTTCTAAAATTTTAATTTCTATGACGTCGTCGGTGTGTGTGTGTGTGTGTGGGGGGGGGGGGTAAATAAAAGAAAAAGTAACATGAACATTGAACAGTGTTTCTCGTTAAATCCCAAGCAACGTCGGGTTTTACTGCTAGTTATCAAATAATCTTCTTAAATTATTTCCCAAATTAGCATCTATTGTTTTCATAATTAATATATACAATAATTAAAACACATAACATCGATAATTCTTTTGTTTCATAAATTTTATTTTGTTTTTAATCTAATTTTTTTTGATAACTACATAAAAGTTATTGGCAATGATTACTATTAGCTAGATAAACGAAATATAGTTGGGAAAATAGTCAAAAAACAATTTTTGCTTCACCCACTCAACTGTGACCTATTTGCGTGAAAACAAAATATTTAATAGAAGTTATATAATATAATATATATATATAAGTTAGTGTCCGAGCAAAGTAGCCATTTTGTTTAGCTACTTGTTTACGTAAACAAAATGGCTACTTTGCTCAGAATCGGTATTTACGTTAAATTAAAAGCCTAATAACTTCTATTAAATATTTTTTAACGCAAATAGGTCACAAATGAGTAGGTAAAGAAAAATAAATTGTTTTTAACTAATTTCTCAAATGTATTTACTTTAAAATAATTTATGTCGCTAATAGTAATGATTACCAAGTTATTTTAGTAATATACATATATATATATAAAATATGAAAATTTATTTATTAAAAAAAATATATGGTACCTCTGCAGTTTACGGACCGTGCTGAAATAATAACGTTATTATTTAGAAACCTATCCTTAACATGGGGCCTCTTTGTTAACCATTCTGTACTTTCACCTAACAATTTAATAAACAAAAATACCGTAAAAATTGAATTTAAATTGAAAATCCTATCTAAAAAAAATAGAACGTTTCGTAAACTGCAGAAGTATCAAAAATATAATCCCCTCCCCCAAATCAAGCCCATCTCTTTTTCGCAGCATTTACGTATTTTTAGGTAGCAAAAATAAAACTGGTACCATGGCCCGAAATAACGACCAAAGTTTTTTTAAAATATTAATGAATCAAGTAATTAAACAATAAACATAAAAAGATGAATAAAATGTATATTTATTTGATCGCTTTCGGGTTTTTTCTAAAGAAATGCATTTCGTCTTTAAGCAAGAAGAGAAATGGACAAGTTCGCTTCTTTGCAAACATAATCGCCATGACACTCAAAATATTACAAAATCGCTTTTTACATCCCTTAAAATTAAGTGAATATTACGATAATATTCAGATAAGTAACAAGATAAGTAGAATAACTAGAAAATAAACCCATAAAAAATAATACCTGTTTTTGAAGGCTTCAATCAACCGTGAATCTAATATATTCTCTTCTGGTTCCCATGTATTGTACCTTAAAAATAAACATGAATTTTAATAGTAAACAGATAATTTGCATTGGACAAATATTTACATATGTATATATATATATACATGTTTGCGTATGCATATACTTAGACATATGCACACAAAGGTTATATTATTAAAAGTTTAAATGAACTTGCATGAAAATTGAAATACGAGGTAGAAATAGTTTTAAATAAAATCGGGGTCCGATTTTTAAGGGCTTTATAATTGGAAACTGAACCCCCACTTTAGAACCAGCGTTACAATTTTTAAAAAGACAGTTTTTCTTATTATCCCCCTCCCCTAAAAAAAGTAATAATTTTCTTTTTGGTAAATTATAATTATCTGAAAGAAGTAAAATTAGAAAAAAAAAAAGAATTTAATAAAATAAAGTTTAGTTAAAGAGAAAGTTTTAAAAATAAATAAAGCTAAGAGAAAAAAAACATCCCATCAAAATAAACAAACAAACAAGCAACAATAAAAATTATATAAAAAAACACACAAATGTGCAAAAATAGTTTTAGTAAATAATAAAAAAATTTTTTTTAAATTGAGAAAAACCTACCTTGGAGACCAACCCTTCCATTTTACATAAAATTCAACTTTGCCCTGAAATAAACAATATTTATATTACAATTTCAAAATACAAAATACTGGGTATATTTATTATTTTGGCAATATTGATTTTTTTTTTTTTTTGCTCACACGCCGCTATTCCGAATTCACAACAGCAAGCCGTCATCAATAGACTGCCTCTTCTGCACCAAACGGTCACAATTAAAAAAAAGTCACAAAATCTTTTAAGTAAAATTATATAATTCAAATTTATTAAAATTTGTTGGAATAATTTTTTAAATGAAAATTAAATATCAAGTAAAAATGAAATGTTTACTTTACTCAAGACCATTAGAGAATTCAGATTAAAAAAAAAAAGAATCGTTTTCTGTTTTTAAATTTAATTATTTTTTAGTGTGTAATCATTTATATGGAGTTGAACCCGTCTAAATTAAACTTAAAACGTTGTTTATGATCGTTTGGTACAAGTGACAGTCCGTTGATGGCGGCTTACGGCCACGAATTCGCAATAGCAACGTCTGAGCAAGAAAGTTCAATATCGCCAAATCGTGTACATGAATTTAAAATATGAAAATGTATTCTTTTGCATTTCTGAAATAAAAATGTTAAAATAACGGTATAACAGTCCTTTTCTACTGCATTTGAAACAATCGGTATCACATATAGTAAAATTAAAATAAATTGTTTTAAGATTTTTTTAAATCTAAAAATAAATAAACAAATACACACACGTGATTTTAAATATATATATTTTTTTTAATTTATTTTATTAATTAACAAATAAAATCAGTGTTTATCAAAAATATTATGGCCATACGGTCTTAGGGTTAAATGAGGGTATGCTTTGTTTTGTAAGAAACAAATAACAAATGTTTATTACAAAGAAATTCGCAAAAAAAAATCAGAAATTAATACGGTGAAAAATCAGACAACACTAGTCGATAAAATTTAGCAGCTATTTTTTAAAGCTAACCGCTTCAATAGAACCTTTTCTGGTACTTCTATCGATTCTGACCCAATTTCCGTAAACTTTTGTCGGCAGCGTTCGGGCATGCTACGTAAACAGCCGAGAGATGACGAGCCGAATGGTGGAAGGCGATAACTTCGGTACGTTGCCGCGTTGTATTTTTTTGTTCAGTTTTATTTACAAGAAAGATAAAAATAAAAACAACCAAAAGAAAACGAACAAAAGATAAATAAATAATTTTTTGTAAATAGTCATCCTTCGGGTGTTTACGTAGCATGCCTGGACGCTGCCGACGCGAAACTCACGGAAATTGGGTCAGGATCGATAGAAGTACCCATCTTCTTAACTTACCAAAAGTATAGTATAGTTAACAGCCAGGAAATCGAATATAAACAAAATATACAGCAAATAACTTTTACCAAACGATAGAAAATTTAATTTTCTATCGATTTGCATAGTTTTAAACTTTTGAAACTGTTTTTGTTATTTCAAAACTCCAGAAATCAAAAAAGTATTTTTTATTTCAAAAGCATCAAAATTCGTTGTTTTTTTATTTATATTTTTTTTATTTATGAAATACGAATATTTTTAATGTAAAGGCCAACGGTATTTGTTTATTTGGTATCAAAACGCGTGTATATTTATTTTTTCATAATTATAAAAAATAAAATACAGTAATATCTTTTTCCCCATTTAAAATATAGGCATGCTAAAATATACAGGAGAAAAAATATAGTGTTTATTTTCGTATGGTTTCATCTCTATTGAAACCAAGATGTGTCTGGCTCTCGCATCTCCGTAACTTTGAAAATGGAATTATCTATTAAATTTTGCTTATACTATTAATCGAATATTCATTGAAATAAAAAGAAAAGAAACTTAAACAATTTCTTAAAATCGTATCAAAAAAATGTAAACATGACTATTTTTAAATATTTTTCTCTACGCCCTCCGCCACGGCCATCGTAAAGGGCGGTGGATAAAGCTAGTGTATTTATTTTTGTACACATGAACAAATTAAATATTTGTATTTTTTATGCACATGGTATTGATATGAAAACAAAATAAAAGTATCTAATCTCTACTGATACACTTTCAATTATGATAAAAGGTTAAATAAATAAAAATAAGTAAATACTACACACAAAATGTTTTTTTTTTGTAGAATAGTGGCGCTCTTAAAGTTTTTTTCTTTGGTTTAGAAGCAAAAAAATAAAATAAGAGATATCATACTATATTTTCGCATATAAACTTTAATTCTAGCCAGAAATTACTTTTGAATTAACAGTTTAAAGGCTTCCCAATCACTTTCAAAGTTTGCACGACTACAGATAAATCGCTTTGGCAACCATTTTAAATTTAGATATAATAATAATAATAATAATAATAATAATAATAATAATAATAGATGTCCGACACAATGTTTACGCTGTAGACTACGACATTTGAGAGTGATTTTGAAGCCTTTTAATTGGCGAATCGAATTGATTTTCTGGTTTATATTAATGTAGAGTATTACTGTTTATTTTTGCTCCTAAACAAACTATTTCCCATGTGGAGCCCCTATTCTAGAAAAGAGGCCAACTAGTGTAGTTATTTCTTACATGCTTAAAAAAGAAATTAGTTTGAATTAATAAACAGAAATAAACTTTATAACTTAAAAGATACAAACATATAAAGGAAATGAGTTTTGTTTTTTTTAGTTAAACACACAAAAAAACATTTAGATTTTAAAAGACTTAAAATCTGGCGCGATTTATATATATGGCATCATTTAGCCATGGCTAAAAATTGGTTCACACACAAAAAAGCTCATATATAGAAGCAATTTGCAAGTAATTCAAATAATGATCGACCGTTATTTTAATATAAATGCACTTATAGATAAATTAAGGTTCATTATCTTCAATTTAATTTTAATTTAGATGCGAATAAATCTATTAAAAAATCCTTGAAAACATCAGGATTCCACCTAAATATTACAACCTTTTTATATTATTACATAGTAGTACAGCTTTTGTGGCGAGGTGTGGATCGAAGCTTCACAAGCAACAAATAAAATATTGTAATTTTATTGATATAGATTTTTAACGGGATTGTATGATAATGGTATTTCTAGACAATATATTTATTAAATTAAAATATAAACACCGGCACTTATTCCGCTCTTAAAGAGAAAGCACGGGTTTTAAAGAAGGTAAAGGCATGAAGAAAAACGGTGGTCATCTTAACCTAGATTTTGTGATTTTAAATTGCTTCAGAAAGATTCTAGGTTTATTTATTTAAGTATATAATAATTGTATTTTTTATTTAAAAAATTAAAAGTTTTTAAATACAAGAGAATATATAAAAGAAATGTTTTTACGTAAATTTGGATTTAGATTTTTAAGTTAAGAGAAGGAAGAGAATACTTGCGGTATTCGAGTATTATTTGCTAATTTAAATAAAATAAAATATTAGTTAGTTAGATATTTTTACTTAAGTTTAAATATATATAATATAGTTATATATAAGTTTTTGTATATACGAATTGTTTAGGATTCAACAAAATTAGAGTGCAAATTTAGAGTGAGGCGAAGAAGGAGGCGAGGCGGCATTTTTTTTCTTTTTTGTGTCTTCCACTCATTTTTCACAACCGTTTTTACCGGTTAGATCGGGTGGAAAAGTGGTCTTTAACGGGTCCCCGAGGTTCCACGAGTTTGGACGGGTGGGAATCGGTTATCAGGGTGCCGTGGAGCCGTTTCTTACCTTGCGGATACGTCTCTTTTGGATGCGCTCGGCGGCGAAAACCCTCTCTCCCATTTCTGGTAGTTCCATTTGTTATGGAGGCTGAAAGCCGACTGAAGACAGACAGAGAGTGAGTGAAACAGCGAGGGAGGTTTACAACGATTTTTACACCAATATAAAAATAACATTAATATCAATAAAAATTTAAAAAATAATAATTAAAAAAAAACAGAATAGATCTAGATAAAACAAATATATATTTTTTTTTTAATTAAGAAAAAAGTGCGTTTAAACTATTTTTCTAAAGTTAACATAAAATAAAAAAAAAAAAAGAATAATAATTAAAAAAAAAATACTCATACTTTGCTATTTATAATTAACTGTTTATTAACAAAAAAAGAATACTAGTTAATCATTTTTTTTATTACGTTATACATATTATTATTACTCTTTGCGTTAGTATTATGATTATTGAACTCCAGCGGTACGGGAGGGTTAAGTCTTAGCGAAAGGTACATTGGGAATACGTAGCCGTGCAGTGACGGGGAGGAGGCATGTCAATGACGGAGGAGAGAGAATGGAAAGTGGTATATCAGTGACGGGGAAAGGGGGGGGGGGGAGAAAAGGAGAAGAATTGGTAAGGGAAAGGTTTTGGAATGTATATATACAAACAAACAAAAACGAAGAAGAAAAAAACAACATAAGTAAATTGGAATGCACGGTTTTACAGGAGGGAAAAACGACCCTCTTCTTTCTTCTGAGATTTAGCATACATAGACTTTAAACACACGTATTTCTATTATTAGACATTTGAAAAGTATTTTTAAATAAAAAAATAAACAGCTCGATATTATATTAAAATAGTGCACTCGACTACAACGACAACAATAATACTCTTTAAGAAGGACCAATTTGTATTTATTTGTATATAAATAAATATATGTCCTTCCATCCCGTCAAGAAAAAAGTTAGCGAATAAAACACGTGCGTTTTTCTAGCTCCCGGACGAAACCATTTCAAGTGGTGGGATGAAACGAGAAATCAAATAGCAAGTCAGACAATCACCCCAGACTTACCCCGCCGCCTGAAATAAATTCGCAAAGAAATCCTTCACTCTATAATAAAACATCAACGCTAAATGTTTTTTCTTTAGGTCATCAGAAATGATAATCATAATTTATAGATGAAAAATAAAATTACTGACGTAATTCTATGATTTTATATGAATATTTTAGTAATATATAATTAGCGAGTGTGAACACTGGCGAAGCATAATTTTTTCCGTAATATATATATATATATATATATATATATATATATATATATATATATAAATATATATATATATATATACAGGATGTTGCAGCAAAATCTGACACTTGACAAAAAGTAAACATAATAAGCAATAAAACAAAAGTTGCATATGCAGAGACCTGACAATTTAACAAGTAACAAACGTTTTGTTTTCCATGATGGAATATGAGCGCAGAGCAGAAGTAGTAGCCTCTTTTTCACGGCGGGAAGAAGCCTGTGAAAGTGATGGCCTGGTTTGGGTTCAAGAGGACCATGGACATTTGGAGGAAGGCGTGTGAGAACTAAGTTTACTGCAAAACGAAAGGCCTACAACGTTCTTCAGCCATTTGCCGCCGCCGTCAAGGAGACAGTCGTCAATGATCTCTGATTAGATCGCCGCTGAGATAGACTGTCGTCACAAGTCGATGATCTGCCAAACGATCAAGAAGGACATTGGCTATTCTTCCTCCCGGAAGTTTCAATTCGCATGCACATCACGAATGCCTCCGTTGAGTCGAGGAAAGTCAAGGCAGCGGCTTTTTTGAACAAACTCAAGCATGGGTCCACTGGGATGTTGAGATTCTTCTCTGATGAAAAGAATTTAGACCAGGACCAGACGAGCAACAGACAGAATGACAAGTGAATCTGCAAAGACATTGAGGAGGTATCCGTCATGAAGCATACAAAGTTTCTCTCTTCCATCATGGGCTTTGGTATCATCTCCAGTGAGGGGGACGTCATGCCTCCATTTTTTCAAAAGGGCCTGCGAGTCACTGCTGAGATCTACCATGAGGTGCTAAGAAGCGTGGTGAAGCCCTGGATGGAGAATATCGCCACTGGATGCCCCTATGTCTTCCAGCAGGACTCCCCTCCTGCATACAAGGTCAAGACGACCCAGGCGTGGCTACTCAACAATTTCTTGAATCCTTGGCCTTTTGGCTAAGATCAAAGTGTAGTATCTGTTCCGATGGATACTGCACCCTATACTGGTGTTGTCTTGGCCTTCGGGTCTTGATTTACGCCCGTCAATGGGTCTGTCCTGTGCAGTTCTAGGAGGTCCACCCTCCCAGGCTTCGCCTCCCCTCTTTGAGGAGGAGTAAGTTTATTGCTTACTGCCTGAGGCGCCCCTACTGGGGAATTCCGACGGGGCTGCCCAGGCAATTTTTAAACCCCACTTTCCCGACCCGACCTTGGGTCACATCTTACTTGTGGGAGTAAGATAAAAACTGGCCTTGTGCCTAACTCCTGGAGAGGAGTAAATCAATACTCAACAATTTCTTGAATCCTTGGCCTTTTGGCTAAGATCAAAGTGTAGTATCTGTTCCGATGGATACTGCACCCTATACTGGTGTTGTCTTGGCCTTCGGGTCTTGATTTACGCCCGTCAATGGGTCTGTCCTGTGCAGTTCTAGGAGGTCTACCTTCCCAGGCTTTGCCTCCCCTCTTTGGGAGGAGTAAGTTTATTGCTTACTGCCTGAGGCGCCCCTACCGGGGAATGCCGACGGGGCTGCCCAGGCAATTTTTAAACCCCACTTTCCCGACCCGACCTTGGGTCACATCTTACTTGTGGGAGTAAGATAAAAACTGGCCTTGTGCCTAACTCCTGGAGAGGAGTAAATCAATACTCAACAATGTTCTCACCACTAGTTGCCGGACTTGTGGCCGCCCTCCTCACTTGACTGCAACCCCTGGATTATTTCTTCTGGAGTGTAATCGAGGCCAAAACTAACAAGCACACCAACAACACTGAACGCTGACATCATGAAGGCGTTCACTACTATAGACAAGGACATGGTCGTCAAAGTGTGTGACTCATTCCGTGCCCGCCTTGAGATGAGGTTGTCTCCGGCGGCGGCAGTTACATTGAAAAATAATGTAGTATGTAGCTCTAACTGGTGCTAAATAAACTGTCGGGTCTCTGCATATACAACTTTTGTTTTTATTGCCAACTTAGTTTTCTTTTTGTCAAGTATTGGATTTTGCTGCGACACCTTGTATATATATACAATTTCATGGAAATATAAAATGGGCAGTAGGACAAAAAAAAAAAATATCCAAAAAGAAATAAAAGCAAGTTAGTAAGACCGTTTTAACTCTTTCTAAAAAATAGACCGCATACTGTTTTCCGGTTTGCTTAGAACCAAAAACAAGCAAGCCGATCTCTAAATGATAGTGGGACTTAAGTGGGAGGAAATTAAATTAGGGTGGAGTTTTGGGAATGGATGGTGTTCTTTCAAGAAAAGGAACAATTTGGTGCAGCCAAAATCAAAATGAAAGTAGGGAGTGGGTATCTGGGAGGAATTTTATTAACAAACAATAAAAAAAGGGGACAGGACTGATTCACTCAACTAGCTAAGAGGCTACCTTAACCGGACTGGAGTCCAACAGGACCGAGAACCACGGGCAGGGAACATGTACTCATACTTGACTCTCTTTTGTATGCACATGCTTGCAACTTGTACCCATCTTTTGTTGAATTCCATGGAATCTAATCTCTTTCTATCACATCTAATTTTAACTTCAAGCTGATGCTTGAACAATGAAATCAGATCTTGATCAGAAAAATATTCAACCCCATGTAATTTCTTCGGACACGTAGTCCACACCACCATTTTAGCTATGGCCAGGATTGCGAGAAATTCCTTCTGCCAGAATATAAAAACTTTAGCTTGATGCTGCAGCAGAAAAGTTAAAGAAAGAATTGAAAGAAAGTTTTCAAAAGTTTTTTTTTTGTGGGCTGAGTAGATGCAATAAAGTAACTGAAAAATTTGAATTGAAACCGAATATACAACCGATCTTCAAAAAGAAGCAAAATTTGCGTCAGTAGATATAATCGACATGGAACTAGATAGACTTGAGAAAATGGGAGTGCTATCAAGGGTTGAATATAGCCAATGAGCTTCGCCTACAGTTTACGTGAAGAAAAAGAGTAATAATTTTTCCATGGGTTTGAACCAGGACCTGAAAGATTATTATTATCCTCTGCCTAGTCCTGAAGAAATATTCCCAAAGCTAAATGGAGGAAAGTTTTTTTTCGAAAGCTGACTTAAGCGACGCATATTTGGACGAAGAATGCTTGAAGTTACTGTGTATACATACATATAAAGGATTCTTCAAATTTGAAAGACTGCAATTTGGAGCAAAAAGTGTCAACTATATTTCAACAGGTAATGGACGCATTATTTAGCGGTCTAAAGGTTGCGGTGGCCTATCTGGATGATATTTTAATAATTAGTAAAACTGCAGAGCAACATAAAATGCATGTACAAGAAGTTTTCAAAAGAAATTAAGACTACAGTTTCAAATTAAAGGAAGAGAAATGAGAATTTTTATGGAACAAATTAAATATCTGGGACGAATAATAAACAAGAATTGGAGAAGACCCGACACACAGCGAGCAGGTGCAATAAAGAATATGCCAGCTCCATTGCAAAGTTTCCTTGGGTTAGCGAATTGCTACAATGTATTTATTCCAAGTATGCACAACATACGAGCGCCTCTAAACGAACTATTAGAGAAGGAGAAAGACTGGATCTGGACGGTAGAATGCCAGGAGGCATTTGAGAAAATAAAAAACATTATTATGTTTGAATTATTTCAAACACATTATGATCCAGAGCACAAAATCGTTGGAACTACCGATGCTAGTTCATACGGCATTGGAGCATTGCGTCTCATACATTTTTTTTTAATACCTGCGGAGGCTCTGAAATACCTGACTAATACATGGGTGCAGGACTACCCCTCTCGGTATGATGGATCCATAAACCTTGTCAGGTCATCCATCTAGGAGAAGAAAAACTCTGATATAAAAACTGTGCGACTGACTACTCACATCTTGGGAGCAAACCGTTGGGGGAGGGCTACTTAGTCCTGATCGACAACCTTCCTAGAGCTAGAGTCTCGAACAAAATATCCGGATTGCAAACCTAAAATTGCTTAAGGAGTAGATGGGCTCTGACTATTGCCTGGCCTTTCCACTCCTTCTTTGTCTATTAGCCAGGTGCAGAGGTACTAGCGCAGGGACACCTCAAAGACACCTAGTGCTTGGCCTTGTTTCCTGACTAGGACAATGATCGCCGTCTTTCTTTCTCTCTATCTGGGCAACTTGGGGAAAGTTTTTTGTCACTAAGTCTCACATGACTAGTCTGGGTCGCTCTTGTTCCGATAGGTTGAGGGTACAGGGTTCACAGCTTGTCTGGCTGCTGTTTTTGATTGGTAATGCAGGAGTCCAAACTCTTAGGTAGCGCTAAGAACAGCTGATCCATCAACAGTTGTATAATATTGTGGATAACTGTATGAGCCATGTCGCACATGGAAAGGGACACTACAGTTATCCCTGATGGGCTTTCCCAAGGCCACACCTCCCATGAATCAAGCCTCGACTAATGGTCTAGATGTGTGAGCTTATTGGCACCAAACAAGCACCCACTTTACCCTCCCCACTCTATCTAAAACCAAAATAACAATACAAAGATAAAGAAACAAACCTAAACCAGACACCCACCAAAAAGCATCTTCACCTCCGCCCTTGAGGCTAGTATTCATAAATATCCGGGGACTTAGAACCAACATCAATGACATAAAAACCTTTCTCCTCGTAAACTTCCCGGATATCCTAGAACTAAGTGAAACAAACCTACAATCCTCAATTTCCTCACACGATTTTGACATGACTGAATACCTTCCATTCTACCATAAAGACTCTGACAAACATATGCACGGGCTAGGAATTTATGTTCGGAATACCCTCTTCTTGACTAGAGAACATAGGCTAGAATCAGAGGATCAAACCTACATGTGCTTTAGATTAACCTTACAGCACAGCATTAGTTACTTATATTTCTCATACCATTCTTTTTCGACCCAGGACTGTACCCAGCTTAACTTTGTCTCTGAAAGCATAGATACAGCACTCTCACTTGACTCGAGTGCCCGAATACATGTATTTGGGGATTTTAATGCACATAATCATGACTGGTTTGGATTCTCCAGCTATACAGATGCAGCTAGTAACTCCACATATAGATTCTCAATAGTACACTCCCTCTCACAAACTGTCACTTTCCCAACCTGCTTCCCTGATCATGTGATCCAGCAAGCCTCACTTCTTGACCTGTTCTTAACCTCACTGCTCGAGGATTGTGTGACGAATGTCCATAGCCCGCTCGAGAACACTGGTCACATTGTGGTAATGGTTGATATCACCTTAAAATCTCGTCCAAAAGATGATGCGAAATTGCTCAAAATGACAAGATACTACGAGCAGACTGATTTTGAGTCCATCAGAGATCACATCAGCGAGGCCCCATGGAGTGAAACCTTCTCACTCCCTGCTGATCAGTGCGCAAATGAGTTAATCAAATGGGTTGAAGCAGGCATTGAAGCATATGCGAAAATTCTTCATCAAACCCCACTCTCCTCAATGGTTCACCTCGGAATGTGCAGCTGCTTTTGCTAAGAGGCAGCAAGCATTCCGACAATCCGTCCGCCATAAGTCAACTGCGAATAGGCAAAAATTTATAGAGTCAAGAAATAATTGTAAAGTAGTGATAGGTGAAGCAAAGAGAAGGTATACAGAGATAACCAAAAAACGCATTCAGTCACAGAAACTAGGTACTCGTGATTTCTGAAAAGTCTACAATAGTGTGGTGAACAATGGGCAATCAACAATTCCCCCAACCACAATGAGTTGAATTCAGCAACGCTAGATGGCATAACAGAACAAAATCGCCATCCAGCGTTGCTGAATTTAAATCGTAAGCGACTTTCTGGAACAATGTGAAAACGTTCTCTGTGCGTTTCTCTGCGCGCTTCCCCGCCGTCTTTTTAAAATCCTCTTTTTTCTCCAGCTTTTTTGTTCATTTGCTTTTGACACCTGAGTATGAATCGACGAAGAATCGAAAACGTTCGTGAAACCTGTGAAACCTGTGGAACTTTTATTAATTTTTTTGATTTTAATACAAAAAAGACCATCAGAAAAATTGAAAAAAGAAAAAAAAGGTATAATTGAACAAATCCTGTTATTTTTAATAATGTTTACATAAATGAGAAAATGCTGCCTAAATACACACAATATATATATATATATATATATATATATATATATATATATATATATATATATAACAACTAGCAGCCCTGTCCCGCCCCAGCGTTTCTCGGAAGTATTTGTACTTGCAATATGTCCAGCGCTGTTCTTTTTAACTCTTAGATATATAAATAATTAAATATTAATAGCCGTCGTTTAATTGACATTTTTAAATAAAATTTGTGTAAACATTATAGAAGTTAGTACAAAGCTAGCACAGGCAGTAATTTTTAAAGAATAATAAGCGGCAAAAATTCGGATTTGCAGTACCTTAAAACAAATAAAGAATAATGCGTTATCTTTTTTAAAAGAAGTTAGAAGAAAAGTCGTAATTTCTGTAAATTATATTGAAAAAAAAAAAGAACAGGAAAGAAAAGTAAAAATCTATAAATCGCTTACTATGTTAATTTCAACTGATTCAGATAAAGTGTGCGCAAAATCAGAAAAAAATGATATAGAGGTCGTGGTTCGAACTAACAATCTTGATCTCTAATTATTTCCTTCGTAACCCCGAGACCACAGGGGCAAGGATAAAAAATATTAAATCGATTTAACCTAGAAATGGCACAGGTCGTATTCACTTTATTTCTTTTCTTCTTTTTTTTTTTTCATAAGTGTATTCGGTATCTCTGTACAAGGGGTTGTCATAACAATCTAGCATGAGGATACTTCACCCTACAAGTAAACTGTTGTGACCCTGTTAGGGGCCGAAATAAAGACACGGAAACACAGGTTTACAGGAACAAAGATATATTATTGAAGAAAAAGAATATATATACAAGAAGTGGTATTCTGCACTGCCAGTATAGAACTGGGGTGGAAGAAGATTATTTATTTATATATAAATAACTTACATATAAAATGCGGCACAAGGCCAACAAAAGGGGCGGGGTAGGTTCGGTCCATACTAACAAAAATTAACTAACCTAGCTAGTTTCATTTAGGACCATCATTCACCAAAATACCGCATTTATACTATACATCCTTCTTCACCATTCACCAAAAGAATTCATACTATGACTATCCTACTTAAAACCCATATATACAATATATGCAATGGGGGATTTGGGCACTAAAAAAATTATGTACAAAAAGTGGATGATATATATGTACAATGAAGAGAAAAAAAACAAACTAACCCAAGTTAGTAAAAAGACCCCCCCCCCCCACTACTAATCTGTGGCAGATATGCAGATTTACCAGTCGAAAACGAAAAGAAAGTTGATGCAGGCCCCAACGCTTTATTACTAACACCACCTTCGAAAATATCGAAGGTGACCTGCATCTCTGGCAAATCACGCTATCTGTCATTTAAATAGGGATAAAAAAAATTATTAAAAAAAACACTAATGAAACTCATCCATACACGAGCTAAGTTATGGACTTGGCATAACTATTACAGGGAACATATACTAACCTATAAACGGGTCTTGAACAACGTTCGTTTTTGAAAACCAATATTCTTTGCCTAAGGCACGTCTAGATACCACTCAATGCCAGCTGCTGTCACTCTACAAACACACGCCACCCTCTCCCATCTATCACCAAATTCTGCCGACGGGAGTTTCACCCTATCGGCCCTAATGCGAATCTTCAGAAAATACTTGAAAATTCGAATACGGTCGAGAGAAGCGAAGGTCTCACCGTCGTAGACAGATTTCATGCGTGTTGACCATATAGCTCGTAAAAAAACAAAACGTCTTTGCCTATCTGTTGTCGGTGCCAAGTTGCTACAAACATTAATTGGTTCTAGGTCAAAGGATGTTACGTTCAGGGTGCGAACCATGAGACTAAAAAACTTGAAAAGGGCCCGCTGAATTTCAATCAGTGTATCCGACGGAAGTGGGAGCACTGAAAGACGATATAGGATAATAGGATAGATGTGTGAAATGCACACTTCCGCTCTTCCCTTTAATGAAAGATTTCTACGGGTCCACAGACTAGCTGCGGTCCGTATCCTCTTCAGTACTTCTGACCAATTTTTCTCCAGCTGAAGGTCAGGACCAAACCAGACGTCGAGTAGCTTGCAAGGTCCGTCAGTCCAGCTGAAGGGCCCCTGTAGGGATACACCCCTCCAGGCACCAATGCGTAAGCCCACCGACTTGTCGCAGTTAATTTTGGCCCCTGCTATCGTTTCATACATTCTGATTTCTCTGTCGACGACACTAATCTCGGCACTGCTCGTTACAAGCACTGTTACATCGTCGGCATAGGCAGAGTACTTTAATGTGGTGCAAGCACCTGTCAAAGTAATACCACGTAGGATCGGATTCACCCTTAGCCTGCGAAGGAAAGGTTCCAACACAAGCACAAGCATCGGTGAAAGAGGACAACCCTGACGAATAGATCTGGATAACTCAAAGGGCCTCGATCTCAAACCGTTCACTTCTATCAACGCACCGGGTTTTGCATACAAGAGGCGAATCCAGGAACGAAAATACGGGCCAAAACCAGCCGCAGACAAAACAGCCTCCAAATAACGATGGTCCACCCTATCAAAAGCTTTGGACTGATCTAAATTGATCAGCGCGGCTTCGGTGTCGACTTTCTCGATGATTAAGTGTAATGCATGCAAGTTATCCTGAATAGTCCTACCCTTCACAGCACAAGTCTGTTCAGGGCTTATCAGAACAGGAAGGACAAGCTGCAGACGATTTGCTAAAATCTTGGCCAAAATCTTTAACTCTGTATTTAACATTGTTATGGGCCGAAAATTACCTAACCTATCCCCACCATCTTTGCTCTTGCGAACTAGTTTCACGATACCCCTAGTTAAGTACTGAGGTATAGACCCGTTCCTAAACCAGTTGAATAAAACAGTCAGCAAGGGTACAAAGATGTGCGACAACCTCAAATACACCTCGTAGGGCAGACCATCGATCCCCGGAGACCGGTCCCGGCCGACCTGACCCAAGGCTTCCAGAACTTCTTCCTCATTTATGCAGCCTTCGCACCTAGCTGCTAGGGTCGCCTCAAGGCGAGCAAAGTCGGCTAAATAGGGGTCGAATTGCAATAATGACAGAGCGGGCTCCCTGGTAAAAAGCTCCTGAAAATGAGAACGAAACGCCTCCAAAATACCTTCGTTTGTGGTCACGGTACGTCCATCCGGCAATGTGACACGGGCGATATGTCGGTCTGTAGCACGTCGTCGCTCCTCTGCACGCAATTCAGGTGCCATACTTGTTGCTTCCTGAGGCATTCTTGTTGCCCTAGCCCTAATTACAGAAGCCAGGTTCTCCTTGGAAGCCAAAAGAGGCTAATTTCGCCGTAATTATAATTACGTTAGGGCTATCACCCGCCTCCACCGCCCGATCTAATCTAGCTTCTAGTGCCACTTTTCCTGTCCTAGATTCTAGGTTGAGTCGTCGACTAAAGTCGGCAGAAAAGGACCTAATAACTTGCTTAAGTTTAATCCACCGATTATTCCCGATAATAGCCCCCGTCATTTCCCGCAATATGGTTAGTATTAGCTGATCCCTGTAGCCCTTCACCTCGAACAACGACGTGTTGAGCTTCCAGTAACCAGCCATTCTAGGTTTAAGTCTAGCTAAGTTTACCCGAACCCGAACAAGTCGGTGATCCGTGTAAAATATATTATGAAAACTTGGACTTTCTAATAAATCTATGTCGACTCTCCTAATTAAGAACCGGTCGATATAACTCGCAAGTTGTACCGAATCAGAGCCGCCGCGGCTAGTTGTCCAAGTCCATACTACATCACGGGTTTTTTATTTCGAAACTTATCGACAAGATCAAACCTGTCGAGGAATTCACGAAATGTCTTAGCATCCCTGGTCTTGTTAGTAGCCCTCGAAGGATTCCCCAAATGATCTAAATCGGGATCCAAGACCGCGTTCCAGTCTCCTGCTAAGATAACTGTTCGAGAAGTATTCATGAACTGCTCGATTCGCCGAAAGAAAGGAGCAAGCTCAGCAGGTACGTTGGGCGCATAAACCCCAATGAGTCGAAATGCCTTATCGTTTATGGTAACATCCAAAACGTAAAGCCTTCCTTCCGAATCCATGAAGCAAGGGACACACGACGCATCTAAAGTACGCTTCACTAGCCAGGAAACACCTCTTGCATGAGAATCGATGTACGCTGAATAGACATGAAAATCCCTAATCAGTGCACCTGGATGCTTACTTGGAGTAAAGTGGGTCTCCTGAATACAACATATATCCACTCCGAGGCGCTGAAGATCCTGACAAACTCGAAATTTGCGAGCAGCGGTCCTCAACCCCCGAACATTCATACTTGCCATAAAAAGATGCCTTAGGGTTGGGGTTCAGACACAAACATTGCTGTTGTCAAGGTGCCGACTGCTCTTCCCATGGAATGGGTGGCCATCTCATCACTGATAGAGCCATCCTGGGTCAAACTGCCGACATCAAGGGGAAATATTAATTTTGCTGCTCTGTAAAGAGAGGGGTGTAAAAGAACAGGGACCCTCCCAAGGCATGTCCTTCTCAAATTCCTCAAGTGGGTATTTTTGGAAATTACTACAGGAGGAGAGATGTCAAAAGTAATGTTTGCCTCCTGTAGCATTCGCCACACAGATTTGGCCTTCTCTTGGGTACGAACCACAGTTAGAATTTGGGGAGAATTAGGGAAATTGTATGGATTTTCTATAGACTTGCCCCCCACCTCTGTGAAGTTGAGCAATTTTTTAAGGTCTACTAGATGGTGACCTTTCGCCCTAGCCAACACCTCCAAAGAGATCCTGCACATATCTTCCCCAGGAAGAAAAAGTTGTCGCTTTTTTGGAGGGGTAGGTTTAGCTAACATTTCTGTTAAGGGAGGGAGGGAGGTGATGTCTGTCTTCATTGGGGAGTGTGGCGGAGTGGGTCGGAGGGCGTACTTTAAAAATGGTGAAGGGGGAGGGAGTATTTGTGACTTTTTGGGGGAGGAGGGTGGTGTGTTCCTAGGAGTGTGTTGGGGGGAAACAAATGGTGATGGTCTTGGGGAGTCTGTTCTTTGTTTTTTTGGGGTGGGGCTTAGAGGAATTAATTTGTATTCTCTGCTTTTAATGGGAGCGGTGCATTTTTTTAGGGGGGCTTGGTTTATTTTTAGAACTAGAGACAGGGGCAGGACCAGAGGAAATTGGTGATGTTGGGGTACTTTTGGGTTTAGGGGCTACTCTTGGAGGAGAGTGAGGGCTAGGTCTGTTATTGCCTCTGAGGTCTTTGTTAAGTTTAACAATTTCAGTGTATTTAGCACCTCCGGGATTATTGGAAATCTTTGTCTTTTCCTCATACTCTCTCATCAACTCCAGGGACTCACAACCAGGCGTCTTCTTTCCCGTTACTAGAACCCACTCGTTCTCCTGTCTCTGGTCCATTTTAGTCAAGTCGGGGAACACAGATCGCTCCTCTTCCTCATGAACATCAGTTACTTGTTTCAATGGTCTCCCAATTGTTGTAAGTCGTTGCTCTACGACCTTCGACCCTAAGTGTTCCCCCACTCGGTTTTTGGGATTGCTTGTGGGTTTTTTCTCGGCACATTCAATCGTAAGGTGGCCAATGCCCCCACATGTCCAACAAGATGGCCTTCTCCCGGCGACAATGATCGGTAGTTTGTCGTCTCCGACCTGCAAGAAATAGGGAATTTCGCCGAAGGCTTTTGGTTTTAGCATAATGTCAAAGTGCCATACCGATATATACTTATCACAGCTAACTGCCATTAAATCTCCATATTTCTGTAGAAATGCTGCAACGTGTTCTCCTTCAATATAAAAAGGTACATGCAACACGGAAACTGTCGTTCTTCTTCTTCCTCTGTATTCCATCCATCTATGACCCACGGACGCCAACAATTTGGTAATAATTTCCACGGAAGCTCGTATGACTTTAAAAAATTTTTTTATCAACAACAAAAACTGTTAGAGTTTTCTGGTCTATTTCTTCCAATTTAGGGATGTCTATGATTTGTCCAGTGTCAGTTATAAGTTCCGAGTACTTTTCCATATTTTTTCTGAATTCTTCTATGTCGATAGACACTGTCGGGGGTTTAACTCATCTCGAGGGGCCTGGTGTGGGTTGAGATGTTGCTTCAACCGCCCCCTTCAGCATTGTGACTGTTTTGGTGGGCACAGGGCAAGGCGTTGCCATGACCAGGGTAAAAAACAGTAAAAAGAAAAAAAAAAAGGTTCAACTTTAAAAATAATTCGGCACTCTAAAAGAGATACCGAATAACAAATAAAAATCAACAGTCAATAACAATGGTAACGGCAAGAAATAATAATCGCATATCGAAAATCACAAACCAACAAAAACAACGCAAATAGCTGGGTTGGAAGAAGTCTGTGAGTTGGAATGCTTCTCGCATTTTATTATGGATGGACAAGTCCATTTGTTCTTTTTACAGGTACGGCACCATAACAATAAGTATGAAACAGTCGAGAGAAGAAAAGAATTTAGTTCTGTTTAAATATGTCATCGTATGAGAAAAGCCTCTAATCTAATAGGTCTCACATTATCTACCAAGCTCCAGCCCCTGTCTGATCATCGCAATGTTGCAACCCTGTGCTTGTTTTACAAGTACTTTCATGGAATGTGCTCTGATGAATTTGCTGCACTGGTGCCCCTCTCAATGTAAATACCCCTGACCGACCCGACAATCAACAAAATCCCACCTCTTCACTCTAGAGATCCCCAGATGCCGGAAGGTTTTCTACTCCAATAGCTTTTTTCCTCGTACTGCTTACCTTTTGAATCCCCCCTGCTCACTGTTTCATAAACTGTACCAACATGCAGAAATTTAAATGTAATGTGAACAAACATCTTGCTGCACAACTCTCCACTTAGAATGCCTCTGTAGGTATGGCCCCTAATTCACAATAGCCCCTTACATCTTAGTGGCAATGTGACTTGATTTGAATGAATCAAAGTTTTAAAAAATGAACAGTTTTTAAATATGTTTTGTTTGTTTTTGAAGCATGTCAGAGTGGAGACATTTTTCCTTACTCACTGAAACAGAAATAATAAAAACTTGATTTCAACATTTCCCTATCTATTTCTGCTATTAAACTATTTATTTTTAAAAATTAATTGTTTATCATTATACTAGATACAATACTGTATAATTTACTATTATTATTAATGTTCCTTTCTAAAATAATAAATGTCTGTCAGAGACAACACTATTAAGGAAACAAATTACTCTTTTTCTTCCATAAAAAATAATTGTTATTTTCAGCTAAATATTCTTTAAATGCATAAAACAAATATGACTTTATTTATTTATTTATTGAGTTTCCTAGAATTTCTGCTAATATCACAAAGTTGCGTTAGGAGAGTGTGTTCGCTAACGTTATCTATTATATAAAGGGCACTTGCCTGTTTGTGTATGTGTTCACCGAAAAGTCAGAAACAACACAAGATACACTTACAAAGTTGATATATTCTTTTTCAGCATTGCCTTGGATATAATATGGAGACCTTTTTTTTTGTAATATTCATTATTTTGGGGAGGGGGTAACAGGAACAAAATTAGTCTGGAGTAGGGGTCGATATTTAGAACGATTTTTTCCATCAACCTTTAGTGTGAAATGCTACTTGTGATAGAGAGAGAGGGAGAGGGAAGAGAGAGGAAGGGGAGAGAAATGGGAGGGGAAGTGGTGAGATAGTGAGAGATAGAGAGAGGAAGAGAGAGATCAAGTTACACACACTTTTAATTTTAATTCTTCTATTTTATTGCCCATGCCTCCGGGCAACGCCGGGTAACCATGCTAGTCCAAGAATAAATCCAAAGGGAATACGAATAAATGATGACGGTCCATTGTCCTGTGCTTTCATCGCGTGCAGGTTACCAAAACAAATTTACGAATATTTGATAAAACCTCACTTTTACGTCTTTGCGACACACATGTTCGGGGATATCTTTCCTGTACAGGAGGTCGCCATTTTGCGTGTTGTGTTTGAGGATAACACACACATGCGTCGGAAAAAAGAGAAAACGACAATAGTGAGGAAACCGTTGGATTTACATAAATATACATTTATTCTCTGATGAGGAGCAGCTTGTCTAAGACGAACGAAAGAGGGGAATACGAAACATGGCATGTCATGCACAAAATAATACACGAAAAGAAGAGAACAACAGACATACGTACTAAACAAAGAATACATTAAGGTCCCAAATACAATAAAAAAGAACATGTTGTCACGGCTGTAGATTAGAGAAATATACCCGAGAAATGAATAAGTAAATGTTACAGCGATTGTTAACAATTTCCAACAGAGAAAAAAAGGGTGAAAAAAAAAACAAAAAAACAAATAGTAAACAAATAACTGTTACCAAAGACAAGAAAAGTTACTTTTCTACTTATTTTTTTTGTGTTTTAAAGTATTGTAAAGCGCTTTGATTTACATTTTTTATCGATGCCTTCTGAGTCTTATAAACCTGATGTATTCAAAATGGCGCCTGATTTTACTCGAAGTTAAACCTCAATGTTGTAGATTTAACAAATCAAAAATCGAAAATTATACAAAAATACAGCTAATAAGTTTCACCAATCGGTTAAAAATGTAATTTTCAACCGATCTGTATATTTTTATTAGCTGTATTTTTGTTTACGTTAGTTTTACGACAATGACGTTTCACTTTGAGGAAAATCCGGTGCCATCTTGAATACTTCAGCTTTACAAGACTCAGAAGGCAACAATAAAAACTGTAAATACATTATCGCAAAGACAGGAGATGCCTATTGGCCTTAGTCTTGAAAAGATGTAGAAAGAAAAACAGTCAGTTGGAAGAGAATTCCACACGCCTGCAGTTCTTGGAAAGAATCTATTGGAATAGGAAGCGGTATTACAATGAGGTATCAAAACTGAATTTATGGAGACCACTAGACCAACGAGTCAAACGAGCTGGAACAAAGGAAGCAGGGAATAGATCAGACAATTCTGAAGAACACGTATCTTAATAGTATTTATAGAAAAGACTGAGACTAGAAACATCGCATCTGTGAGAGAGAGAGGGTACAGAGAAGAAGAAAGGGTGGGGTCAATCAAATTACACATAAGTTTCTGCACCTTATCAAGAACCCTCAAATGGGACAGAGATTTACCAGCCCAAACATGACAACAGTACTCCATAGATGGTCTAATAGTAGATTTGAGATAGAGAATAGCATCAGGGGTGAGAAAGTGTTTAGAGCGATAGAGAGAACCGACTCTATGCGAAGTAAAAAAAACAATGGATCTAATATATGAACTTCAAAAAAGATTTGATGAGAAAGAAAGACCAAGAAGTTTCAAAATCGATTTCTCCTCAAGAGCAGAGCCATCCATGAGAATCCCAGGAAGAAAAGGAACACGCTTACGCCTACGATTGAAAGACATGAGCTGAGTCTTAACAGGATTAAACGAAACAATCCATTTTGCACCCCAATCCACAACCGAACTTAATCATCTGCAAATTTTGACTGATCTCAGGGAGATGGCGAGAAGCAACACCAAAACAGTTTTCAAAGAAAAATCAGGAAAAACAGTACTAAAACCATCAAGAGAAGAATTGTCAGCAAAATTACGATCTTAGAAGATAAAATAACCCAAACACCATTTAAAAAAGGAAAGATAGCAGATTTGCTACTATTAACAACACTATTGTAGATTCTCCCAAAATTACGAGAGCCAACCTTTTGAGATGAGATAGTCACTTTAAAACACAAAAAAATAGCAGGTAAGTAAAAAAGTGCACTTTTCTTGCCTTTGGTAGCAGTTATTTGTTGACTATTTGTTTTTTTTTCACCCTTTTTTTCTCTGTTGGGAATTGTTAACAATGGCCAATGTTACTAACATTGTGTTGTTTGTCTCTGAGAGTCTATACGACTGCTATCAGGAAACGTAATGTACGGCCAAAGCATGTTAGGGTTTTGGAATGCATCTGACGAAATAATCGCAAGCCCTTGTAAACGCCATGTCCCAACGAGGAGCAATGGATGGAACATTAGTATGCCTTCAACGTCGCGTGCACAAAAAAAAACAACCCACCGCCACAAAAAAGACAAATTAAGATCTCATGGGTGGAACGAGATTAAAAACTTTCGCGATAGGAGAGTGCTTTCTCTAACGTTGGGCAGAATAAATCCAAGGGAGATAACTGTGATAACTCTGGTCCAGCAAACGTATGTTTTGAAAGTTTTTATGTAATGCCAAAACTCATTTCACTGTAAACTATAAGCAATTATATATTAGAAAATTACTCTAAACACTTTATAAAGTAATTTAAAATCTTATTCCAGGACAGGAAATGCAGTTTCAGACCGAGAATTAATTTTATCAAAAATTAAATTAGTTCGAATATCAAGCAACATGGACGAGAAAATCTCTGTAGTACAATTACATCAAAAAAAGATAATAAAAAGAAAGAGGCGCGGGTGGGTGAGGGAGAGTGAATGATAGAATGAGTGAGATAACATTTTTTCTTCTTTATCTTTATACGAGTGTACCCCCCCCCCCCCATCGCCAGTGTTTGCACGAATATTCATATTCATATAGAATAACGTCTGGATAGGTTCAGTTAAAACAAAGACGAAACAGAGAAGGAAAACCGGAAAGTTTAAGAAAGAAATAGCAAAGAAGAAACGTATAAATCGGTATAGAAAGCAGAAAGGAAAAAAAAATGGAAATAGATTTGCTTTCTCAATTTTCCCTAAATACTTTAAATGGATTCGTCTGGCAGATATTTACTCGCTCATTTTTATGTGACGCAACGGATATATATATATATATATATATATATATATATATATATATATATATATATATATATATATATATATTGCTCTTTATTATAGTGGGGGATTTACATCGTTACAAACAACAAATGTACAAACAACAAATGTACACTCAATGACATCTCCGTATTTTGTGTCAATTGAGCGTCAAACAGGAAAAAGAAGTTATGCGTTATTTACGTACAATTTTCTCTCAGTTGACCTCACCCCATCTCTCTCTCTCTCTCTCTCTCTCTCTCTCTCTCTCTCTCTCTCTCTCTCTCTCTCTCTCTCTCTCTCTCTTGTAAAAATATACATTAAGTGCACGATCATTTTAAACGAATAGGCTATCTTGCCGGGACCGGCAAAATAACGACCCCCTCGTTATTTTGCCGGTCCCGGCAAAATAACGATGGGGATGCTATTTTGCCGGTGCATATTTATTTAACCTAACTGTTACAGTTACAGTGAAGATTTCACGAGTCAACTTAACTGCCGGTTTATTTTTATTTCAACATTTTTCAAAAAAAAAAAATAATAATAATTAAAACTTCTGACTACTTTTTAAAATTAAATAAATAATTAATACGGCGATTTTCGCCACGACTTAGGAAAAAAAAGTTTTATTTCACCATAGACTAAGTAACTACGATGAATTTCTATGTCCATTTAAATGCATTTACGTATTGTTTTTATTGTAAAAAAATACAAATTATGTTTTTAAGTACAAATAATTCGCTTTGACCCCATTTATGTCTACTTTTTTATTTATTAAATATAACGCTCTACAGGATTACTTCACAATGTTTGTTTGTAAAAACAATTCAACTTTGCATTAAAATTCGTCGTTACATGTAGCAGTTGAAATTATTGACAATTACTACTATTGTTATTTTATCGCAAGAAAAACATTTAATTTAATGGTTAATTTAGTGAAATGATGAGAAATAGTCCTAATGTGGCAGGCGCCACAACTAAGTGCGAACTTTCTTTTTTTGTTTGCTCAGTCCTTCTTCGTCTCTGGGGTAGAGAATCTCGCAGAATCACGATTGCCAAGAGATTCCGGCCAATGAGGGACCAACAGGTCAGCTTGACCACGCGTGGTTTGAAGTCTATAAAAAGGCACGCACCTTCCTTCTCCCTCTCTTTTTTGCCTTCAGCGTTCTGGGCGAACGCACACAAAGAACTCTCGTCGACAAACCCCCACCCCCACCGGCAGCCTCGGTGGGGGGAAGAGGAAAAAAGTAATCTTTCGATTTGACGAACTTTTCTTCACACATGCATCACTTACAATTTGTCACACAAAAGACATTCAACACGCTCGCATATATATACGCTTACAATTACGAACCTAAGAACTCTACAAAATGTTTTAAGTAAATAAATTGTTTTTGTTTCATATAAATGTTTTCCTCTTTATTAATTTTATAAAATATCATTATTATGTTGTGTGTTTAGCTTTCTCATTCCTTCGCTTTCCTTCTAATATAAGTTTTAGATAATAATAATAATAATGTTTTCTTTCTTTTCTCTTAGTTTGTCTTAACCTCTTAATTTAATCTACACGTGGTTCGGCGACGTTCCTAAAATGACATGTCGCTACAAAGACATCTCTCTCACAATCTATGGTCGGGGGATTCATTCTCTCATAACCATTTGTCCGGCAATCCTTAGCCACTGTGGTTAATCCTTAGTTCATATCTCCCGCCATAATTAATAACACCACCGCGGACCATAATTGATGACCTCTCCGACGATAACACGCTAAATCCTTCTGATAATATACAATCTTACGATACAAATAAAAAATAAAATAAAATAAAATACAGATAACCATTTCGATACTTAAAGACAAACAAATAAATTTAAATATTAATCTCATTTAGCGAAGGAAACTTAGAACAGAGTAAGGCGTTACGTAAAACTACACACTGGGGCCATACTAACATTTATCTTAAAAGATAGTGAAAAATCAGTTTTAAAATAGCTGTTTATACTGTTTATAAAACTAAAATTATATAAACGTACATACTGTTGAAAAAAAAAGTATATCTGACTTAATTTCTTCAGGGACTTATCTTTAATTATTTTAATAATCAGATTTTTTAACAAGAGTTATTTATTTTTTTATATCAATAAATGAAAACTATTTTTTTTCTTAAATAATTAAAACATTTTTTTATCCGACGCAAATTACTTCTAAATCCGACTAAAGAATCTAATTGTCTGTAATATTTTCGTTCATTTAATTAATTTTTACTTTTAGTGTTTTTTGTATTAAAAGCAGATATTTCTTTTATATTCAAAAGATTAAAATAACCGATAGAATAACAACTGATGATGACGATGAAAATAAATTATTAAATATTTGTCCTTGTTTATTTCATTACCCTTTCTTTCACAAGGCCATAACAGTTAGGTTAAAAAAAAACACAAGCCGACAAAATAACGAGGGGGTCGTTATTTTGTAGGGACCGGCAAAATAGCCTCTTCCAATTTTAAAATTAAAAAAACGATGATGATGATGATGCTGCTGCTGCTGCTGCTGCTGCTGCTGCTGCTGCTGATGATGATGATGATGATGATGATGATGATGATGATGTTGATGATCTCAACTTTCATGAGCTATGTGATGTTGTATCTATTTGCAATCTTTGGCTTAGAAATTCTTCTGTAGTAAAAGAATTACTTAACTTCCACAAAAAACAATTTACACTTTCACATTACATTAAAATATAACTTTAAATATGAAACAAAAATAATTAAGAAATTTTTAGCAATTAATTTTTAATTCTTAAAACACATTTAAAAAAAATAGTTAACAAAAAAGAATCACTCTCTCTCTCTCTCTCTCTCTCTCTCTCTCTCTCTCTCTCTCTCTCTCAGGGTGGGCAAAAATAAGGGTCCTATTTTTAAAAATTCATAACTTTTTTATTTATTGATTAAAAAAATTTTTTTTTTAGAATAAGTAAAGGACCCCTTCCGAAGCAAGCATGAGCCGTATTAGCCCTAAGGAACGTACCCTCATTTAGAAAACATTATTTTTGCTTAAAAAACTCAAAACAGTGTAAAAAACAATACTTTAGTTTTTGTAAGTTTTAAGAAGTGTTTTTCGGCTAAAATTTGTTTTGTTTATTTCAAAAAATCAGTCAGTCTACACACACATAAAGTTTGGTGAGTTTAACTTTTATTTTGTGAAAGTTATTCAAATTCAAGTTATTCAAATTTAAAGATAGGACCCTTATTTTGGCCCACCCTATATATATATATATATATATATATATATATATATATATATATATATATATATATATATATATATATATATATATATAGACACTTATGTTTACGTTTTTGTCAATTTTTCACTGTCTTTGTAGTTAGTCTGAGAGAGGGGTTGTTGTCTCAGTCAGCAGAATGAAAATGTAACTAACTACTAAACGTTGAACAATTTCAACAATAACCAAGAATATTGTTTATTATTACTCTTTGATTTTATTGCATTCTATCTATCTCCCCATCCACCTGTTATATTTGTTGAAATTTATTTTCACAACCAGTTAACAGACATAGACACTCAAAATCAAAGAAGAACTAACGCCAAAGTCTGGACTTCCCAGATATAGGCGTGAAAATCTTGAAATTCATTAATTCATTTCTACCTAACCCTAAACCAAAACGAATCCTTTCAAAATGCTCAAAGTTTTTTCGCACCTTTTGCTCATCTCTTCTAAAGTTTGTCAATGACGAGCCCCCCCCACCATATAATTAAAAGACGAACAAAAGCCAAGCAATATAAAAGCATTTTATTAAAAAAATCAAAAACGTTGTTTTATATTTAACTTTTCAAAAATATAATTATAAATGATGTTTTTCAGTATTTTTTTTTGCCAGAAATCTTTTCAGAACCTTCTAAATGCATTCTTTTAAATATTACATCCGAATTTATAAAATAGTAATGTTAATAAATTAGACAGATACATACACATCTCGGTTTTAAAGTTTATTTAGCAAATAACCAGGCAGACTCCTGTTCATCGGTTCTACAGAATGTGAATGTAAGAACAAATAAAACATATACTAGGTACTTTCAAGTGTAGTCAATAGAACAAAAAAGGGAGGAAAACAAATGTTCAACAAATAAATGGGTGCTTCTTGCTTAAAAGGCCGAAAAAAAGATTTCTGTGTCTTTTAAAGTTTAAGAGGTAAATAAGGGGCAATAACTCTTATCACCTGTTGTTATTACATGTAACGTAATTTACTGCGACATTCAATTAATTAGTAATAAATGAACAACAAATTATACGTAAATGGGAAATTTATGATTTTGAAATTTTTTTAGTAATAAATGAACAACAAAGTATACATAAATGGAAAAATTAAGATTTTATTGAAAATTTACGCATTTTACGATAGCTTTGTCACTCGTAATTGAACACTCAGCTTTTACGTAATCAAAGTCAGCTTTGCCCTTCGCCCATAAATAAATAAACTTCAACAGTTTGCGAATTGGTAATTTCGATTTATCGAATATACTGTTACGTCTAATAGACATTTTACTTGCACAGTATCCGCTCGTACAACGCCAATGGAACCCATCCGTTTTCACTCGTGCTGGCACAAGTCGCATTTCATGCCCACAATTACAGGTCTCTTCTCCAGAAATAAGACCATGCGCTTGCAAAAAATCTATCTGCTTTGCTTTTTCTGACGTAAAATATAGCACATCTTCGAACTGGAACAATTTCAAATCCATAATTCCAGTTGAAGATAATATCAGTCTTGTTAAAAATTAACGATAAATTTTGGCTCAAAATAACAATTCAGGATAAAGTCTGGCTCAAAAATAAAATTAAGAGTTATTGCCCCTTATTTACCTCTTAAACTTTAAAAGACACAGAAATCTTTTTTTCGGCCTTTTAAGCAAGAAGCACCAATAAATGTTACCGAAGGCAAGATAAATTACTGTTCTACCTACCTGGATAAGTTTATTTGTGTTTTAACTTATTTTAAAGCGTTTTTTTTTATTGTAAAAACAAACATAGTGTCCAGGTAGACCGAAATAAAATGTCGGTTATCATTTAAAAACACGCCATTACTAAGCTACACCCATTTTTTCAGAACTATGGAACTTCATAGCGTGTATTAATCCAGACATCAAAAAACGGTTTCTGATTGACCCACTTTTATATGAACGAAATAGCCAAGAACGATAACCCTATTTTTGTATCACTTCTGCGCATTCGAAGAACGGAGCTTATATTGTATGTAAAAATGGACCGAAATTTGAAAGATGGAAAACGAAATTTTCTGAAATCTGAATTTTGTAACAACTTCAGTCATTTTATTTATCAAGTTGCCCTTTTTAAGTAGTGAAGCTCACAGTTGAACTGAAGTTTCGATAAAACATTTTGAGTTGTCAATTTTGCGAACATTTGTTAGAATAATAAAACAACTATATTTTTTAATATTGTTTTTACTACCGTAATGAATTAAGCAAACATTTAAAGCAACAATTTTTTTTCTCGACAAGCAATATTTTATTTATGAAACCATTTTTAAATTTCCAAAAGTAAGGGGTCCATTCGACTAGAAGTTCATTTTTTTTTTCAGAAAACAAAATAACGTGTTAAACTACGAGGAATTATCTTTTAAAAATCATTAATTTAAACATGTAAAAAGCACTTTAATTTTTTTTGTTGCAAGCATTGATTAGTTAGGGGGAGGGGGTCGTGAAAAAAAACCTACCCTCCACAAAAAAACGGTTGCCTTCAAAATTTCGAATTAGCAATTGTTTTAAAGAAAGATCATCTCTTAACGCTTATAATACCGAAAAGATCATGGAAATACCATAATTAATCTATTTTTAGTGAATTTAAAAAATATACATTTTTCACCTTATTAGACTGAATTAGAGCAGGTGCGTGTTTTTATCATATTTAAAAGAAGATTACCACTGCCGAAGAGTAATGTTTTCTAGATGTAATGCCTCCTTGATAGCAATGTTTTCTAAGAATATAAAATAATAATAATAATCCTACCTATAGGATTCCATTTGACAACTTTATTCGGCATTACATAACCCGTACATGGTTGATATACCGTAAACCAATCATCAATTTAGTCGGCTATAAATAAGAAAAATCTTTAGGAATTTTGGCGCATTTTACATAACACGATGTCATACAAAATCTCATTAATAAAAAACAAACACCACCGCTTCTTCAATATAAAACACATTAACATTAAAATATATATCGAACTGACTGTTTAAACGCGGAGAAATAATTATTTTTATTACTTTTTTCTCTTGAAATTCTCATTTTAAAAACGAAAAGTGTTGGGTTAATTTGTTAAAACGAGGTCGTAAAACATCTAAAAACAAAAAAGAAACATGTGGCCTTTAATACACGACACATTTCGGGTAAAGTGGTTAATGTTAAGCGTTCTGTTCGAACATCTAATTACCACCACATCAAACGCTCGAAATTGGTATTCTCTCTAGAAATACGGTGGTTTTATAAGAAAAAAATGTTACCAGAAAAAAACTTTAATTCGTGCGCATGACAGCGTTAAACTTCTAGAATTCAGCAAAACTAAGCTGCCAAGAACTAATTCCCAGTTTCATTTGAAAATAATTTGAGTTGCTAGTATTCATTTATTTTTACCATTTTGAATGAAGACAGCTGTAGCAGTTATCTCCCCCTCTACAACATAATTGCACCGGTTTGCCAGTAGCCGTCGCTTTTCACCTTCAGGTGGCGCCGGAAGACGACCACATAGTTATATGCCCTTCTTGATTATATAAACCAGTGCACAACGTAAGACAGGCCTCTTTTTCAGTTCCGGCCACGACAGACGGTAGTCATTGGAGACGCTGCTCGTCTCCTTGTCTTACCCACAAAATCACACGTGTTTCAAATTCATAAACACGTTTTTCTCGGTAAGAGATTTTTCTTCACACACGCATTCATATTCCTACAGAGACAATTTCTTCTCCAGAACATTTTATTTTCACGTACACAATTTCTTTATTGAACATATTTTCCCATGTGCGTTTCAATCATATGAACTATTTCAACTCCACACACATTATACATACATACATACATACATACATACATACATACATACATACATACATACATACATACATACATACATACATACATACAGGATTCATCATTCCACATACCCACTGTATACGCATTAATGTACACTGTTTCATTATCGTTACACACGTTCAATAAAATTGTTCTTGGCCTTTTGGTTATGATCAAAGTGTAGTATCTGTTCCGATGGATACTGCACCCCATAGACTTGTATTGTCTTGGCCTTGATTTACGCCGGTCTATGGATCTGTCCTGTGCAGTTCTAGGAGGTCAACCCTCCCAGGCTTCGCCTCCCCTCTTTGAGGAGGAGTAAGTTTATTGCTTACTGCCTGGGGTGCCCCTACCGGGGAATGCCGACGGGGCTGCCCAGGCAATTTTAAAACCCCACGTTCCCGACCCGACCTTGGGTCACATCTTACTTGTGGGAGTAAGATAAAAACTGGCCTTGTGCCTAACTCCTGGAGAGGAGTAAATCAATACACACGTTCAGTAAACGCTTTATTTAAACAACCTATTGCCTGTGAATTATTATTTTGCCTTGCATGTAACATTGCTTGTATTATGAACATGTAACTTAGCATCCCGACACAGTACTTTTTTCTTTTACAAATTTAAAAAAAAAGCATAAAAATTGTCTTTAAAAAGAAGACAAACAACATGAATTCATTTTACGTTTATTGTTTATATTACAGCATTTTGATTATAATTTTATTGAATTGATAATTTATGGTTTAATTAACAACATTTAAAAAGATATAAGTAAAAATTACACACACATTGGTCGACCCGATTTCTCTTAAAATTTGCGTACTTCTGCAGTTAACGGACCGTGCTGGAATAATAACATTATTATTTAGAAACCCATTGGTACCAAAATTTCGGGGCTGTGAAGGAAAGAAAATCACCAACCCTGACCCTAGTTCAACAAACGGCGAGTAAAGTGGATGAACAAGTTATTTGAAGACCATTATCCTGTCATGGGCTGAAAAAAAGAAGAGATATATACACCGACGATCTGTTTCACAAAAAAGGAAATAAGAAAAAGCAAGCAGCATGTTCCCCTCACCCTTTCAATTACAAAGGCAGCACACAAGTCGCTTGCGTCTCGATCATGATAGGCGTCCGTTATCACTAGGCCTGTGTTCGAATTATCTCACACCGGGCCCCGGGAAAGTATTTCCCCCGTTTCCCCCCGATGAATGGCTCGAAACACACGCGTTTGTTTTGTGGGACCGTTCATCCCCAGGTTTATTAAATTTAAAATGACAAGCAACTACAATTATGAATTTAGGGAACAAACAAACAGCAATTAAATAAACAAAACAAAAAAATCAAAAGCAGACGATAAATAATAAAAAAAAAATGAAAACAATAAATAATTAAAAACTAATACAAGTGAGCCTCTTTATGCGTGCACTTCTTCGGAGAGGAGCAATCGTTTCCCAATGGTGTGCATATGGAGGTCGTTGATTTAATTTTTACAGGGGCAAAGTGGCAGAAAGCCTCGAATAAAAATAAATGTATCAACGAATTTTAAAAATACTAGCCAGATTTTTATAAAATTTGAAACATAGATTGTATATTTTATCGGGAATATCATAGAATTATTATTTGTTCAGCCCGACAATGACTTTGTTGCTGTCGATCTGAGGTATGGTTCTGTTCGGTCCTAATAGATCCACCTTCTTTGAGAAGGGATCAGTTTATTGTTAATCACATGAGGCGCCCCTACCGGGGAATGCTGACGGGGCTGCTCAGGCATTTTTGTAAGCCAGAGTGCACTTATCCTAGTGCACTGGCTTCTGAAAACCACACCCGATCTTGTGTACAACCTCCTGCCAAGGAAGTAAATACTATGTTATAGGCAATATAAATGGCTATGGTTGATTTATTTTATTATTTCATTTTTTACTTTAATTCTATCCAAAACAAGGCGCATTGTCACTGAGACGTAAGGGGCTACTGTGAATTAGGGGCCATATCCATCAGGGCATTCTAAGTGGGGAGTTGTGCAGCGAGATGTTTGTTCGCATTGCATTTAAATTTCTGCATGTTAGAATTCCAAAGGCTAGCAGTTCGAGGAAAGAAGCTATTAGAGTAGAAAGCCTTCCGGCATTTCGGGATCTCTAAAGTGAAGGGGTGGGATTTAGCTGATTGTGGGGATGGTCGAGGGGCACCAGAGCGGCAAGCTCGTCGGAGCACATTCCATTGAAGTACTTGTAATACAAGCACAAGGATGCAACATTGCAGCGATGGGACAAGGGCTGGTAGACAGTGTGGGACCTATTAGACTAGAGACTCTTTTTCGGACCTTGTCTAAGAGGGAGAGACTAGCGGTTGGTGCACCAGCCCAGATGTGACAACAATACTCCCTGCATGGGCGAATGGTGGCTGTTTTCACTACCTATGTACTTTGGTGTCATGCTGTTATACCATTGGTACTACCTATGTACTTACGAGTGTTATTCTGTAAAATCGTAATAAAAAAAATGTTTAATTAATAAATTTTGAAATTTTCTTGCACTCAAAGTGGATAAATGGAAATATATAACAAAGTTGTTTGAATCATAAGCATTACATTCTAACCAGGATTTTATTTTTATATTACTACTTACCTACATCAATTATCATGATATCTTAATTGTTAGACAGTGTGGGACCTATTAGACTAGAGACTCTTTTTTTTTAACCTTGTCTAAGAGGGAGAGACTAGTGGTTGGTGCACCAGCCCAGATGTGACAACAATACTCCATGCATGGGCGATTGGTGGCTTTGTAGAGATAAAGAATACTGGCAGGCGTGAGAAGTTTTCTAGCATGGTAGAGGGGAGGCAAGAGGTCAGAATCCACCCGTTACAAATAAATGTACCTATAGAAGTTACTTTTTAGTCTTTACTATACTGTTGCATGTGGTGCTAGCCTCCCGCTCCCCCCCCCCCAAACCCATACAAACGCGTGTTAACTCGATTAGTGGTTGTTATATTCACAACGTTTCGGTCAATGTAATCTCCGACATGCTTCAGGTACATATTTTCAAACTTGGGAACCCATGGTGTAACGGTGTATAGCGTTGATCAACCATCAGTTCTAAGTGATTGCTTCATGCGATAATAACTAAAAATGACATAAATTTACAGATGTACTCGATCATGGCTGACGGAAAGAGAACAATCTACGTCCGTGGATTAAATACAGGGTGGGCCAAAATAAGGGTCCTATCTTTAAATTTGAATAACTTGAATTTGAATAACTTCCACAAAATAAAAGTTAAACTCACCAAACTTTATGTGTGTGTAGACTGACCCTTCCGAGATTTTTTGAAATAAACAAAACAAATTTTAGCCGAAAAACACTTCTTAAAACTTACAAAAACTAAAGTATTGTTTTTTACACTGTTTTGAGTTTTTTAAGCAAAAATAATGTTTTCTAAATGAGGGTACGTTCCTTAGGGCTAATACGGCTCATGTTTGCTTCGGAAGGGGTCCTTTACTTATTCTAAAAAAAAAATTTAAAAAAATCAATAAATAAAAAAGTTATGAATTTTTAAAAATAGGACCCTTATTTTTGCCCACCCTGTATATTGGAATTGGTCAATATAGTTGTAGTCACGGGTCCCTTTAAGAGTTGCGTGGATTGGTCAAAAGGTAGACCCAATCACTGCTCCCTGAATAAGCCGATATGAACTCAAACGCAATAGGCCCTATTTTCACTAACAACGGACTTAGGGTCCCTATTTACCTACCTCTCCACGAGAACAGAGTTTGACACAAGGTCGGTTTTTAATCTGGAAAAATTTCAGCTCTCCGAAAAGGGGCACTCTGGATTGGGACAAAAATAATAAAAATTGCCTTAGTCTAGAAGACTCCTCTTCCACCGACCGGGGACAGAAAAGACGAAATGCAGCACCAGAGCAGGTACCACACCTTGATCCTAGCAAAAATCCAAAGAACGGTCAACATCAGTTAACCGTTCAATGTTTCACGACGCCAGGCACAGACGGTAGTTGGAAAGCGTCTCCCTCCACCAACGAGAGAAGATCCAGCAACATTGAGGGACAAAAAGCTGCTATTACATACGACGAGGTCTACGAAACATATGCACATGTTATGAGGACCCTTATTCACTATCAAAATAAGTGCAAAAGAGAGTCTCTTTAACCTAATAGGCTCCGCACTATCTACGAAGCCCCAGCCCCTGTCCCATCGCCACAATGGGGTTGTTTTGTAAGCACTTCCACGGAATGTGCTCCAGCAAACTTACTGAACTTGTACCCCCCATAATGTAAATATCCCGGACAAATCAGACTAGCAGCAAAATCCCACCCCTGCACTGTAGAGGTCCTGAGATGCCGAAAAACTTTCTATTCAAATAGCTACTTTCCTTAGACAGCTTACCTTTGTAATTACCTCCCTGCTCCCTGTTTCCCTGACTTTACCAACATGCAGAAATTTAAATGTAATGTGAACAAACATCTTGCCGCACAACTCCCCACTTAAGATGCCCACTATAAATATGGCCCCTAATCAGAGTGGCAATGCGGCTTGTTTGAAGTGAAATAAAGTTTTTATTTTAAATCTGCAAATTCACGAGTTCGCAAATTTTGTATGTTTGCTTTTTATTACTTAAATAAGTAAATTTATTACTAATTAATAAGTAAATTTATTACTAATTAATAAGTAAATTTATTACTAATTAATAAGTAAATTTATTACTAATTAATAAGTAAATAATTTATTACTAATTAATAAGTAAATTAACAAATGAATCTTGTTTTCCTTTCTTCGTCTCGATTCGATTTTCTACAAGTACAAAACCCCTTTTTTCTTTGAGTTTGAACTGAATTTTCTTTCAGAGATTAAAAAAAAAAAAATCCCCGCATATATAGGGTTTAGTTCGAAATTTCGTACAGCTTCCTGAGTTCGACATAAATATTTCCAAGTTCAAATAGAAGTAAAGCATTAAAATATTTGATTTTCTAATTTATGAAAATTAGCAACGCGTGGGTTCCAGAATCTAAATTATTTCTCTGAGTATGTGGGGTGCTGCTAAAATTTGCTGCGACAGAAAATAAAAGACAAGTAAAAAGTTGAGGGAAGATGAAAACATTTCATTTATTAATAGTTTGTCTACAACAAACTATAAAGTCAGTAACTGAAGCATGTTATACATAGATTAAACATACAATTAAATACATTGTTCCTGTAAATAGTAGAATGCACAAGATTTTACCCCCCCCCGATGATTCAATATATTGGAATTCATAAGACATGCGGAGATCCTGTAGAGGGAAAGGCAATACCAAAAGAAAGAATGACAAAGTCAATCCATACAAAATTAATTAATTTTATTCAACAACTTGTTAAGAACATCAAAGATAAAGTTCGTGAAGAATGAGAGCTCAAAGTTTCCAAAGAATGTTCGAAGAACGAATGAAGCGGCATTCACCCCAGGCGGGTTGAACCGGCTTCCTCAGAAGGAAGAAGTTTCTAGGGAATATCAAATTCAGAAGCAGTCTCCAGTCGAATGTATATCCCTATTAGGGACGATGACGACGTTAGGGTTTTGCAGTTCTTGCAGGGAGGTGTCGACGTCTTCCTACATACAGTGCCTATTATTCCCAAATAGTCACCCATCTGGTACTGACCAGGCTGAACGTTGCTTAACTTCGGTGATCTAACGAGAACCGGTGTATCAACGTGATTATGAGGGAAAGAACTGTTTTTCGAGTAAGGAGAAATTGAGTACATATGTTTGTTTCGACTGTCGCTGCGTGTGTTGACATGTGTGTAAATGTGATACGCGGGAAGATCTGTGTGTGTGTATTAACATGCCTGTTTTGTTAGTGAGAGAGTCTACGTACTAACTTGTGATAACTGTAGCTGTGATAAATTAAGAGTCGCGTCGATTGGCTAACTAGAAGATCCCCAAGTTCGAAAAAATGCCCCTGAAGAAGGTCGGGTGTTACATCAATCGAAACGTTGTGAATACAACAATTTATATGAGAATAGTAGTCCGAATAATCCAAATTATCAATCCTCATCTGAAAAATTCCGAAACAAGATAGTTTTGTTAACTTGTAACACAACTCATTTTTTTTTAGTTCACAGGCGACATCAGATCCGATTGAGAGAGATCGGGTATTTTAGAATTACCGTGTGCTTAAAGTATATTTTTAAATAAGAGAGAGAGAGAGAGAGAGCAGAGACAGAGAGAGGGAATAAGAGGTCACACGGTAAAAAAAGAAAAAAAATCGACTGAGAGAATTTACGTAAACAAGGCCTTACTTCTTGTTCCTGCTTGACACAGAAAATGGGTGGAAGGTCATTGAGTGTACATTTGCTGTGTGTAACATATCAATATGAAAATAGTAAAGAAAAAAGGTTATTTCACTGATTGTATTATTCACTACCGCCTCCTCTTTCTTTATATCATCTTTTTTGTTCAATCCTATAATAAAGAGCAATATATATATATATATATATATATATATATATATATATATAGGACCGGCGGGACAGTTATAAAAGTGGGGGGGGGGGCTCCTAAGAAGTTGGGGGGGGCCGGTTAAACACATGCATATGTAACTTCATTATTGATGACCGTAAAGTGGAGGGGCAAGTCAAAAAGTGTGTGTATGTGTGTGTGTGTGTGTGGGGGGCTTGAGGTCCCCCCCCCCCGGTGCCGCCGTCCATGATATATATATATTAAATTAAACATAGTTTGAGTGCCCGACAATTATTTTAAAGCCCTGCCGGCTTTGTCCTTGATAAGAAGTCGGCAGGGCTTTGAAACAATTGTCGGGCACTCAAACTATGTTTATTTTAATATAAATAGCTCTAATATATATTGAGTACTTTTGAAAAATATTGGTTTTGTTCATTTCTTGAATATTTAAACAGAATTAATATATATATATATATATATATATATATATATATATATATATATATATATATATATATATATACAAGGTTAGTGAGTGAGAACCCCAGCAGAGTACTCAATTATTACAATAAATAAATAGATAAGAGCGTAATATTTATAAATGTTTTAAAATTTTTTTTATGGAAGTCGCTCCAGACAAGGCAAGAAGCCACTTGAGGTAAGGAGCTAAAACAAAAATACCTTAAGATCAAAGTGTAGTATCTGTTCCGATGGATACTGCATCCCATAAACTGGTATCGTCTTGGCCTTCGAGGCTTGATTTACGCCGGTCTATGGGTCTGCCCTGTGCAGTTCTAGGAGGTCCACCCTCCCAGGCTTCCCCTCCCCTCTTTGGGGAGGAGTAAGTTTATTGCTTACTGCCTGAGGCGCCCCTACCGGGGAATGCCGACGGGGCTACCCAGGCAATTTTTGATGGTCAGAGTGCTCACCTCTCGGGCGCTGGCTTTTCAACCCCCACTTTCCGACCCGACCTTGGGTCACATCTTACTTGTGGGAGTAGGATAAAACTGGCCTTGTGCCTAACTCCTGGGGAGGAGTAAATAATACTTCAAGGTAAAAAAAAACTAGCACACGATAAGTGTTAGATGGATAGATACCGACTCAGAAAACAGCAATTCTTCCCCCTTTGTCAGAAACATCGTTCATGGAATGTGAGGACTAAAGGACAAAATAAGGGAAGCAAGAGTTACGAGGCTGGCGAAAGTAAACTTAAGGTTTACTTTCTACTCGGCCTTTTGGCTAAGATCAAAGTGTAGTATCTGTTCCGATGGATACTGCACCTCATACTGGTGTTGTCTTAGCCTTCGTGTCTTGATTTATGCCGGTCAATGGGTCTGTCCTGTGCAGTTCTGGGAGGTCCACCTTCCCAGCCTTTGCCTCCCCTCTTTGGGGAGGAGTAATTTTATTGCTTACTGCCTGAGGCGCCCCTACCAGGCAATTTTTAAACCCCACTTTCCCGACCCGACCTTGGATCACATCTTACTTGTGAGAGTAAGATAAAAACTGGCCTTGTGCCTAACTCCTGGAGAGGAGTAAATCCATACTCTCTTTTGTATTAAAGAAGATCAGAACAATATTGGTACTGCCGGTTTCAAATCCTAACAAAGGGGACCTATAAAGGCCTCTTTACCGGATTCTCTTCGGCCTCTGTTTATGTCTGTCTCCCCGGAATGTCTGTTTTCCGGAGAGACAGACACAAACAGACTCTAAAGACAGCTCGGTAAAGAGGCCTTTGTTAGGATTTGAAACCGACGGTACTGATGTTGTTCTGATCTTTAATACTAGCATATATATATATATATATATATATATATATATATATATATATATAGTAAGTTATGAATATATATATATCGCAATTAAGCTACACAGAGGCTTCCGCGTTTCACCCCCGTAGGGAATTGGCAGGCTACGGGGATGAAACGCGGAAGCCTATGTGTAGCTTAATTGCCATACATATATTTTTATAACTTACTACTTAGCTCTACTCATCTACTCACGTATTGAGCCCTGTTGAAATAAATACTGAAAACCAATACATAATATATTATATCTCCTTATAAAATTTTATGTGTATACATGAGATAATATATATATATATATATATATATATATATATATATATATATATATATATATATTACGTCACGTCACATAAACCGCCTTCAATCTATTTCTATAATGAGACATTTTCTTTCTTTTTTCTTTTTGCTTTCTATACCGATTTATGCATTTTTTTTCATTTTTTTCTTTTGTTAAACGTTCCAGTTTGAGACGTTTTCTTTTTTAACGTCATCGATTCAGACGTTATTTTATATGAATAGTGAATATTAGTGCGAACACTGTCGAAGGACAATTTCACCCCGTCATTTTTGACGAAATGTCGACACCCGTTTTATTATAAAGATCGTTGGATTTTCTTGACCACGTCGCTTGTTATTCGGTCAATTTTTCGATGAAATTGATGCTTGGTCTTAAATTGCATTTCTTGTATTGAAATAAGATTTTAAATTACTTGACAAAGTGTTTCGGGTAATTTCCATTTTTTTATTTTAAAAATTTTCTTATCTTTTTGTTTTTACTTGAGATGGGGCATTCTACCAGATGCCAGACATTCACCCGCTATTTCAGAGACTCCAACCGAGGTATCTTTTTTAGGATTCTAACCGTCCCTTTGATTTTCAACAAGTTACCACCCGTTTCTAAATTTTAATTTAAAAAAAAAAAAGAGCTCTGCCCACACACAACATCGCTCAGGCGAATTGATTTCTTCTTTCTTTGGACTCCATTACGGTCTTATTTAAAAGATAAATACATTTGTATAAAAATTCCCAAAATGTTAACGTTTATCTACTTACATGAATAAATGCGAAAGTTTTAGTCTTGTGTTTACAAGAAACTTATGAATAAAATATTTATTAGTAAAAATTTGCGAAGCGATAGCGAGCTGGCAAAACCATCTAGCTAAATATATAATTGCTTAGCTTTGAAATTGATTGATAATCATGTTTGCACAAGGATTACAAAGTCAAAAGATTTTAAAAAGTCAAGAAAACATTGTGATGTTATAATAACCCCTCTCGCTCTCTCTTCCCCTCTCTCCTCTCTCTCTTTCTCATGTTTCAACGTTCTTCTCTTTCTCTTATTGTCATGTCATAATGGACCCTCTCTCTCTCTCTCTCTCTCTCTCTCTCTCGTTTCTTTCCCCCTTTTTACGTATGTGCATCATTCCATTTCTAGCAGGATTGAATAACCAACACTATTTTCTTTTCGTCAACCCATAACACTATATTAGCTTATTTTTTTCTTACAGTTTATCAGATTAAATTTTGTGAATGGGGCCCAAAGATTACATAATCTATGTTCAACAAACAGTAAAAAGAAAAGAAAAAAAAAAAGGAAGCGAATATTGTGCAAAACCCGGCTCAGTTTTGAATAATGAATACTTCATCAAACATATATGTGTCAGCAAATAAGAGAGACCTGGAAAAGTATACGCCCCCCCCCCGCTATGTCCAAGAAAAAGACGTTGAAATCATTTCTGTCAACGGTCACAAGCCGAGATTACCCATATATACAAATGCGACATTTGAGGAAATCTATCTTGCCAAAAATTTGTCTGTGTAAGGAAGCACGACCAGTTTCTATGACAACCAATAAAGACCTGTTGAACTGCTACTCTTTCGCACAAGTGAGACGACTAATTGTTAAACAAAGTGGGAGAAACACTTACATACTGACAATTGCATGCGCACAACACAATATACTGCTACCCCAATGATTTTCTTTCAGGCTCGACCAAGACCCATTTCGTTTTTTTTTTTTCTCTACAACATTGCACTTGTTGGATTCTTTCAAAGTTATTGACATCTTGTAAATAAAACTTGTATGAAAATTTCTTTGCGAAACCAGTAAACAGACGCGTGAATTCATATCAATAAATGAAAATTTATTTAATCATTTTTTTTTTCTTTTCTTATAATCCCAAATTTTCGGTTTTATCAAACCATAATCATGGTAAACAGATGATTAAATAAATTTTCATTTATTGATATGAATTCACGCGTCTGTTTACTGGTTTTTCAAAGAAATTTTCAAATATATCTACTAACGACGCTTCTAAAACTGTAGTAACACTTATATTATTCACCTCGGCCAACCAGGGCCGTCACTACAATATCGGACATATAAAAAAAAAAAAAAAAAAAAAACTCCCCAAAAAGATCGGAGGAGATCGTAAATCTTCGGCCACGCCGTCAGATTTTTACCAGGAAAAAAAAAAGAAGAAATACAATGTCTGTTTACCATGATTATGGTTTGATAAAACCGAAAATTTGCGATTATAAGAAAAGAAAAAAAAAAATGATTAAATAAATTTTCATTTATTGATATGAATTCACGCGTCTGTTTACTGGTTTCTCAAAGAAATTTTCAAATATATCTACTAACGACGCTTCTAAAACTGTAGTAACACTTATATTATTAAAACTTGTATATATTTTGTACAGATTGACTTTGTCATTTATTTGATTATATGTGCATCCATTTACATGATGTACTCAGAATTATTGGATGGAAGGGCGTGTAATTAAAGTGACATTTATTGAAATTATTTTCGATAAATTTACAGTCTTTACGCCCCCCCCCTCACGGAGGCTGTCTCTTTCACAATCTTAAAGAAAATGACGTTGAAATAATTCCTGCCAAATGCGGTATTTGAGAAAATCAGTCTTGCCAAAACATCGTATGTGTAAGCACAACCAGTTGCTGTGGCAACCAATCATAACCTGTTGAACTGTTACTCTCACACATCTTGTAAATAAAACTTTGATGTGTTTTATACAGATTGACTTTGTCATTTATTTGATTATACGTGCACCCATCTACATGATGTACCCAGAATTAGTGGGTGGGGGGAGCGGGGATACCGTGGATTTATTTAAATTATTTTTGGTAAATTTAAAGTCTTTAAACCTTCATCTCCGAGATCCACTCAGCGTTTCCCGGTAATGACTGAGAATTCACGTGTACTCTGCTCCAAACCCTGAGCCCCATATTAACATTGCTATTGTCATTTTTTAGTTTATAATTTTCACGTTATAAATAAAAAAAAATAAATAAAGTAAGTAGTCGTATTTCATTTTACGGATGTTAAACGCGAATACAAACCCCACTATTATGTTGTATCCTTTCATCAAAATGAAATATCTTTATCCAAGTACTCTAGGTTATGCAGTTTCAGAATATATATGTTTTTTTTTGGGGGGGGGGGTATCTAAAAAACTCTCGGAGGAGTTCATGAACAGACAAACAAGCAGGCAGAAAGTAATGTTTTATATATAGATAGATTTGTTCATACTAATGGGTCACCGAATGACACTCGAGGATAAGGATTAAAGAGATTGTCAGTTAGCGATGAACAACACCATGAGAGGATTGGAAACGATGGATTTGATTATTTAATTGGGGGACTCGAGAAGAATTTGTTAACATTGGACTTAACACGACCATGTTGTACTCAGCTGGGAAGCAGCCCCACGGTATCGTATTCCACAGACGGGAAGTTCTCGAAAAGAAACTTTGTTCATGATAGTTCTATAGAAAAAATGGGACGAGGTCAAAACTAAAAAGGAATTTCCCGTGAGTTAAGGAAGAGAGAATAGTTTATAATATTGAATGTTTGTACACCGGCTATGGTTTCTGAACGTGTCCATGTGTGTATGTAAGTATGTGTGTCTGTACACCGGTGTGAAAGTCAGTTCACATGTAAGCAGTCATGTGTTTGTGTGTTATATTAAGTCCACGTGTATGAGGCAGTAGCCATTTTGTCGGTACTTCTTGTCGAAGTGGTCAGAGCAAGGTAGCCAGGTGTAGTAATCGTCTACATGTCGAGAGAGGCAAGAAAAGGAGAGAGTGAGTGGATATTAATTCTACATGTATGCGGCAGTAGCCATTTTGGCTTCTTGTTGAAGTTGAACCCATGGCCAAAGTCCCGGGAAGATGTCTGTTGCGTCCCCAGAGAGGAGGACGTGTATTTGGCAGTACCAAAGAAGGAAAGAGAGAGAGAGAGAGAGAGAGAGAGAGAGAGAGAGAGAGAGAGAGGGGGGGGCTTCTTGTGTCGAAGAAGAAAAAGAGAAAGAGCGGATGGCGCTCAAGTGTTTATATAGTTATGCTAGCTATCTGACAGAGAATGCCACTGATTTGGTTAAGCCAAGGAGGAAGTAGATTGCTTGAACCAATCAGCAGGCAGCTAAGAAGTCATCGATATTTAAACAATATGGCGGCAGTGTGCCGGCCCGTAGCAAACTGTTACAACACCTCCCTGCTTGTATTGATTTCCGGTAGAAAATCAAAAAAAGTTTATCAAAGTAAAAGAATGGTTTACCTTGTTGAAATTGTCCGTCTGTGACGGTAGTTTTGCAAGTCCGAATTTGCGTTTCGTCGGCAGACGAAATGTGTTGTGGTAAGGATTTTTTATCCGCTAGTGGCGATTATGTAGTTTGGAAAAATGTTCACATTGTAACACGAGGCGAGTTGAGTGATCGAATTCAAATTTATTTGCGTGAAATTGCTGCACACAATTTCTTCAAATCTGAGGGCGTTATATTGACGCTCGTTGCTATTCGTCGGCGATGAATCGATTTGTTGACGATGTTACTTCATATACTCTTCGGTGAAGAGGTCCTTTATTTTTACGTGAAAAAAATAAATATTGTTTCGAGTCACTTTCGGTAAAGGTTTCGCTAGTCGCCGTTCGTCCGTGACGAGTTTGTCTTATCGACAATGATGATTAGAATCTTCAGTGAAGTATTTTATTTTTTTCTGTGAAAAAAATGTTTGCTTTGGGTCACCTTCAGTGAAGGTTAGGCTAGTCGCCGTTCGTCCGTGACAAGTTTGTCTTAATTATATCCGTTGGTAACGGTGGTTCTGTAAATTAAGTTTTGGTCGAGATCAAAGTGTAGTATCTGTTCCGATGGATACTGCACCCTATAGACTGGTATTGTCTTGGCCTTCGGGGCTTGATTTACGCCGGTCTATGGGATTGTCCTGTGCAGTTCTAGGAGGTCCACCTTCCCAGGCTTTGCCTCCCCTCTTTGGGGAGGAGTAAGTTAATTGCTTACTGCTTGAGGCGCCCCTACCGGGGAATGCCGACGGGGCTGCCCAGGCAATTTTTGATGGTCAGAGTGCTCACCTCTCGGGCGCTGGCTTTTCAACCCCCACTTTCCGACCCGAGCTTGGGTCACATCTTACTTGTGGGAGTAGGATAAAAACTGGCCTTGTGCCTAACTCCTGGAGAGGAGTAAATTACTCTGTAAATTAAGAGTGAATGACGAAGCATAGTGTTGTGACCGTTTTCAAATTTATTATCTGTAGAATAGTTGTAAACTATTCTTTAAAATTTTAAGTGTTCCTGTTGAATGGAGATCGTTAAATTTATACATTCGTATATAGAAATCTATCAAAAAAAAAAGTGAATGTCCAGAGAGAGGAATGAGCTGGGCGGAGAAGAAAGAGGGGACGGGAGAGGGAGGGGGAACTGGAAAGAGAGAGATAAAGGTTTTAATAGAAACATGTTACACTTTTGCAACGACGGGTAGCCCTGCTAGTATTCAAGTACTGAATAAAACATTCCTGACCTTGGCATTTAAACGTAGACGTCTTATATAAGAAGAGGATCACTATTGTTTGTGTGTGTGACCGATTGAACAACTTTTACGGCTATTTTATTATTTTTTTGAACTGGTGCGCTTCCAATATGTGATCTACCGTCTGTACCGAGTTTTTTACATTCCACTATGTGATCTACTCGTTAACCGTAACCAGTTGTTTGGCTTAGGGTTGGGATTAGGGTTAATGGGTAGATCACATATTGGAATGTAAACAACTCGGTAGATCACATATTGAAATGTAAACAACTCGGTAGATCACATATTGGAATGTAAACAACTCAGTAGATCACATATTAGAATGTAAACAACTCGGTAGATCACATATTGAAATGTAAACAACTCGGTAGATCACATATTGGAATGTAAACAACTCAGTAGATCACATATTAGAATGTAAACAACTCGGTAGATCACATATTGAAATGTAAACAACTCGGTAGATCACATATTGGAATGTAAACAACTCAGTAGATCACATATTAGAATGTAAACAACTCGGTAGATCACATATTGAAATGTAAACAACTCGGTAGATCACATATTGGAATGTAAACAACTCGGTAGATCACATATTGGAATGTAAACAACTCAGTAGATCACATATTAGAATGTAAACAACTCAGTAGATCACATATTAGAATGTAAACAACTCAGTAGATCACATATTAGATTGTAAACAACTCAGTAGATCACATATTAGAATGTAAACAACTCAGTAGATCACATATTGAAATGTAAACAACTCGGTAGATCACATATTGGAAGAGCGCCCGTGAACTTTTGTCGTAATAATATCAATGACAATATGATCCCCTACCTCGGAAAAATTCAAAAATATTTTAAGTATTCTAAACTTTAGTTGTTCTTTTCACAAGATTTCGGCCAATTTAACCTCCGACCTTCTTCAGATGTATCTTTTCGAATTTGGGAATATTTATGTCGAACCTATAAGGAATTTCGAACTATTGAATCCATAGGGGTAGAGTGTTCTCGTTCCATCAGTCATGACCGGGTAGAAGTGTTAATTAATTATCAAATCATTCTTAGTTATTATCGCTTGTAGTCAGGATTGAACCTTCAGTCTCCAGAAGACTGTCACATAAAACTGCTTATTAATCAATGCCATGATCTGATGTATCTGAAGAAGGTCGGAGGTTACATAGGCCGAAACGTTTTTTTTAAATAACCGCCAATATGAAAATTGTAGCCCGAATAATTCAAATAATATAAATTATTAATCCTTGTCTAAAAAAAAGATTTAAAACGGTGTGGGTTTGCATGTGCTTAAAAAATGCTATTAAATAAAGATGTACTTAACTCACCAAGAAATGTAAAAAAAAGAAAAGAAGAAAAAGAAAAGAAGTTTAAAACACGTGTAGAGCGAAAGGCAATATCAAATGAATGAATGACAAAGTCTCTCCATACAAAAATATTTCATTTTTATCGATAACTTGTTAAGTAACCAGAAATAAAGAGTTGGTAATGAACGAGGGTTCAGAGTGTCCAAGGAACGTTTCGAGTGAAAGAGTTGTTTCGTCTGTAAGGAGAATTTGAGTAGACATGTTCGTTTCGGCTGGCGCCGTGTGAGTTGATAGAAAATATATAGGTTATCACCCCTTTGTTTAGAAGCCAACCAGAAGAGGGAACACATGGAAAAGATTCAATCATTCTACCGCTTCAGAAGGTATCTCGCTCCTGGCACAATCCTCTACCTGTTTAAGAGCCAAATACGTCCTAAGATGGAGTACTGTTGCCACATCTGAGGAGGTGCTGTTTAGAGCATCCTTTCCTGCCTTGACAGAGTACGAAACCGACTTGGAAATCTAGTGGGCGATGTCCTCTTCTTTTCCCTACTACGTCTTTCTCACAGAAGAGATGTTGCTAGTCTCTCTTTACTCTATCGTTATCTTGATGGCAAGTGCTCGACTGAGCTTCAATCTATGCTCCTCTTCCCTGTAAAACATTCACAATAAAAACTCGTCTAGCTACAACCACTGTCAATAATTTCCCTTTCTCCCTCACTGTGCCTAAAACCAAACCAAACTTCCACGAGCAAAGTTTCTTTCCTAGAACTACCCTTCTATGGAACTCAATAGCATGCGGCTGCTTCCCGGTTGACTACAACGTTGTCATTTTCAAGTCCTATGTAAACAAATTCTTGTTAAGCCGTCCTCCTAAATAATCAAATTCTGTCAAACTTCAACCATCATTACCAATCATCACGGTGTTGTCTCACCGCCCACCTCACACTCATTAACCTTTGTCCTCGAGTGGCTTTTGGGCCTTGATAAGTGGTGACTCCTTAGTAAAAAAAAATTTTTAAATCAAGGCGTGAAATTTGAAGAAGCACTCGCAGCAGAACCACATTGGGCACTAAGAGAAGCAAATGGTACCTGTAATTGCAGGGCACCTCGTTGTCTCCATGAAAATGCTGCCTTGAACCAATACGCAGATAAGTACACCATATACAATTTCAGTTTTTGACGTCCATTTTTCTATTCAATCACGCTAAACCAAATTTCTTTGGCAACCATTGTTCCTATTTTTCACTGTTTCTACCAACAAGTTAATGTGTGCATACACCATTTTTTGTGCTACTTTATTTGCATATCTAGTGTGACATTATGTCTCGCTTCCCTTATTTTGTCCTTTAGTCCTCACATTTCATGAGCGATGTTTCTGACAAAGGGGGAAGAATTGCTTTTTTCTGGGTCGGAATCTATCCATCTAGCACTTATCGTTAGCTAGTTTTTAACCTTGAAGTAATTTTTTTAGCTCCTTACATCAAGTGGCTTCATGCCTTGTCTGGAGCGATTTCCATAAAAAAACAGAAAAAAACGGTCTAGGTATTATAAATATATATGTATGTGTATTAGCTTGCCTGTGTTTTTATCAGTGAGCGAGTGTGTGTGCATGAACTTGTGTGCACGTGAGTTCAATAAGCTGTTTGTATGTGTGGCCACCGTGCTTAGTAGTTCTTGTTGCATCTGCCGAGGCCTTCGGTCCCAGAAGACCTAGGCTGGATAACTGACGTATGCATTCATGTCAGGTCTGGAAGAAAAACAGGAAAGAGTAAGAAAAACGATGTGTTTAGGTTTTTATATTACGCGCGAAATTTCAGCAGTGAATATTCTCACACCTGTGATTGGTTAAAAAAAACCCTGCTGATTTGAGATTTTGTCACATCAAGAGTCGATACTTAAAAAAAACATTCGCTGCTTCTCCCCATACACTTCCCGAGATAATTGAAAAGAGTCTTTTTTTTTAACTTAATAACTTAAAAGAATATTTTTTTTTTATTTGTGGAAGATCAGCTGACCAAAATGAACCAATTAATTATAATCCTTGAATGACGTCACATTAAGTTTTCATTGCATGCAATCCTTTGAATATTGACCGTTTCATTTTTTAAGGATTTTTTAATGCTCTTCCCTAGAGCCTCTGTACCACAGAAGACATGTTGGTAGTCTTTCTCTACTCTATCGTTATTTTCATGGTAGGTGCTTAAATGAGATCCAATTTCTGCCCCCTTCCTGTAAAACATTCACAGCAAAAACTCGTCTAGCTACAACCACTGTAAATAAATTCCCTTTCTCCCTCTGTGTATCTGAAACTAAACGGAACTTCTATGAGCAAAGTTTCCTTCTAAGAACTACTCGTCTGCGAAACAGAATACCATGGGGCTGCTTCCAAGATGACTACAATATCGTCGTTTTCAAGTCGAATACTAACAAATTCTTGTGGAGCCATCCTCTTAAATAATCAAATTCTGCCCAGTTTAAACAATCGTCTTCAATCCTCAAGGTGTCTCACCGTCACAAACTCAATAACCCTTATCCTCGAGTGGCCTTTGGACCTTGATAAGCGGTGACTCGTTAGTAACAAAAATGTGACTGTATCCTTAGTTTCTTTTATTTGAAGACACCATATTTTAAGTTATTGTTATTTTATATCTTCAACTAGCCGTATATACCCGGCGTTGCCCGGTAGTGTATTTACATGAGAAATTTTTTTTTTTTTTTAAACTATACCATGCCATTTTTTTTTTAAAAATATTATTTTTGTTCCAATCAAAGGAAAGTAATTCTGTATAGAAAAATACAGAGTTACGTCTCTTTTTCTAAGATGGCAATCATATGAAAATAATTCCGACCTGGACAAAGTATTTTCTGGAAGAAACAAATCGAATTACATTTTATTCTTAACAAAATGCTGCAACAATCCACAAAAAAATGACGAACAAGAATCAAATATTGATTTTGTAGGAAGAAAGCTATCGATAACAAAGACACGATAAAGTGACTGACTTCACTTTATATATTAGATTAGCTAATTTAAAAAAAATCTTTTTTTAGATTTAAAATTTGTAATTTAAAATTTAATTGTGAATAAATTAACTGTTAGAACACCGTAATAAAAAAAAAATCGTCCAGTGAAAACATGTTTTATTCAAACGTATTAATTTTAATGAATATCTAATCGGATTCATAAACCCAATCCAATTATTAGCTTAATAAACAACGGAAAATATATATTTCAAGAGGGGGGGGGGGCTAAACGTACGTGAAAAAAGAAGGTTATCTTATATATAAAATAGAGCCAGTTCACCCGTACTTTTTTGATTATTAACCTTTTTTTTTTTACTACAAGCTACATAATAAAATGTACTTCGATTTTTTTCTTCTAGAAAATACTTTGTCCAGGTCGGGGTTATTTTCATATGGTCGTCATTTTAGATAAATCTGTTTTGTTAGGGATTTACAGCAAATATTGGTCCGTGTTGTTAGAAACAAGAAAATTATTTTTAATCAATTTTAGTATTTAATCCTGATCAATATTTTATTTTTTATTAGTCATAAATAAAGGAGGCTAATTAGTTCTTACCTTCATCGTCAAAAGTCCTGATACTGCCCTGCCACTGAAATCACTGAGTACTACCATAATAAGATTCATTTTTCGATATTCACCGGTAAAAATGAGGAAAATGAAGTTTTCATTTGTCTTTTTCTCTTCCATCCTCTCCGTCTTTCATTGCTTTTGGCTGGTCGGCATTTCACAAGAAGAGTAAGAGAGAGAGAGAGAGAGAGAGAGAGAGAGAGAGAGAGAGAGAGAGAGAGAGGGGGGGGCAGTCTGGTTTTTATACATTTAATAGCGTTACCATTTCGTACTTGCCGCTGTGAGTCATTGGTTAGTGTGAAAGCATTCTTAGAAGAAAAAGTAAAAAGAAACGGTACTTTTTTACATTGAGACCAGCGCTAACTTTGACCATGCCTCTAACCCTAACCTCAAACCCTAACCCTACTGCTAACCCTTACCCTAACCCCCACTTTGACCCTAACCCTAACGACGGGGTCTAAAAATAAGAAATAGAAAGAAAATCTTCATCAATTTCATGCAAATAATTTTTCATGAATTCAACTAATTTAATAAGAATTTGAGAAAAGTTTCATACTTATTGTTACACCGGCCGTTCTAACAGAAGAGAAACTACACCGAGTCACCAGAGTCACGGAAGAGAGAAAAAAAGGACAGTCGTGTAACTGCCTAGCCAAGTGCCAGTCAGTTTCCTTACCTTGTACCTTTTGTGTTAATACACTTGTTATCTTAACCTAACCTCGACTTGACTTCTTCTTTTCACAACACTTATATCGATATACATTAAAACAAATTATTGTCAAGAGTCCCCCCTCCCCTACACATACTACTATAGAGGTCATGGATAAACAGATGGTTCGTTCGGATTGTAGAAGTTTTGCAGAAGCATTATCATTAGTATTTTTTTTTAAGATGAGGAGTGATTATTTGTATTATTTTAATTATTCGAACTAATACTATTCTCATCTTGGTTGTTATCATTTCGACCAATGTTGTTAAGTTATTTCACTTGTATTGACAATGTTAAGTTATCTCCCTTGTATTGAGAGAGTTCTACTCCTTGGATGTAAGTTTCTTATGGCTGGAGAACAATGTATCACCGTGAATGAAATAAAGGATACAGTTCGAAGTTCAACATAAAGATTTCCAAATTCCCGAAAAAATACACATGAAGAAGGTCGGAGGTTACATCGGCCGAAATGTTGTGATAATAACAACCAAGATGAGAATAGTAGATCGAATAATCCAAATAATCCAAATCAGTTTCTGTTTGTGTGACACTGACTTCTATCCAACGTTTGGTAACACTGCGAAGGTACGATGGCGCGTCATGGTAAAGCTGTGCCTCAACGAGCTACTTTAGTTAACTAAACAAGAGGTGAGCATGATAGCAATGTGGCTCACCGAATTACTTTAGTTAACTAGTAGAACAATGTGTAAAGTAACAATGAGGAACACCGAGCTATTTACTTTACCGTACAAGCAGCTTCAACTGGACTCTATTAGTGAAAGGACCAAAAATCAATAGCAAATAAAGCTAGTAAAAGAACTAATTAAATGTGGAGATGAGAGGTCTTCCATTACTTCCATTATATAAAGGAAAGTTGTCTGCTTGCTTGTTTGTTTTTCTTTGTTTTTGGTGGAGATGGAGCATCCTACCGGATGCCATACATTCACCCGCTATTTTAGAGATTCCGAGCAAAGAATCTTTTTAGGATTTTAACCGTTACTTTAAGTGCATTATTTGGATTTCTTTTGCACTTTGTTCATCAGGTATATTCATTCGCCAGGTAGTTTTCATTTTAAAGTTCTTTTTCATGTGTCCAGTGGCTCCTATGATTACTGGAATGATTGAAATCTTCCTACCATTCCAGTTTTTTTTTTCATGTCATACATAAAACCTTGGTATTTAGTTCTCATCTTATTCTCACCTCTATTTAAGCCGACACCATTAGAAACATTGACTTCAACTAGGGTTGCTACGCTTTCCACCTTGTCCCATATCAGTGTGTCAGGTTTGACAGTTGCATTATGTAGCTGTAGGGATTGTATAGTCATAGTAGATGGTGCATGATTTATTTCCAACAGTTCTTTCTGGTGTATGTTCTCAGGACTTGCCGCTACACTGGATGTTCAATTTTTGCAAATGGTCCAATGGAGATATCTACACACTCCATTGTGTGGCATTGGTAGTAGCCGCCCCAGCAGAATCTTATAACCGGATGTCGGGTAGCTCACGCTCTCTACTTCCGGTTAGCACAACCTGTCTGCCTGTGTGCCCAGCTGATAATAGTCAGAAACTAAACACGACACACCCACAAAGTAGTTATATTCTTTTTCGGCATTGCTTCGGAAAAAATATAGGCACATTTTAAATTTTCTTTTAATATTCAGTATTTTGGGAGTCATCAAAAACAGAATTAGTCAGGGGAGTCAACATTTAGAGCGATCTTTTAATGTTATTATATAGTAATTCGTCAACGATTTTTTCCAGCAGGAGAGGGAATAATAGAGAGAGAGAGGGGGTTAGAGAGAGAGAGAGAGGATAATAGAGAGAGGGTAGAGAGGGGTAAGGAGAGAGAGAGGGGTAAGGAGAGAGAGAGGTAAGGAAAGAGAGGATATAGTATAAATATAGGGGAAGGGGAGTTAGGCGTAGGGAGATAGATGGAGAGGAGGGATAGAAAAAGCTAGAGAGAAAAAGAAAAGTTTTGGTTGAAGAGAAAAATTCTACTTAGTGACGGCTTCCGGTTTTAAAATCGGAAATTGACAATCGGTGTTTATCAAAAACGTCCCTCATAATTTTATACCGCTTAGATTTTGGCAACATTTAAAATTTTACTAGTTTGTAAACATTTCGTTAAGAGAGTTAACCAAATTTCTTTTACCACTAATCCTAAGTCCGAGGTAGAAGGTCGTAAAACCACACACAACCACCTAAAAAAGTAGACCCCCACAACCAACAAAAAGTTTGATTTGATTATGTGTTAATAATTTTAAAAAAATGATGAAACCAAATTCTTAATTCCCCCCAAAAGCATCCGACCTAAAATATAATGGGTAACTGTTTTTTTTTTTAGAAACACCGCTTGTCAATTTCTGATTCCAAAACCGGAAGTCATCACCAAGTAAACTTTTTCACTTCAACCGAAGTTTTTAAAAGAAAGGTGTTATACACACTTTATTTTATTTTTGTGTGTCTATGTCCCGGGCAACGCCGGGTAGCCATGCAAGTAAATAGTAAATGTTTCACGCATGCTTCGAATTCGGTCCACCCTCATTGTATATTCTAGACTGACATCCGTCTCATTTTGACACTTCAAAGAAGCCGATTTTTTGACACAATAAAAATAAATATGAATCAATATTCCAATAGGACATTTTTACAATTTTATTATATAATAATCAAGAAAAGTGCTAATGGTTAGATCATTTCACTTCTTTGTTATTTGGGATTTGCTGTGTGACAGTTTCAGCTTCACGAACTTTCTTGCGAAGACGCCTGGAAGACGTAACTGATCGAGTATTACGGAAAGTTCTTCGTTCTTCCTTGCTTAAGGCCAAAGATACATCAAGCGGTTTCCCAGATATGGTTCGACCATTCATTCCTTCGATGGCTTTTGCAGCCTCTTCCGATTTATTAAAACATACGAACCCAAAGCATTTTGACCCTCCATTTCGAGTCATGATTCTAACGCTGGTTACGTCTCCAAACACTGAGAACTCTGTACGAAGATGGTCTTCAGTGACGTCATCGCCAAAATTCTTGATATACAAATTGACGCCTTGGAACTGAGGACGTTTCTCGTTCATTTGTTGCTTATCACTGGAATTTGTTGACTGACCCGCATTTAGTCGATTATGACGAAAAGTTTTCTTTCGTTTTTCCTTGCTTAAAGCTAAAGATACATCGAGCGGTTTCTCAGATATGGTTTGACCATTCAGTCCTTCAATAGCTTTTGTAGCCTCCTCAGATTTGCTAAAACATACGAACCCAAAGCTTTTTGACCCTCCATTTTGATTCATGATTTTAACGTTGGTTACGTTTCCAAACACTGAGAACTTTGTACGAAGATGATCTTCCGTGACGTTATCGTCGAGATTCTTGATGTACAAATTGATGCCTCGGATTTGAGACTTTTTCTTGGTCTTTTGATGCTTAAATTTATCCTTCAACATCTGTTGTCGTTCCTCGGACTTTTGGGCTCTGCCGATGAACAGCGGTTTGCCGTTCAGTTCAAAGCCATCCAATTCGTTTACCGCCTTTTCGGCGTCTTCAAATTTCTCAAAACACACAAAGCCGAACCCTTTAGACTGGCCGGCATCGTCTCGCATGATTTTGTAACTGATGATATTACCAAATTTCGCGAACAGAGACCGCAACCCATCGTCGTTGATGTCATGACCAAAGTTCTTGACAAACACATTGTTAAACTTGTAATTTTTCTTCAATCGTTTTTTCTTGGGGACGAATTTAGCAACATATAATTTCTTGTTGTTGAACAACATTCCATGTACATTTTCAATAGCGTCTTGGGCACATTTTTCGCTTTCAAACTGCACAAAACCATAGCCCTTGGAACCGTGCTCATTAGATACTGTTTCACATGAAAGAATTGGACCAAATCCGTTGAAAATGCCTTCGAGAGTATTGCTGTCAATACTTGGATCAAAGTTCTTGATAAAAATGTTACCTCTGCCGGATCCGTGAAGAGCCGGACATTCTTGTGGCCACATAATACGCATTGGACGATCCTTTGCCGATGACACTATTCGTTTGGAATCCAGATTCGTTCTGAATTACAAAAGCCGTTCAGTTAAAGAGAACAGTGACGTCACAAGCGATGACGTTTGTTTATTCATTGTTTTATTCTTGGAAGGAGGAGTAGCTTCTATTTATCTTCCTACCACAAGGTAAGATGTGACACAAGGTCGGGAAAGTGGGAAAAAAACAGCGCTCGAGAATTTGAGCACTCTGGCTTTTTAAAAATTGCCTGGGCAGCCCCGTCGGCATTCCCTGTAGGGGCGCCTCAGGCAGTAAGCAATAAACTTACTCCTCCCCAAAGAGGAGAGGCAAAGTCTGGGAGGGTGCACCTCCTAGAACTGCACAGGACGGACAACCGATAGACCGGCGTAAATCCAGATCCGATGGCCCGGACAATACCGGTCTATAAGGCGGGGTAGTAGCTATTCAGCATTCGGTCTACGGTCAAAGTGTTGTATCTGTTTACTTCTATCTAAGGGGTCTATTCTCCCAGGCAGTACCTCATTCGAAAGTGGAAGATGAGTTTATCGTCTGAGACACCTTCTCCCTGGAATCCCAACGACTTCGACCAAGCATATTTATAAGTTGGCTTGATATCTACAAGGACAAATATCTACACCGGACGAATTTCTATTTTGACTTTTTTTTTGGGGGGTGGGGGGGTGGGGGGAGGGTTAGTGTATTATCTGTTCTTTAGTCATGATACCAATCTCCCAGAGAGTATCTTCTCCTTTTTTGAGAGGGAGCGGGTAGTGTAATATCTGTTTTGTTGTCATGATACAATCCTCCCAGAGATTACCTTCTCCTATTTTGAGGAGGTAGTGTTGTTTTCCGTCTTGTTGTCATGATACCATCCTACAAGGCATTATCTCCTTTTTCAGGGGAAAGTACTCTAGTATCTGTTCTGTTGTCACGAGACTATCCTCCGAAGCATTACCTCCTCCTTTGGGGATGTAGTGTGTTATCTGTATTGATGTCATGAGACCATCCCCCAAGGGATAACCTTCTATTTTGGGGGGTTGTATCTGTTCTGTTGTCATACCATCCTCCCAGGCATTGCCTCCTCCATTTTGGGGGTGATGGTAATATTGTAGTATCTGTTGTCATAAGACCATCCTCCCAGACATTACCTTCCCTTTTTAAGGGAGGGGGTTCCTCCAAGACATATTCCTCTTTTATTGGGGAGGGGGTAGTGTAGTATCTGTTCTGTTGTAATGATACCATCTTGTAGCGTATTGATTGCAATATGAGTTGTATATCGCATAACAAAGTAGATTCGTGAGACGTAGATTGCAGCACCTTTTATAGGTAACTAGACATTACGTGACCGGTTAGGTCAGTATTTGTTATAATGTATTATTCAATATATATATATATATATATATATATATATATATATATATATATATATATATATATATATAATTTATGAACTTTGATATTGGTTGATAAATCAGCAGCATCAGCAGTTACGGCTGCCGCTGCTTTCAAACAAACATACGTTTACAGCTTTATTCTTTATGATGTCACACTGATTTTGGCAACTATCGTTTATCTTTGATGATGTAATCCATTTTTAACTATATGAATTAATTATATATATATATATATATATATATATATATATATATATATATATATATATAAATATATATATATATATATATATATATATAAATATATAAATATATATATATATATATATATATATATATATATATAAATTTTACGTACATATAAAAAGAATCCATGGACACGTGTTTCTGGCTATCAGCCGTCATCAGCATGGCTAACCTGGGCAAAGATCAAATTTACAATATTACTGTTTGCAGTCTAGCGTTTTACCACAAAACTACAAACACCTTGTCAATATATATATATAAAATAGTGTTTCGCCGTTATTGCTGCACAATAACAGAGAAACACGTGCCGTGGATAACTATTTTATCTAAAGATAAATATGTAAATAAACAACACACACACACACACACGCATATATATATATATATATATATATATATATATATATATATATATATATATATATATATATATATACGTATATGTATATGTATATATATGTACACGCCCATAAAAAATGGGAAGACATTCCGTATCTAAGGGAGGTGACTTCTAAATGCACAGGAAAGCAGTAATTTACCAGTAGCTAGAATATAGCAATTTATCGCTAACAATAACAACAAAAAAAGCAACGTCATATATATATATATATATATATATATATATATATATATATATATATATATATATATATATATATATATATATATATATGATGGAAATTATTGAAATAATATTCCAACGTGATGGAAAATAAAAGAGAAACAACAACATTATTTATATATTCATCAACTTTGTGACCTTGAAAGGCCTATAATTATTAAGACAAAACCGTGGTATATTTACAAGAGTGTATTTACAGAAGTATAGAATAATGTGTTACAGAAAGTCTGCGTCCAATACTGTGCTGCCATGACTGCTACGACACTTCGTCGTAACTCTATTCATAGTCTCTGGAAGATCACTGATTCCATTTCATGAACGCAGCACACATTTACGACAAAGTGTTATAGCAGTCATGGCGATAGCCATAAGTGGCAGTCATAGCCACAGTATTGAACGCAGACTTTCTGTAACATATTATTTTGTACTTCTGCAAAGAAACTCTTGTACATATACCAGTGTTGTCTTAATTATTATCGGTCCTTCAAGGTCACAACACTGGCGACGAAGATTCGAACCTATGTCCCACTGTTATATAATGAGACGCATGTGATGATGGACGTATGAGAGATTGGTTAGCTTGCGCGATTTGTAACGAAGTCATCTCGTGCAAGTTTAGTGCAATGGTGTTTCGCACGGTCGCAGTGACGGGTGATGAGACCTTAGTTCAAAGGTTAGGTCACACCTGCGTTTTGATCACAAGATTTTGTGACGTCACAGTTTTCCCGGTGGGAAAACTGGAGTTGAGATTGCAGCTTTGACTTGGAAGCCGACTAGTCAAGTCGCCTTAGCCATGTAGCGATTACATAAGCTAGGGGATTTCAGATCCCCCAAAATGAGAGCCAGGCGATGCCCCCTCTTCCTTCCTTTACAAGTAATTAAGTAATTAGGAAATTAACTAGCGTAAGCTTCTCTCTCTACTACGACGTAACTTGCTTCAGTATCGACAAGCTAATAGAAAATAAATGGCTCAAACTAAAGAAAGGGCTTGTTATCTTTTATCGTGTACGGGGAGATTCGATTTCAGCTTACGAAGAAACCGCCAGGGACATGGAGACGATTGAGATTGTGTCCACGGACAATGTGGCCAAAAGAAGACAGATAGCAGCCCGACACAAGCTGCAGGCGACAACAACAGAGCCGACATATAAACGTGTTATAAACCTGTTATTCAACACCACAACACTGGTGACGAGGTACTCGAACTTATTCGAACAAAAATAACCCGAACGTATGTCGCACAACATTGGCGACAAGGAATTCGAACGGATTCGGGCACGAAAATAACCCAAATTTATGCTGCACCCAACACTGGCAACGAAAACTCAGATTTATAGTGGATACTATAATTGGAACGTTGGATTTTCGAAAAAAGACTTTGGCGGTATGCTCTGGATAATTGTTAATTATAACAATAGAGCGATAAGTTTAAATCTAACTGGATTTTTAACAAGCAAAGTGTGTCAAATCTGCGAAAAAACACACACCCCAGCGTCGGGAAGTAGGATTGAAGACAAAATTGTCGTTTCTGAGTAGGACGAAACAGTTTTCGAATCAAGGTTTGGAAACTTAAGTCGTTCGACCGCGAAGCAAAACGCGAAAAACTATATCAACAAAAAGGTCTGTCGTTTTTTTTTAATCAGAAACACGAAAATAAGTTTGAACGAGCTTTTTTCCTCTTGCTGAAAGGTTAAGAATTTATCTCCCAGTAAGAAAAGCTACGCCCCTATATATATATATATATATATATATATATATATATATATATATATATATATATATATATATATATATAGAAATTTTAAAATGTTATTTTAGAAATTTTCAGGCACTAATAAGATCAGCAACAGCAATTGTAGAAATAACAAGTTAAATTTCAGAAGAAAATGGACGCAGAAAAAGCTTCGACAAGAAGGAAAATGCCAAGAACAGAAGAAAGAACAAATGAAGTATCAGAAGAAACTGGAAACAGAAAAGCTGGAACAAATGAAAAGATTCATACCCAACAGGAACAGAACAATTATACAAATTATCAATGGTGGTCAAAATGGTAAAGATGAAAATGCATTTTCACAAAACACTATTTTGAGCACTATTGATAATTTTAATTACGATCCTGAAAACAAGATTGCGTTTGCTTCTTATTTCAGACAATACGATGAGATTTATAATACGGACTGTGCGAATTGGACCGATTTTAGAAAGGTTAATTTACTATTAAGAAAATTGGGTACGGTTTAACATACCAAATTTGTCAATTATGCATTGTAACAAAAACAGCGACCTTACATTTGTTGAAGCGATACAATTATGGACTAAATTGTTTAGCCCTAAAACGTCTCCTTTTCACAAATGCATAGATCTCAAGTAAAGACGACGAAGACTACACAAATCATTTTGCGATTATTTCAAGTTGTTGAAATTGAGTGCTAACAATTTTAAATGCCTTATATTTGCACACGGATTAGTATCGAATACAGATGTGGAAATCAAAAGAAGGGTTCTTAATAAACTAGAGAATTAACCTAGTTCAACACTCCAACATATCGCAGAGAACTGCCAACGTTTTATTAACATTCAAAAGACACTGAAGAAAGTGTAGTGTCACATACTAGAAAAATGCGTAACAAAAAGAAAATTACTAAACTTGATAAACAAAAGAAAATAATCTGCCCCCTAAACCGTGTTTCGGTTTCGGAAAACTGCATTGTTAAAAAGATTGTCCATGTAAAAAGTGGAAAATATTAGAAAATGTGTACAAACAAGAATATTGAATAAGAATATTAAAATGTAACTTGACCCAGGCTCAGATTTATCGATCATAAATCTTCAAACGTGGAAGAAAATTGGAAAACTAACTTTGATGAGAACTAAAATAGTAGCCAAAAGCGCTACTGGAGAACAACTAAAATTTGAGGGCGAACTAATAACTACAGTTACATACAAAAAAAAACATTGAAATTGAGAATGTTTGTGATGCACAACTCAAACAACCTTTTAGCACGGATTGGATGGAAAAGTTTCAATTATGGAATATGCCTATGAATTATATCTGTAAAAATAAAAAATAAAAACCTTAAATGTTGAAGCAGAACGACTAAAGAAAAAATTAAAAGAAAACTATTCGGAAGTTTTTTTTTTCTGGTGGATATAAAAATGAATTACAAAGTTGAATTTAAGATATATATTCAACCAGCTTCTACAAAGAAACATTTTCCATTCGCATCATTAGATAAAATTGACGAGAAAGTGAATAGATACAAAAAATAGATGTAGAATACAGCAAGTGGGTTTCGCTTACAGTCTACAAAAAGAAAAAGAAAAGAAATATCTTTGTCGAATTATAGACAAAGATGTTAAAAGATCGGACCGAGAGCGTGCAAGTGCGATAAAGAAAATATGCCAGCTCCGTAAAAATGTATCATCTCTTCAAAGTTCTCTTGATTTTGCGAATTATTACATTGATACATTAAAAAAATAATAATTCCCTAGATTCACTATTCTCTTATGTATTACAACATGATCATTACTTTAACTTTAAACAAGCTAGACTCATAAAATTAATTTTAAATAAATCTCGCCAAAGACTTCTTAAATCAGCACTAATTGTAAACTCTGACACAATTAAACAACGTAACAGCTTCTACAATTTATCTCCTTTAATCAGCAAACTCATTCTAACCGAACAGAACCTGAATGTAGACCCAGGCTAACTATTTTACATAACATCGATATAAAAAGAAACTCATTTCATTTCATAAATGCATCAGGCATTTTGAATTCTAACGGCTATTGTTCGTTCGAAAAAAGAACAAAAACATTATTTTCACGTCATAATCGTATCACATTATTTAATTCTAACGACTATGTTTCGTATAAAAACAGAAACAACCAAAAAATCATTATTTTCACGTCACAAACGCACCGTATATTTTCAAATATTATGCTTGTATGTTATTTCTTCAAATCAATCATTGTTAGAAAGTCTTAAAATAAAGACGAAACATTGATGAATATATAAATCATTTTGTTTTTTCCTTTTTCATTTTCCATATATATATATATATATATATATATATATATATATATATATATATATATATATATATATATATATATACTAATGATAATAGAATTAACGATAAGTGAAGTATCGTAAAGTGATCTATCTCGATAAAGTAAAGCTCAATACGTTGAGTAGAGCAATCAATTTTAAAGAAAGAAAGATGAAGATAAAAAATTGTAACCTTATGTAATTTTATGTAATTTTATGCAATTTTTTATCTTCATCTTTATTGCTTTAATGTGTATATATATATATATATATATATATATATATATATATATATATATATATATATATATATATATATATATATATATATATATAATCCGTTTCTTGGCTCAAATGATGAATTTCTTCACATTTAAGAAATAAATAGCCTTATGGAAAACGTAAAAGCATGTAAAATTATAGGTGTTATTATAATTTTAATATTTCGAGTAGATCTGCGCTCTTTGTCAAAAAAATGTATGAAAATGAAACCGCTGAGAAAAACTGGAATTTTTTAAATTTGTGCAGCGTTTCTTCTTTGACTCTTCTGTCGATTGTCAAAGAAAACCGCTGTCGTTAAATTAAAAAAAAAAAAACAACAACACATGTATGCGTTCATTTCGTTGTAAGTTACAGTTATAAATAACTGATTTCTTCAATGAACATAGTTTAATCAAAAGAAAAATAATTCTTCTCAGTCTGTGAAATATTTATACATATTCTAGACTCCCACATCGGAGTTCAGACCTGTTTTGTATGCATTCAGTTTTATAACCCATTTTGCTTCTTTCTGTTTACGGGAAGTTCGTGTCTATTAAAATACATTTGAATAATTTATTTGCAGAAAATATGAAAAAAACGAACATTTAAATCAAATTAGTCACAAGGCCATCAAAAGTGTGGAGAAAATGGGTGTCGTTGGTTATCCTTGGTCTATAGTGATAACAATGGCTATCCTACTCTTAACTAGAATTATCTAAGTCAGCACAATACCACATTTACACTACTTAATATATCCCCAAATTTATTGGACATTTTATTTTTCATAAATATCATTGTTAAATCTATATCTAAAAGGTAATTTTGTCTCGCCTATGCATCTACTATTTGGACATTTTGTACAAAAAATGTAATATATTACATTGGTAAAGTATGGCGGTTGGATTAGGATGCGTGTATTTGGAACTGTAAAGAGGGAATCTGTGATTAAATGCTTACATAGTAGACATTTAGGTTTATTGGAGGAATAGTTACCACATTGTGTGGTGTTATGTAAGTGTTTTTGATGTTATATTGCTTAATAAATTAGGTCTTTGTTTGTTACCATTAATTGGTATTTTTTTTTTTTAAATAGATTTATTTGTGGGGGTCAATCTAAGAGTTGTAAAATCTCTAGATAGAGAATATGCATGCAGGGCTTTACGGAGCCCTCCAAAAAAGAACGCGCTCCAGGAGCACGCTCCTCTTTGCTGGAGCGAAGGAGAAGAGAGCTCATTTTATATTGAGCGGGAGTGGAGCGTGAGCAACTCCATTTGGAACTAAAGAGCGTGGTTTTCTCGCTCCACGCTCCGCGCTTCTCGCTCCAAAATTATTTGATTTTTTTTAAACATTAGTTTTTTATTCAGCAATAAAAAGGAAAAAAAAAGTCCCAGCTAAACTCTTTGGGTTATTTTTTTAAATGATATCTCTGGTAAATGTTTATGAGATAGGGAGATAGAGAGAGGGGAGGAGAGGAAGGGGAAGAGAGTGAGAAAGAACAAGAGAGTTACATACGAAAAAGAACATTTGAACTTCTCAGTTTTTTTATAGACGCAAGTAGATTTTTACATCTACATGTTACATTTTTGATGGGACAGTTTCCTTAAGGCAGGAGACAATTTGGCAACAAATGTTTTCAAATGCGCCAGTGAGTCTATGGATGTATTTGAAGTTATTTTCTTAAAGATTTGAACTTTGTTTTGTATTTATGACAAGGGTGTTTATTGCTTATTGAATAAATAAGCCAATTTTCTTTTTAATTCGTGTTTTTAAATAAAGAAGTTTAGCTTCAATTGTACTATATGGGCCGTTGGATTTTCTCGCCCATTTCGCTCGGTATTCACCCAAATGTTCGATAAAATCGATTTTTGGGGTGAAATGGTACATTTTGTCCTGAGAAAAAATTAAAATTTACTTTTTAGCATATATCAAATTGAACTTTTATGCCACATTTTTACTCGTCGTCTTTTTGGCGACCTTTTGTTATTCTTAAATTCACGACTAGTATGTTTTAACATTTACATGTTTCCTTTTAAATTCGTTAAATTCCGTTAAAACTTGCTTTTGTAAATAGAATATTCAAAGTTTTTTTTGTTTGTAATAAAATGTTGAAGCAGTAAAAAATATTTTTAGTCCAAGGAAAAAATATCTTTAGTCCAAGGAAAAAAACAATAAAAACCTACATAGCCGCCAGCGATTAAAGTAAATGAGAATGTTATTTCAGGACCAAAAATACAATTAAGAGTAACAATCAGTTTCATCCAAAATTTGGACGAATACCAAGCGAAATGAGCGAAAGAAACAGCGGCCCCTATTCTACAATTAAACCGATGTTTAGACTTAATTAAATTAAAGAAAATGTTTTAAATTTTAATTTGTCTATGCCATCTGGTTTTGCTCTTTTCCTATTCTGATTTGGTTATTTGCGTATGGTCATCTGGTTCGGCTATTTGCCTATTCTGATTTGGTTATTTGCCTATTTGCATATCGTGATCTGCCTATTTTCCTATTCTTATTTGGCTATTTTCTTATTCTGATTTAGCAAATAGCCATTTTTATTTCACTATTTGCCTATTCTTATTTGCCTATTCTGATTTAGCTATTTTCCTATTACCATCTAGTTTAGCTATTTGCCTATTCTTATTTGGCTATTTGCCCATTCTTATTTGGCTATTTGCTTATGGTCATCTGGCTAGTTGCCTATTTTGATTTAGCTATTTGTCAATGGCCATCTGGTTTTTGCTATTTGCCTATTCGGATTTTGTTATTTGCCTATGGCCATCTGATTTAGCTATTTGCCCATTCTGATTTGACTTATTATTCTGATATGGCTATTTGTCTATGCCATCTGGTTTTGCTCTTTTCCTATTCTGATTTGGTTATTTGCCTATTTGCATATCGTGATCTGCCTATTTTCCTATTCTTATTTGGCTATTTTCTTATTCTGATTTAGCAAATGGCCATTTTGATTTCACTATTTGCCTATTCTTATTTGGCTATTCTTATTTAGCTATTTGCCTATTCTGATTTGGCTATTTGCATATGGTTTGGCTATTTGCCTATTCTGATTTGCCTATTTACTTATTCTTATTTAGCTATTTGGCTATTCTGATTAAGCTATTTGACTATTCTGAATTGGCTACTTGCCTATTCTTATTTGCCTATTTGTCTATTCTTTTTTACTATTTGCCTATTCTGAATTGGCTATTTGCTTATTCTGAATTGGCTATTCTGATTTTGCTATTTGCCTATTCTGAGTTAGCTATTTGCCTATTCTAGATCGACTATTTGCCTATTTGGCTATGGTTTAGCTATTTGCCTATTCTGAGTTAGCAATTTGGCTATTATTAATTGGCTATTTGCCAATTCTGAGTTAGCAATTTGCATATTCTAGATTGGCTATTTGGCTACTTGGATATTCTGAATTGGCTATTTGCCTATTCTGAATTAGCTATTTGCCTATTCTGAATTTGCTATTTTCCTATTCTGAATTGGCTATTTGCCTATTCTGAATTGGCTATTTTGCTATTCTGAATTAGCAATTTTCCTATTCTGATTTGGCTATTTGCCTATTCTGAGTTAGCAATTTTTCTATTCTTAATTGGCTATTCTGATTTTGATATTTGCCTATTCTGAGTTAATTGACTATTTGCCTATTTGGCTATGGTTTAGCTATTTGGCTATTCTGAACTGGCTATTTGCCTATTCTGAGTTAGCAATTTGCCAATGTGGCCAAAAGAAGACGGATAGCAGCCCGACACAACGGGCGACAACGACAGAACCGACATATAACGTGTTATTAACCTGTTATTCAACATCACAACACTGGTGACGAGGTACTCAGACTTATTTGGACAAAAATAACCCGAACGTATGTCGCACAACATTGGCGACAAGGAATTCGAATGGATTCGGGCACGAAAATAACCCAAATTTATGTTGCACCCAACACTGGCAACGAAAACTCAGATTTATAGTGGATACTATAATTGGAACGTTGGATTTTCGAAAAAAGACTTTGGCGGTATGCTCTGGATAATTGTTAATTATAACAATAGAGCGATAAGTTTAAATCTAACTGGATTTTTAACAAGCAAAGTGTGTCAAATCTGCGACACCCCCCCCCCCCCCCAGCGTCGGGAAGTAGGATCGAAGACAAAATTGTCGTTTCTGAGTAGGACGAAACAGTTTTCGAATCAAGGTTTGGAAACTTAAGTCGTTCGACCGCGAAGCAAAACGCGAAAAACTATATCAACAAAAAGGTCTGTCGTTTTTTTTTAATCAGAAACACGAAAATAAGTTTGAACGAGCTTTTTTTCTCTTGCTGAAAGGTTAAGAATTTATCTCCCAGTAAGAAAGGCTACACCCTTATATATATATATATATATATATATGTATATATATATATATATATATATATATAAAAATAGAGAAATTTTAAAATGTTATTTTAGAAATTTTCAGGCACTAATAAGATCAGCAACAGCAATTGTAGAAATAACAAGTTCAATATCAGAAGAAAATAGACGCAGAAAAAGCTTCGACAAGAAGGAAAATGCCAAGAACAGAAGAAAGAACAAATGAAATATCAGAAGAAACTGGAAACAGAAAAGCTGGAACAAATGAAAAGATTTGAGGAAATGTATCTTCATACCCAACAGGAACAGAACAATTATACGAATTATCAATGGTGGTCAAAATGGTAAAGATGAAAATGCATTTTCACAAAACACTATTTTGAGCACTATTGATAATTTTAATTACGATCCTGAAAACGAGATTGCGTTTGCTTCTTATTTCAGACGATACGATGAGATTTATAATACGGACTGTGCGAATTGGACCGATTTTAGAAAGGTTAATTTGCTATTAAGAAAATTGGGTACGGTTTAACATACCAAATTTATCAATTATTCATTGTAACAAAAACAGCGACATTACATTTGTTGAAGCGATACAATTATGGACTAAATTGTTTAGCCCTAAAACGTCTCTTTTTCACAAATGCATGAATCTCAAGGAAAGACGATGAAGACTACACAAATCATTTTGCGATTATTTCAAGTTGTTGAAATTGAGTGCTAACAATTTTAAATGCCTTATATTCGCACACGGATGAGTATCGAATACAGATGTGGAAATCAAAAGAAGGGTTCTTAATAAACTAGAGAATTTACCTAGTTCAACACTCCAACATATCGCAGAGAACTGCCATCGTTTTATTAACATTCAAAAGACACTGAAGAAAGTGTAGTGTCACGTATTAGAAAAATGCGTAACAAAAAGAAAATTACTAAACTTGATAAACAAAAGAAAATAATCTGCCCCCTAAACCGTGTTTCGGTTTCGGAAAACTGCATTGTTAAAAAGATTGTCCATGTAAAAAGTGGAAAATATTAGAAAATTTGTACAAGCAAGAATATTGAATAAGAATATTAAAATGTAACTTGACCCAGGCTCAGATTTATCAATCATAAATCTTCAAACGTGGAAGAAAATTGGAAAACTAACTTTGATGAGAACTAAAATAGTAGCCAAAAGCGCTACTGGAGAACAACTAAAATTTGAGGGCGAACTAATAACTACAGTTACATACAAAGAAAAACATTGAAATTGAGAATATTTGTGATGCACAACTCAAACAACCTTTTAGCACGGATTGGATGGAAAAGTTTCAATTATGGAATATGCCTATGAATTATATCTGTAAAAATAAAAAATAAAAACCTTAAATGTTGAAGCAGAACGACTAAAGAAAAAATTAAAAGAAAACTATTCGGAATTTTTTTGTCTGGTGGATATAAAAATGAACTACAAAGTTGAATTTAAGATATATATTCAACGTATTAAGCTTTACGTATTAAGCTTTACTTTATCGAGATAGATCACTTTACGATACTTCACTTATCATTAATTCTATTACCATTAGTATACATATATATATATATATATAATCCGTTTCTTGGCTACAAATGATGAATTTCTTCACATTTTAGAAATAAATAGCCTTATGGAAAACGTAAAAGCATGTAAAATTATAGGTGTTATTATAATTTTAATATTTCGAGTAGATCTGCGCTCTTTGTCAAAAAAATGTATGAAAATGAAACCGTTGAGAAAAACTGGAATTTTTAAAATTTGTGCAGCGTTTCTTCTTTGACTCTTCTGTCGATTGTCAAAGAAAACCACTGTCGTTAAATTAAAAAAAAAAACAACAACAACACATGTATGCGTTCATTTCGTTGTAAGTTACAGTTATAAATAACTGATTCCTTCAGTGAACATAGTTTAATCAAAAGAAAAAAAAATTCTTTTCAGTCTGTGAAATATTTATACATATTCTAGACTCCCACATCGGAGTTCAGACCTGTTTTGTATGTATTCAGTTTTATAACCCATTTTGCTTCTTTCTGTTTACGGGAAGTTCGTGTCTATTAAAATACATTTGAATAATTTATTTGCAGAAAATATGAAAAAAAACCAACATTTAAACCAAATTAGTCATAAGGTCATCAAAAGTGTGGAGAAAATGGGTGTCGTTGGATATCCTTGGTCTATAGTGATAACAATGGCTATCCTACTCTTAACTAGAATTATCTAAGTCAGCACAATACCACATTTACACTAGGAGATGTCCTACTTAATATATCCCCAAATTGATTGAACATTTTATTTTTCATAAATATCATTGTTAAATCTATATCTAAAAGGTAATTTTGTCTCGCCTATGCATCTACTATTTGGACATTTTGTACAAAAAATGTAATATATTACATTGATAAGGTATGGCGGTTGGATTAGGATGTGTGTATTTGGAACTGTAAAGAGGGAATCTGTGATTAAATGCTTACATAGTAGACATCTAAGTTTATTGGAGGAATAGTTACCATATTGTGTGGTGTTATGTAAGTGTTTTTTGATGTTGTTATATTGCTTAATAAATTAGGTGTTTGTTTGTTACCATTAATTGGTGTTTTTAAAAAAAATAGATTTATTTGTGGGGGTCAATCTAAGAGTTGTAAAATCTCTAGTTAGAGAATATGCATGCAGGGCTTTACGGAGCCCTCTAAAAAGAACGCGCTCCAGGAGCACGCTCCTCTTTGCTGGAGCGAAGGAGAGGGCTCATTTTATATTGAGATATTGAGCGGGAGTAGAGCGTGAGCAACTCCATTTGGAACTAAAGAGCGTGGTTTTCTCGCTCCACGCTCCGCGCTCCTCGCTCCAAAATTATTTGATTTTTTTTAAACATTAGTTTTTTTATTCAGCAATAAAAAGGAAATAAAAAGAAGTCCCAGCTAAACTCATTGGTTATTTTTTTAAATGATATCTCTGGTAAATGTATATGAGATAGGGAGATAGAGAGAGGGGAGGAGAGGAAGGGGGAGGAAGGGGGGGGGAGGAAGGGAAAGAGAGTGAGAAAGAACAAGAGAGTTACACACGAAAAAGAACATTTGAACTTCTCAGTTTTTTTATAGACGCAAGTAGATTTTTACATCTACATGTTACATTTTTGATGGGACAGTTTTCTTAAGGCGGGAGACGATTTGGCAACAAATGTCTTCAAATGCGCCAGTGAGTCTATGGATGTAGTTGAAGTTATTTTCTTAAAGATTTGAACTTTGTTTTGTATTTATGACAAGGGTGTTTATTGCTTATTGAATAAATAAGCCAATTTTCTTTTTAATTCGTGTTTTTAAATAAAGAAGTTTAGCTTCAATTGTACTATAGGGGCCGTTGGATTTTCTCGCCCATTTCGCTCGGTATTCACCCAAATGTTCGATAAAATCGATTTTTGGGGTGAAATGGTACATTTTGTCCTGAGAAAAAATTAAAATTTACTTTTTAGCATATATCAAATTGAACTTTTATGCCACATTTTTACTCGTCGTCTTTTTGGCGACCTTTTGTTATTCTTAAATTCACGACTAGTATGTTTTAACATTTACATGTTTCCTTTTAAATTCGTTAAATTCCGTTAAAACTTGCTTTTGTAAATAGAATATTCAAAGTTTTTTTTTGTGTGTAATAAAATGTTGAAGCAGTAAAAAATATTTTTAGTCCAAAGAAAAAATATCTTTAGTCCAAGGAAAAAAACAATAAAAACCTACATGGCCGCCAGCGATTAAAGTAAATGAGAATTTTATTTCAGGACCAAAAATACAATTAATCAGTTTCATCCAAAATTTGGACGAATACCAAGCGAAATGAGCGAAAGAAACAGCGGCCCCTATTCTACAATTAAACCAGTGTTTAGACTTAATTAAATTAAAGAAAATGTCTTAAATTTTAATTTAAAAAAGCAAATAATTAGACTTTCTGACTAATTTGTTTTTTAGAACCGAAAGTAGATTAGATATCTTTCTTTATCTTATATATATATATATATATATATATATATATATATATACGAGGAACGTTCAATAAGTAATGCCCCTATCCCACTTCCAGTTGTCTGATCTTGATGAAATTATTGCATGTGTAATGATTTATATCTGTATGGGTTATGTTGCAAAAAACAGCTCTCACCTAATTGTGGTTTCTGATTTACAGGTGTTTGAACTGAGTCAGGTGTGATTTGGAGCCAGTTGAGTGTCGCGCAGTGATCCGGTTTTTGTATTTGAAAGGACGCACACTAAAGGAGACTTTTGATGAAATGAAAGAAACTTATGGTGATGATGCCCCCTCATATGACCTTGTAAAACGCTGGCATCGTGAATTCAAACATGACCGAGAGTCTGTGGAAACAGGTCTCAGACCTGGTCGTCCCTCTTCTGAAATTGATGAGACATCTGTCTGTCAAGTTGAGGCTGCCATTTTAGAAGATCGACGCATTACGATTCGCCAAATAGCCCAAGAGGTCAAGATTAGTACAGGGTCTGTGGAAACTATCATTCATGACCATTTGCATATGCATAAGGTGTCTGCCAGATGGATTCCCAGGTTGCTCACACCATTCCAGAAGCAAGAACGCGTCGAGTGCTCGAGGATGAATTTGGAGATGTGCCAAGAAGATGAGTCGAAGTTTTTCAAAAGACTGATTACACAAGATGAAACTTGGATCCATCACTATGATCCAGAGACCAAAGCCCAGTCAATGCAGTGGAAACACTTGGACTCACCACCTCCAAAGAAGGCAAGAGTGCAGTCTTCTGGGACCAGGACAGAGTAGTGATGACAGATTTCCTGGCAACGGGTACCATAATTACAGGAGCCTATTACGCTTCACTTTTGATGAAATTAAGAGAAGCTATCAAAATCAAGAGGCGGGGCAAGATCAGCAAAGGTATCCTCCTCTTGCAAGACAATGCTCCGGTTCACAACTTGCATGTCGCCAGATCAGAAGCACGGGCGTGTGGCTATAAACTCCTCCTCCATCCCCCTTACTCTCCTAACCTTGCCCACTCTGACTTTCATCTCTTCCCAGCCATGAAGTTGTTTTTTAAAGAAAAGCGTTTTCCAGATGATGCAGCCTTTATTTCTGAAGCTACGACGTGGTTGATATACACATATATACATAAAGGTGTTGTCTATTATTATTTAACTATCTTATTATGATTTAGCTATTTGCCTATTTTGATTAGGCTTATGGTTATCTGAATTTTTGCCCATGATCATCTTGCTATTTGCCTATTCTGATTTAGCTATTTTCCTATTCTGATTTAGCTATTTTCCTATTACCATCTAGTTTAGCTATTTGCCTATTCTTATTTGGCTATTTGCCCATTCTTATTTGGCTATTTGCTTATGGTCATCTGGCTATTTGCCTATTTTGATTTAGCTATTTGCCAATGGCCATCTGGTTTTTGCTATTTGCCTATTCGGATTTAGTTATTTGCCTATGGCCATCTGATTTAGCTTATTGCCCATTCTAATTTGACTTATTATTCTGATATGGCTATTTGCTGATTCTGATTTAGCTATGGCCATCTGGTTTTGCTCTTTTCCTATTCTGATTTGGCTATTTGCGTATGGTCATCTGGTTCGGCTATTTGGTTATTTGGCTATTTGCCTATCGTGATCTGCCTATTTTCCTATTCTTATTTGGCTATTTTCTTATTCTGATTTAGCCATTTTGATTTCACTATTTGCCTATTCTTATTTAGCTATTTGGCTGTTCGTATTTAGCTATTTGCCTATTCTGATTCAGCTATTTGCCTATTCTGAAGTGGCTATTTGCCTATTCTTATTTGCCTATTCTAAACCAAGCGACCTATTTGCCTATTCTGATTTGGCTATTTGCATATCGTAATCTGCCTATTTTCCTATTGTTATTTAGCTATTTGGCTATTTGCCTATTCTTAATTGGCTATTTGCCTATTCTGAACTGGCAATTTGCCTATTCTGAGTTGGCTATTTGCCTATTCTGAATTGGCTATTTGCCTATTCTGAATTGGCAATTTTCCTATTCTCAGTTAGCAATTTGCCTATTCTGAATTGGCTATTTGGCTATTTGCCTATTCGTAATTGGCTATTTAGCTATTCTGAATTGGCTATTTGCCTATTCTGAGTTAGCAATTTGCCTATTCTGAATTTGCTATTTGGCGATTTGCCTATTCTGAATCGGCTATTTGCCTATTCTGAATTGGCAATTTGCCTATTATTAATTGGCTATTTGCCTATGGTTGAGCTATTTGGCTATTCTGAATTAGCTATTTGCCTATTCTGAGTTAGCAATTTGCCTATTCTGAATTGGCTATTTGCCTATTTGGCTATGGTTTAGCTATTTGGCTATTCTGAATTGGTTATTTTCCTGTTCTGAGTTAGCAATTTGCCTATTCTGAATTGGTTATTTGCCTATTTGATTATTCTGATTTGCCGATTGGCTATTTGCCTATTATGAGTTAGCTATTTCAATTAGCTATGGTTGAGCTATTTGGCTATTCTGAATTGGCTATTTGCCTATTCTGAGTTAGCAATTTGCCTATTCTGAATTGGCTATTTGGCTATTTGCCTATTCTGATTTGGCTATTTGCCTATTCTGAATTGGATATTTGCCTATTTGGCTATGGTTTAGCTATTTGGCTATTCTGAATTGGCTATTTGCCTATTCTGAGTTAGCAATTTGCCTATTCTGAATTGGTTATTTTCCTGTTCTGAGTTAACAATTTGCCTATTCTGAATTGGCTATTTGCCTATTTGCCTATTCTGATTTGCCGATAGCTAATTCAGAATAGTCAAATGACTAGCTATTTGTCTATTCTTATTTAGCTATTTGCCTATTCTGAATTGGCTATTTGCCTATTTGACTATTCTGAATAGGCAAATTGCTAACTCAGAATAGGCCTATTCTTATTTGCCTATTTGCCTATGGTCACTTGGTTTAGCTATTTGCCTATTCTGATTTCGCTATTTTTCTATTCTGAGTTAGCTATTTTGTTATTCTGATTTGGCTATTGGCCTATTCTTATTTGCCTATGGTCACTTGGTTTAGCTATTTGCCTATTTTGATTTCACTATTATTTCTGATTTAGTTTGTTTCTTATTGGTCATCTGGCTATTTACCTATTTTGATTTAGGTCATCTGGCTATTTGCCTTTTCTGATTTAGGCCTATTCTACTTCTGCTATTTTGATTAAGCTATCTGCCTATTCTGATTTAGCTATTTGTCTATTCTTATTTGGCTATTCTTATTTGGCCTATTCTGATATATGTATGTATGTACATATTTACCTATTCTGATTTGGTCATTTGGCTATGTTAAAAAAGATTCAATTCAATTGTGCCCGATATTGTCAGAATTTACTGAATAACGCTAAAAAAAACTCGCCCCCTAGTCAGACAAGAGTTGCGCATATTTGGTAGGCCTGTATTATGGATCGCCTTGGGACAGATGCATTGGTACGTAGATTGCCCATATAAAACAAAGAAATGCTTTAAATACGATCGCATAGGGCATTAAATTATGCATCGCAGAACAAAAAGTAGAACAAAAAAAATTATATTAGAATCGCCAAATGCGACGAAATTGAAAATGTTAATATGTTTTCTTAGGTCAAATTATTAAATAGAAACATAAAAATGCAGTTAGACTCACGGTCAGATTTATCAATTATTATTATTATTTAATAGAAGAAAATCGGCAAGCCAATTTTACTGAGAAATTAAATTTGAAGTCACGTTTCAAGAATAAACGCTCAAACTAAAAATATTTGTGATGAATAATTCGAGTAATTTACTTAGCACAAATTGGATAGAGAAATTTCAACTGTGGGATTTACTGATAATTTTTTTTGCCAGAATGTAAAACCTAAAGATTCCGCAGATAAATTAAAAAAAAGAATTGAAAGAGAATTTTACACAAATTTTTTTTATGGTGAACTTGGTTGATGCAACAAAGTGATTGCGAAATTTGAGTTGAAACCAATTTTCAAAAAATAAACGAAATGTTCCGTTCGCACCAGAAGAAAAAATTAGCTTAGAATTGGATAGGCTCCAGAAAATGGGAGTGCTATCAAGAGTGGAATATAGTGGATGGGCTTCGCCGACAGTATGCGTAAAGAAAAGGAATAAAGAAATTCGGGTATGCGCAGACTTTTCAACGGGATTGAACCAGGCATTGAGAGATTACCATTATCTGTTGCCTTGTCCAGAAGAAATATTTGCGAAGTTAAATGGAGGAAAGTTTTTTTTTTCGAAAGTGGATTTAAGTGACGCATATTTGCAGTGGTGGACGAAGAATGCTCGAAGTTATTATACACACAAAGGGTTATACAAATTTAAGAGACTACCGTTTGGAGTATAGGTGACACCGGCTATATTTCAGCAGGTAATGCACGCATTACTGAGCAGTCTAATGTACACGACGACATATCTGGATGATATCTTAATAATTAATAAAACTACGGAGCAACATAAAGCGCACTTACATAAGGTTTTCCAAAGAATTCAAGATTACGATTTCAAATGAAAGGAAGAGAAATATGAGTTCTTTATGCAGTAAATTAAATATCTGGGACAAATAATAGATTGGAAGAAGACCCGATCCAAATGGAGCAAGCGTGATAAAGAATATGCCAGCGCTAGAAAACATATCATCTTTGCAGAATTTCCTTGGGTTAGCGAATTACTATAACGTATTTATCCCAAGGTTAGAACTACCTACGTTCGTAGGTCATTCCGGCGACATTACAAAAGTGTATTCTACGAGAGTCCTATGTTTGTCATCCAGGCATATCACGGAGTCTTATATACAAAGGTACGTCTACTAGACGAACATGGGTCAAGTAATCGAGAATACAGTTAAATCATGCAAAGAGTGCACGTTAGTAGCAAAAAAAAACGCCTCCCATAAAATTCAAACCCTGGCCTAAAACGGACTGACCGTGGTCGAGAATCCATATTGACTTTGGTGGGCTATTAGGCGGGTTCTATTATCTGGTTGTAGTGGATAGCTTTACTAAATCGCCAGAGATATTTAAGTGTAAAAAAACAACGAAAGAAACAACTATTGGGTTTATGCATGAATTGTTTGCACGTTTCGGAGACGTGGATTGTGTAGCATCGGATTACGGTACGTAATTCACGTCCAGTAGAATTCAAAATGTTTTATCAGTCGTTTTTAGTGGAAAACCTTACACTCGACTCGATCATTTTTCCTGATGAGGATACTTAGTTTTGCCTGGTACATAAGTTTAAACAATAGTTTTTATTTGAAAATGCGTTTTTCATCTGTCCTCGGTCATTAAAGGTGAATGAGAAATTCTTCTTGGCTGGGGCAATTTTAATTTTTGTCCCAATCCAGAGTGTCCTTTTTAGGGAGCTGGATTTTCCTCACATTAAAAACTGAACTTCTGTCTAACTCTGTCCTGTTCTCGTGGAGAGGCAAGTAAATAGAAATAGTAAAAAAAATCTATAAAACAATGTCATGTTTATTTACTTTAAAGCAGAAATAACACAATTAAATATTCATTTTGAATTCTTGTCTTTTTAAAAATTTATATTGAATAAAGTTCAGTTTCAGTATAAATCGAATCGTGTTCCTTTCTTTTCTATTTTAAATGCAATTTTTAAAGTTTTCTAATGCTTTTTCAAGCTCCTATTCATTATCGACAGTCTGACTGTTCGACAGATCTCGCTTGCTACTTACTAGCGTTTTCAATGAACAGACCTTACTTACGAAGGTCACTTTTATGTCTTAGGAGTGCACTTAGATATTCGGGAACACTTTTATTGTCTTCTTCGGTAAATTTGACCTAAGAATACATGTTTAAATTTTATTTAGATTCTGTAACCTTTCTTTCTCTAGGGAACAGACAAACATCATACAAACACATTGAGTTTTATATAGAGAGATTTTCACATATGACGTATCAATATCTAAACAAGAGGAGATATAAAAATTCTCGATAACCTATAGGGGTTGTTTTTACTAGTGAGCAATAAGAACAACTCCTAATATTGTAGTATGTAAATGAAAACGATCATCACACGCAGGGCCGGATTAACCATAAGGCAAACAAGGCACACACCTTAGGGCCAGGCAAAAGTCCAGGCCAAAAATGCAGATCACAAAAAAAATTGAGGAGGGAGGTATTTTTTAGCCGTACACTGTTACGCTCAAGAGAGCGAAAAAAAAAGTGCACACGTTTGTATCTATAATGAAAGAAAGAAATTACAGCATTTGTTTTAACAATCTAATTCCACTTGCTTACTAATATCTTATATTTCTGCGTGAATTTCAATTTGATCTAAATTTTCTTAATTAGGTATATATTGATGTTGCTGTTAAAGGATTGGTTACTGTGTATTCAAAAGACGCTTGTTCTGATTTTCCAGCAGAATTTCGACAATTTATCTTCTGGTATAAAGAACAGAGACACAATGGTGACGGATCAAGTGTTGAGAAAATGTTTCAAATGCTGCACATTGCTGGTGTCTATCAAGCATTTCCAAATACTGAATTAGCTCTGCAGATCTACTTATGTCTGATGGCAACCAATTGTTCAGTTGAACGCTCATTTTCACAATTTAAAAGAATTAAAGATGTAAAAGGATCAACCATTGGTCAACAGCGTCTTGGTTTACTGTCACTTCTATTCATTGAAAGTGATTTGCTCAAGAAGGTTAACTTAAAAAAACTAATTGACAAAGTTGCAGTTGTAAAAGCGCGCAAAGTTGTATTATAGTTTTTGCCTAATAAATATTCTATTTGAAATTTAACTTTTCTTCTTATTTTCGATAAGTCTAAAATATCTGTATTTTCACTATTTCAGGACACTTGTTAAAAATGTGCCTTAGAGCCAGCAATGCCTTAACCCGGCACTGATCACACGAAGGAAAACAAACTCTCTTTTAACATAACAGAAGGTGTTTATTTAATCCACACTTTTCGATATAGGTCTGCAAAGGTTAGGACAGTGTCCAAGTGAGGAAAGTAAAATGGAAAGTTTTTTGGGCTGCCGGAGGTCTACGAGCAGCATATGTTCGAGTGAAGATAGCTGAGCTCGGGAAATCCAGGGGATTCAGGCAGGAGAGAGGAAGGGTGTGTGTCCTTCTTGGTTGCTTGTCACAGTCGCTCTGTTGACTCTTGTTATTCCCAAAAGGGTCCAAAGTAGTTCCTTAGGGGACAGCTGAAATTAATACGCATTGCAAGCTGATTGGTCAGTGTGCGACCGAATCAGCCAGCAAGGAAATAGTTCCTTATTTATGACTACTACAAACTTATTATTCCCTTCTTCGCAGACCTTTTATATTTCTTACTTTCCTTTTCTTTTTTTCTATTGTCTGTCTGTCTGTCTGTCTCTCTCTCTTTCTCTCTCCCCCTCCCTCTCTCTGTTGAGTTGGGGTTAGCTAAATAACCCACTGCTTCATTCATTGTAGAATAATTGAAAGGTTATAGAAGCGCCCGAGAGTAGACGAGGCGAAAACTACTAAACGCTAAATTGAAGGCTGGCAGACGATAAATTACGATAACGAAAATCAAACTAAAATACATATATACAAATAAAGAACGAACAAATCATAGCTAAACAACTGTTAGTAATTAGATGTTTATTGTTGGTCTTTTTTGTCAAAGGAACTATTGTTAATCAAATGTTTTTAAATAAAATGTTATTTTGTTTGTGCACCGGAAAGTTTCAAATGATGATTTTGTTTGATTTGTTAAGCAAATGTTATTGTTTTTAAAAAAGATTTCAATGTTTTTTTTTTACATTTTTTGTCAATTTTTGTTGTTGCTAACATAAACACCGCAACGACTGTTTTTAAGCATCTTTTTTTTTTTGTTTTCTTTTCTTATTTTAACGAAAACAAACTGTTTATAAGCAAACGTTTTTTGGTTAATAGTTTCGTCAACTCTCGGGCGCTTCCGAGACCTACCCGAACGTTGACGACATGAAGTCACGGAAACATGGTGCGTCATCTGTAAGATTACCTATTTTATAAAGGTTTTCAGTAGTACTTACTGCAAATGAACATGAGTTGGTCTCACTTGTATCTTTCAACACTTTAGTTGAGTTAGTTCCTTTTCTGCAATAATCTGTGTTGTGAGTTCCAATTTTGCAATTTTCATACCATAGTCCTTTAAATGTAGACGTGTGTTTATTTCTGCATTCAAAACTTTTATGTCCTGCTTTTCCACAGTTATAACATCGTACAACTCATTCGTTTTTAGCTTGTACGGATATCCTCATCGTGTGATCATCACGTGTTTGTTTCTCTCAACATTTTTCTGTCTCCTCATAGCTTCTAAGTGAAGATTTAAAATTGCTGCATTTTAAACTCTTCTTTTCTTTGGCTTATTACCATAGAAAAGGCTTTAAAGTCTTCTAGTAACCCCTTTAATAGAATTGCGATTAACAAGCTGTCCGTCATCATTTCACCGGCTGTTTTGAGAGATGATGTAGCATTTTCAGCTCTTATGAAGTAATCTGTGACAGTTTCATGTGACTTGATTTTTAATGTTGCCATATATAAGACGATAATTCTAAGTTTACTGTTTCCAATGTAATGGTTTCTTAGTATTCCCGTCGCTTGCTTTCCGTCATTTCTTGTCTCTCGTATCATCAATGACAAACTTGTGTCGTCTAACAACTGCACCATTAACGCAAATACTTCGGCGTTTCTCTCTTGGTACGAGGCGTCTTCGTTAACATCTATGCCTGACTCTATGACATATGATAACATCTGCAGACGGAGGTATGATAAAAATCTGATTTCTCATAGTTGGAAATTCTCTTCATCTCCATTGAAATAAAGTCTATTTCTGCTGGGCCCATAACCTGTTGAGTTTGGGCTATCTAAATAACCCACTGCTTCATTCATTGTAGAATAATTGAAAGCGAGAAGTGAAATGAGAAATTATATCAAATGAAGGACATATAAAATACACGTGTGAATTGTTCAAATTTATTTCTGGAACTAAAAATACAAAACAATATTGGCGCGAAAAACACGCTGGCGGAAATAGCTCCTCCTGATATTATCCATATCCAGCAGTAAACAACAACTTTTAAAAAAACACACACATACATATTAACGTACGCACATTGTCAATATGTCAACTCTCTCTCTCTCTCTCTCTCTCTCTCTCTCTCTCTCTCTCTCTCTCTCTCTCTATCTATCTATCTTCGTGTCAACGCAACTTCATGCCCTGTGCATGATATAAACCAGACGTTTGAAGAATACATATTTCCGGTCGCTTCAAAATTTCGCTTTCGCCCTCTCAATCACGTGATTTCTAAAAATAAAGATTTGAACGTTTGTAAACTGTTGACGATAAAATAAGATCTCATGCTAGAAGATGGATTTACTTACTGTAAATCCATCTCCTAGCTTAAGATCTTATTTTAGCGCCAACAGTTTACAAACGTCCAAATCTTGACTCCAAGGATTGTCGCACGACGAAACAATAATGAATGAGAGAAAATAAAAGAATTGATTCTGGATCATCACTGAATCATTTTTATTATCATCATGAGATTAATCTATCAACGATATGAAATCATAGAACTTTTTCTAATAATCCAAAAGGAACATTTCTGCAATATATAGTATATTTAATCATATCTATTTCACTTCCACTATATTGTACGCTGGTAAGGGTTAATTAATAATTTTTAGAATTGTTGAAATTTTAGTACTGTTTTATCCCATTGTGTGGCTTCGAAGTTAATTTGCATGCATACTTATGTAAGTGTATTGTGTTTGTGTGGATGCATTTTTTGATGCGTCTGATTGCTATATTTTATTTTTACAGAATTTTGTTTGTTCTGGTGTTATAATTTTGATGTATGATTTTATAATTATTTGTAATATGAATTTTGACAACTATTTTCCTGTTGTTATCAGTTTAGCTTAATAATATATATAAAATTAATAGGTTTAACAAATACCAGTTGAATTTTCTAACCGGTTTGAATATAAATTGATTTATTAAAACCCCAGTTAACTACAAGAGATAGATAATTCTAATTGAGTAAGTAGATGATATAGAAAACTGTGCAATTTGTAATAAGAAAAATATATTCCGTCTGTGCTTTTTTTTTAGGATTGCTTGTATTTATAATATTCAGGTTAGTGTATGTAAAATTTAATATACAAATTTATAAGTATAATTACCAGGGAGTCCGTATGTGTGTGCTACTGTGAATGGTCTTTCCTGTAGTCTGTGTAAGTAATATTAAATATATGCTGATATGTGTATGTATTTGGGCTGTGGTTTTTAACCATGTCTAGCCGACGGAAGTGTGTATGTTAGTCTTAGCTGTGATTGCTTGCTGTTGTGTCAAAACTTATGTATATGAATATACGTTCTGTTTGTGCGTGTGTATGTCTGGAAATGTTTGGGCTGATTAACGGGTGTGTCATGATTTGTATACATGTACATATATTGTCTACATGTATGCGATTGACACCTATTGTCCTCCAATGTCTAAGTGTATAGAAGGAGGGGCAACTTGAATTACACTAATCGCTGGTGATAAAATTTGCAATGCTTAAAAAGTCTTCGACCCCCTAACCCTTAAGAATAACGCCATCGTCGACTTGCTGGCCCCGATATCTATGCCTCTGACTTTCTTTCGAACAATTTATTTATTATTATTGCAACCCTGATGATTTGCGTTTAGCACAGAAACGCGAGTTCATTTGTGTAGGCTGTTTTTATATAAAGTTTATTTATAAAACTCTACTTTGAATTGATCACTTTGGAACAAATGTTAGTTTTAAGTTAATATATTTGAAATTACTTATATATATATATAATTATTTCATGTATACACATATAATATTATAAAGTGATATAATATGTTGCGTATAGATTTTCAGTATTGATGTCAATGGTGCTCAATACGTGAGTAAGGCTTAGTATTAAAATATGAAAATATATGTATGGCAATTAAGCTACACGTCCGCGTTTCATCCCGCAGGGAATCGTTAGGCTAAGCGCACGAATGTTTTGTTACTGATTGTTTTCATATATATCCACGTGGTGTTTAGTCTCTATCTATCTATCTATCTATCTCTCTCTTTCTCTCTCTCTCTCTCTCTCTCTCTCTCTCTCTCTATATATATATATATATATATATATATATATATATATATATATAGGTGTGTGTGTGTCTGTGTGTCTGTGTGTGTGGGGGGGGGGTGTTGAAAGACAAAAGTATAAACAAATTAAACACAGGAATTTATCACCAGATGAATGCTAGCAAAGGTCCCCTTTAATATTTAATATTTCTTTACAAGAATTTCCCATCTATTGAACACAATACTACCGGGCTGTTTCCCGGCTTACTAAAACATAGTCGTTTTCAAGTCTAATGTTAGTCAGACTTTTCTTAAGACGTTCGTTGATCCGAAAGAAACCGGCAAAGCTCTCACTTTTGATGATTTATTCCTGTGTTTAATTAGTTTTTCCTTTTGTCTTTTTTCACACATTCTGTCTCCACGGCATTTCATTTTATGATATACCGTGTATTTTATCCTCATATATATATATATATATATATATATATATATATATATATATATATATATATATATATATATATATATTTGCATTCAATTGACCATGGAGAATTAATCCAAAAATCATAATTTTCATTTGTTTTTTCAGTTTCTTTATTTTTTATTTTTTTACTTCGGTGAGAGTTTTATTTTCTTCCCTCAACTTACATACAAAAAAGTAATTTATTCGAGTATTAATATTATATATATAATGCTATCTATCTATCTATCTATCTATCTATCTATCTATCTATCTATCTATCTATCTCAGGACCGGCGGAACAGTTATAAAAGTGTGTGTGTGTGTGGGGGGGGGGGTCTCTCCTAAAAAGTGGGGGGGGGGCGGTTAAACACATGCATATATAACTTCATTATTAATGACCGTAAAGTGGGGGGGGGGGGCAAGTAAAAAAGTGGGGCGGGGCTTGAGCCCCCCCCCCCCCCCCGCCCCCCCCCCCCCCCCCGCCCCCGGTACCGCCGTTCATGTATATATATATATATATATATATATATATATATATATATATATATATATAGAGAGAGAGAGAGAGAGAGAGAGAGAGAGAGAGAGAGAGAGAGAGAGAGAGAGTGAGTGAGTGAGTGAGAGAGTGAGTGAGAGAGTGTGTGTGTGGTGCGGGTTCTCGTATTGTTCAATAAACAAAACATTTTGTGAGTGCGTTTTCATGCCTTACTTTAAATAATAACGACCAATAAATGCATCTCTTTCTATAAAATATATTTTTTCTTTTCTCAAGGTCAGTCTCACACACTGCGTGGGTCGGCAAAAGTGCACGTTACTGTTGACAATACGAGTTTCTAAATCATACACCGGATGTTCAAGGGAAAGGATTCCAATGGCATTCATGAAAAGGTAACTAAAAGAGACATCCTGGTGTACCTTTCTGCTCGGGCTTCATACCTAGCCGGGGTAATCCTGGACACATTCTGATAAGCTAAGGATTGGCTTTGCTGGCTAGACGCTCTTGTTTTGTCTGAATGAGGTATGCCACCCTTTTAGGCATTATCTCCCCTTTCGATTGGATTATTGCCGGTCGTTCGAGGGGCCTCTACCGCGAAATGCTGCGGATCGTTTCTCGGCTATTTGTGTATTCTTTCAGAGTACCTCATATGGGGGGGGGGGGATAACCCAACCCTAATATTATCGCAGTGGGAAGCGAGTAAATAACAAACCTTGGGCTTATATCAGAGTGGAGTATGGTTCTCTTCCGTTTCACGGGTGGGGGGCGTCAACTCGGGCATTACCCCTCCCCCCTTTGAGAGGAGGAATTGTTTATTATCAGTCACCTGAAACGCTCTCATTGCAAAATTCCGATGCGTCCAATCATGGCAAATTGCTCTATTATCCAGAGTGTCCCTTTTGGGGGGAAAGTTGGATTCCCCCACAATTAATCGACCTTGTGTCATATTCAGACTTTGCGGGAAGAAACATAGATAATAACTGTTTACCCTTTAAATTCGCACCCGTTCAACGATATCCTGTCGGTTTCTGTTAAATAAATAGATAATTTTTAAAAATAAAAATAAAAGGGGGTTTATATACAGAGGAGAAAGATGACTAAAATTACACATTTTTAAGAGTCAATGTTTTTTTTTTAATACTAAAGAGTGACCTCTTATCAAGTCCCAAAGGTCACTCGATGATAAGGGTTAATGAGTTTGTCAGGTGGATGAGAAACAACACCCTGATAGAACTGGAAAACAATTTTATTATTTAAGAGGACTCAAGAATTTGTTAACACTGAACTTGAAAACGACTATGTTGTAGTCAACCAGGAAGCAACCCGGTAGTATTGTGTTCCATAGATCGGAAGTTCTTGGAAAAAATGTTAAATAGTAGAGGGTACGTTTACTAGCATTCATCTGGTGATTTGGGTTCTAAGAGTGGTGTTCACACGTATACAGGAAATTGGGATCATGAGGTAATCGAGTATGCACTCAAATGTCACCTCAACCTGCATAGCTAGAAGCGGACATAACATCACATGGCTCAAAGAGAGAGAGAGAGAGAGGAGGGGGTAGACCAGTTTGTGGAAGGTTTTTGAGCGAGCAGCACATGTAAAGAATGACTTAAGATCGATTGTAAATCAAGGGGCTAAGGGCCCCAGATGTCCGTAGCCTGGAACGATCTCCGCCGCTAACAGAAGAGAAGGCGACACCAACATCTTAATAAATGGTCTTTCTTTAAATTCGAGAATATTCTTCGTTTCTTCATGCTGTTGTGAAACTTCAATTCCAGGTGCTTCAGTCGCGGGAGGAGCGGACGACACGAGTTACGATTTAATAGTGCTGTTATGATTTGTGATTTGCATTGATAACAAATATGTGTTTTGTTTGATTATGACTTACGGAGGAAAGTATATGTAACAGAAGTTCAATTTAGTTTTAGGTACACACAGGTCGAAAGGAAAATTCTCTATAGTGATTGTAGCTAGACTAGTTTTGCTGTGAATGTTTTACAGGAGGAACCAGAGATTCGAGCTCAGTCGAGCATCTATCATGAAAACAGTGATAAAGTAGAGAAAGACTAACAAAGTCTCTTCTGTAAGAAAAGGGCTGTAAGGAAGAGAAGAGATCATTCTTCACAAGATTTCAAAGTCGGTTTTGTACTCTGTGAAAACAGGAGAAAGTGCTCTGAACGACTCCTCCCAAGATGTGGCCGTAGTATTCCATCTTAGGGCGTATCTGACTCTTATACAGGTAAAGGATGCATCAGTAGTGAGGTACTTTCTGGATCAATAGAATGATCCAACCATTTTCCAGTGACCTTAGCAACAGATTTGATGTAAGTCTTCCATTTCAGGTCTGGAGTAAAAGTCAGTCTAAGGAGCCACCTCCCCCCACTCTTTATACTTTAGAGGGACCCGTGTCCCGGCATCCCACGAGAAAGTTAAGTAACCCAAGAAACTCCTGCTCCCAGCCTTGAACTAGCGAATTATTAGTTGTTTGAACAGAAACTGAATTATTTTTTTCTTGTAGCAGTACCGATAAGCAAAGTAGAACTATACATGGAGCTTTTGGACAGAAAGCTATACCCATCAATAAAACAGTGGAAAATCTCAATTTACTTTATATATAACTAGCAAAACGTATCCGTCCTCCGGGCAGTAATTAATCGAGGATAGGAGGTGTATAGTTAAAAAATATAGTCATGTTTACCTTTTTAAATACTGATTTAAAAGTTTTTTTTCATTATTAGAAAATACTGGATTAAACAAAGAAGGGTATACAATTGTACAGAAATATAATGTTTGAAGCAATATTTAAAAGCAAATGAAGAAATATATACTTTTTAGTAGAAAAAAATAAGAAGAAAGTTTCCAATTCAATTTCTATCCAGGAGAAAAGAAAAAAGCTAATCTCATGTTATTTTTTAAAATATATTTTGTGATTTAAAAAATGAAACTAAGCTAAAACATGGCCAAACGTTTAAAATTAAATCAATTTTAACTTCCTTTTTCTTTTTATTTTCTATTTTTGTAAATACAAAAAAAGATTATTTCTATTTTTGTAAATATATTTATTCAATTTTGACAATTAAAAGGTGAAAATTTCACATTTGTTACATTTTTTGTTTTAAAAAAAAAACTTTCTGTTTATTTTTTTTAATAAATTAATTATTTTTTGACAATCACTTGTTTGTTTGTATTTCAATGATTTCGATTTCAGAAAACGAACAGCTCGGTATGTTTTTACATTATTTAAAAATAAATGTTTTTACATAAATACGGTGCTACTAATATAACGTGATCTCCACCTTGCAGACGAAGATTTATGGTACCATACTCGTACACATTCACCTTTAATTTTACAATTAGAACTTAGTTAAATTTTTTCCATTTCTAGACTTCATCAGAAAAATATTACGGTGCACAGTATTTTTTTTTTTTTTGTTGTTGTACGCGTACTCTAAACAAAGATAATTGCGAAAAACAGTTGCCATTCCAATTACCTCCCTTGAAAATATTTAAAAATATTGGTATCAATTAATTAAATTTACATTAGATAACATTAAATAACCTTATTAGATTAGAGAAGAACGAAATTTCAAGACGAGGCTGTGATTAGAAGTGTAAACATGGGAAGAATCTTACTTAAATTCATACATTGCAACGGCCTTATATACCCTTAGTAAACGTTGTTTAGACACTAGACGGGCTTCCTCATCTACATAATACATTACTTTTAACTTTCAATTAAATTCAGATTTACAAATATACACTTATAACTGCTATTATCAAGTTTCCATATGTATTTACAATACGTTCCGATAAGGTGATATTAAGAAAAATAATTCATACAATTAATTAAAGCCATTTTCTTCAACAACCAGCGTGTTTTCTGAACCATACTTCCAATGGCGATTATTGTTAAAATTTATCCTTTTTATTATTAAATCACTTCAATTAATTACTGTTAATATCGACAAAACTATTGCATATATATAGGGAAAATAGCGAACTAAAATTAGAAGTATATAACAAAAAACACTAATTTATTATGAACAGTTTAAAAAATAATTATGCAAATTAGACGCACAGAATCTTTTGTTTGAATCTTTAATCTCTAATATATATACAGTATTTCCATGTAAAGTCTTGTATCATTTACTTAAATAACAAAGAACCCTTTTGTATTTAATGTAGGTGTGATGACTAAAAAAACATAACTTTCACATTTATTCAGTTAGAAAAAGTACTACAGGGTGGGCCAAAATAAGGGTCCTATCTTTAAATTTGAATAACTTGAATTTGAATAACTTCCACAAAATAAAAGTTAAACTCACCAAACTTTATGTGTGTGTAGACTGACCCTTCCGAGATTTTTTGAAATAAACAAAACAAATTTTAGCCGAAAAACACTTCTTAAAACTTACAAAAACTAAAGTATTGTTTTTTACACTGTTTTGAGTTTTTTAAGCAAAAATAATGTTTTCTAAATGAGGGTACGTTCCTTAGGGCTAATACGGCTCATGCTTGCTTCGGAAGGAGTCCTTTACTTATTCTAAAAAAAATTTTTTTTTTAAATCAATAAATAAAAAAGTTATGAATTTTTAAAAATAGGACCCTTATTTTTGCCCACCCTGTACAAAGACTTTTTACACAACAAAATGCTAAGTATTTATCACGATATAGAAAATATTCGTAATTGGTAATAGTAACATGAAACCAATAATCGAATAAGAAAACAAAGATTTGGTTGTTTTTTTACTGCGTATGTGGGGGTCGTCATGCCTTTTTTTGGTGATAACTTCCTCCACAAATAAAAATAATAAGAAGAAGACTTACATGCAAAACCAACGGAAGTTTATTCACTGAAATAAACCATTAACAAATATAACATATTTCCTTTTGTAATGAGTTCAGAAGTCCTTTCTTTAGTTTCAGGGTAAGTAAAAAGGAGAATGTCTTTTGTTTTGTTGAAATGCTCATGTGTTATAAAATGTTAAGAGAGGCAATAGGTAATGTTCGCCTGTGAAATTGTATGAAGCGCGCGAAAGGTGAAATGGAAGAGTGATAGTAAGACGCGTGTAACCTCCGAATGAAGAGTCAGTTGAGAGAGAGTTTGATGTTTGTGTGTGCTTAAATACTATTTGGATAGGCTCCAGCGAGCTTAAGGAGAAAAGTTTAGAAAAATGTCTTTGGAGAAATCCCATTGGACAGAAATATCACGTGGTGTGCTCCCTACTACGTCCGCTCGTTTTGAGTTGATTTAATATATAAGGCAACGCCGGAATTTGCGTGGGCGTTATTTTTTATCTTTCACGCGCCAATACAATTATATTCACACTGCGCGCCTAAATTGTATTTATCCCAAACAACAATTTTTATCCGAATCTTAACCGTGTCAACTGGCACACGTATCAATCTTTTTCGGGTTATTTAATGCCAAATCCGATCATTTTGGTAAAAGTTTTTCTTTATATCTTTAAGTTCTTTATATCTTTAAGTATTTATTCATTTTGTTTGGGTTGGTTGTTTTGTTTTGCGACATATTAACCCTTTTCGAGTTATTTAATGCTGAATCATGATGTAAAATACTATTACATAAGATCACAGATTAAATTGACAATGTACTTCTTCATTATGTACCGTCAAACAAGAGCATTGCAGATATGTTAAAAAAAACAAAAAAAACAGTAAACAAAATTAAGCTAAGAAAATTTTGTAGCATAATGTAACATTTTTATTTGAAAGTTACTTCCCTTTCACTGTGTAGCAGTCACATGACTAAGATCTACATGTAATCACCCGCGTAGTGATTGGTACGTGGCTCAGTTGACTAACACAGGCATGTTCAAACTCGCATAGAAATACATTCGGCGATTAGAACACTGCGCATACGCGCCTTTCAGCCATTTCCGGCCAAAGCTTATTTGGCGCCGATATGAATAGTTCCTTTCGAGAGGCTAATGTAGATAGATGTCGCATTTCCTGGCCCGTTTATCATCGTGGCTTAGACGAGAGGCGAACCCAAAAAACGAGACACAATATTCAAGACCGGAACTAAAGAGCTGAACTCAATTACATTTCCGTAGTTCATACATGCCGGCCAAGCCAAACTGTCTTAAATTCTTGTGTTCCCATGTTGATGAGACTGTTGAATAAAGTTAATATAAATAGTTGAGAAGATGCTTGTCTTTTTAACTAAAACTCTGGTGACCCTCTTTTCTGTTGAATTATCAATTTTGTCAGACTGTTAAAATCTATTTTAAGGGTTATCTCCCTTGTTCCATTATTATATGGGGACGAGATTTTCCTTGTAAGAATTGGGGTTATCTGCCCTTCTTCTCTTTTTCTGTTTGTTGTTGTTCTGTCGTAAAAAAATAAACGCACGACTCGCGTGGAAACCTACAAAATGTGTTTGTCTTGTTAACTGAAATGTCCTGCCATGAAGAATGTCTGAATGTTGCTGAGATCAAAAGGTATGTCTCACATTCGTGTGAACTTGGCTTTATATCGATAATAATTCTTAACATTTTCTTCTTTATCTCAAGCAAGCCAAGTCAGATGAATGGCGATCTCCAATCTGCGACAAGTATCTTATCAAGCTTACCAACCCTCTACAACTGCATCCTAAATGATTGTTAGCAACCGACTTCCAATTTAAAGAGTGGTGGTGGTGATATTTCTCTTTACTTTTCATTTTACTTCAGTGTAAGTTCTCAGGAATCAATGTACCCCTTCCTGGGGCTAACACTTGATCTCTATATTCGATACATAGATATCCGAGTGTCTCATTAAAGTTCTCCTTTACCTCTCAAACATTGAGTTTGTAAAGAAGTGAAGAACATTAATTTTCTTCTCTCGAACTGAACAGTTAACTATGTTATACTATATCCTCCCTGTGGTCTCTTGGTTTTACCGGATTCCAGGACAAGTGGAGTATCCAGCTTAGTGCTGTTACTAGAGGCAACATTACTTGGAGAAGGTGCACCATTCCTTGTATATGCCAGCGTGTAGCCATACCGAGGGGATCTTATTTGGGCATTGGATACTATGTTATTTTAAATATTTGGTAAGGGTTTACTTGTAGGAAGACAAGACAAACCCATGTACAGCAGACCTTAGGCACTCAAAGACAGTGTCTAGTAGGCATTCGAATTCTCTCCTATGTATGTATGTATGTATGTATGTATGTATGTATGTATGTATGTATGTATGTGTGTGAACGTATGTTATAAATTAATAATAAACTCCTACTGTCTGTAGCCGTACTAGTGTGTGTGTGTTGGAGTCGACCGTCCCCCCACTATCTATGTTTACACTGTGTGTGTGTGTGTGTGTGTGTGTGTGTGTGAACTATTGCTGCTACTAAAAACTTTTTTAGCACCACCATTTTGTAATTGTAAAATATTTTGTCTCCAGTTCCTGAGAATAAATTTGGCCGCTTCACACATGTTTGATATCCTTCTTCATTTGATTTAATTTTGCATTTAATTTTTTTTTTTTTAGTCATTCTAGAATGAATGAATCCAACACCTTATGAAGGACATACATACAGTGTGCCTCCCACGAGGACAAAGTTAGATATAAAGTCGGTTTTCATGTGGGGCATATCGAGCTCCCCCAGAAAGGGGCATTCTGGATGCGACAAAAATAAAAATTGCCCTATTCAAGAAGGTTTCGCCTTCTCTGACTGAGGACCGAACAGATACTACACTTTGAATTATTTATTTGCAAAAATATGTTCTTATTAAAATTATTATTTTTTTATTAAAACTGTGTTCTGCGGCTACGGTAGTCAAATGACATCCCGTACTGCAATCAGTCCTTCATGCTAGTCCCAGGCCATCTGGCCTTGTCATGCGCAAGTTGTCGTAGGCAATGAAGTTGTTTCGCTGTACGTAGTCAGCACGTCAGCACGTCAGCACGTAGTGTGCCCAGCAGATTTGTGCAGTGCCGTCCTAGTTGTAGTTGGTAGGCTTGCGAGCCAGCAACGGTAAAGTTTAGTGCCCTAAGGCACAAGTGTAGGGGAGTCATCCTCTGTCCCTACTTACTTGCTTCCACACAAGGGCAGAGTTAGACAAAAGGTCGGTTTTTACTGTGAGAAAAATTCAGATCCCCAAAAAGGGGCACTCTGGATTAGGACAAAAATTAAAATTGCCGAAGTCTAGAAGGATTTCTCCTTCACTGACCGAGGACAAAAAAGATGAAGTGTAGTATCAGAACAGATATCACACTTGGCTCCTAACCATAAGGGGTCTATCCTACTCTTAACTAGACTCATTAGCAGTCACCACAATACCACATTTACTCTAGGGGCCACGCTACTTAAAATATCCTCAATTGTTGGATTTTATCCCAAAAGCCAGGAACTGCACAGCGACACATGGCTTGTTTATAACCTTCCTGTAAACTTTCCTAATGTACATCGGCAGGTGAACCATAGCCAAAACTTTGTTGATCCGCACAGGATATATCTCTCTATATATTTTTATACTAATGAGTCACCACTTATCAAGGCTAAAAGCAACTCAAGGATAAGAGTTAATGAGATGGATAGATTGCCAATTGAATGATGATGAATATTATGAGAGGATTGAAAATAATGAACAGAATGAACAAAATTTGATAACTTATGAGGACTGTTTATGACAAATGTTTATTGATATTAGATTTGAAGATGACCATGTTGTAAGCAATCTTGTGGCAACATGTTTCAAGACACAGTGAACTCATTTGTAGCCGGCTCAACCCATCCCGGGCGGATGCCATTACAAGGTTATTTACCAGTGATGTCACAGGACTTGTTTTTTCATGGGATTGACAGTATTATCACTATAGTTTTTATACTACTTTAACGATATTATCTGTGAGGAGTTAGAGAAAGTAATAATGTTGCATAGCCCTACAACTTGGGGACGCCGGCGGTTCACGTTTACTATTTAGTCCCGGAAAGGGCCGTGGCAGTCCACATCTAATACTCGTCATTTTTAAAACATCATAAATCACATAGTTGATATATTGTTTGCATACCTTTAGATTTCTTCCTCGCCGTGTAGAGGGTCGTGTCGTCTAGTGGATGAACCCCTTCCTCTTTCCTTCCTACCGTGAACCACGCCGTCTGTTGTCTGCAACAAAAGCTTCATGACGCACTCCGAAGACAAACAAACGCTTTAACTTTCACTTCACTTTTTATTACAAGCGTGTTATTTATTCAGCTGGGAGTCATTCACTACGTCGAGAGAGAGGGAGAGAGCAAATCGCTACTTTATTGTCGTTACTTAACAATTATTTTCTTAACCATTCATAGAGGGGGGGGAGAAAGAATATCTCTCGCTTGTATTTTCTTAGGGAAATATTTCCCTTATCTGTTGTAAATTACATTTTAACAATCACGTCTCATCGGTTTGCTTCCAAAACCCAGACTGACGAAACTCGCTTCTCACGAAGAACGAGTGACGTCATGGATCCCTCTGTTTCCCACGCAAGAGCCTGTGACGTCACAGAGCCTCTCGCAGGTGCAGACTGACCCTTGATCTGGAGTCTCGTCACACGGTAACTTTGTCATGTCTGTTAGCTCTGACTGTGAGAACAGGCCCTATTCTGTACTCGACTGCACCCGCACTAATTCGCGCAAGTCAAACCAACGATTTCCAATAGATATGTCCATTCCCATAGGGCCATTATCCAACAATAATAGTGTGGATTATAATAATTATAATAATAATGATTATAATAATAATAATGATTATAATAATTATAATAATAATAATGATTATGATGACGAGTGCTGAGGTTGTAAACATGCACTAAGCGGCATGTTTAGTGGATTGCATGCTTGCAATGCATGCGAATAACACTTACTGCAAGTGAGAGAGATATTTGACCAAGAAAAGAGAAACCAGCCAAGAAATGGGAAATGTTTGGTTTGGATTTGACCACCTAGAATTCAATTTGTATTTTGTACACATAAAAAAAAAATGTTTCTGCAGATATGAGGTCCGAATTTTTCCAAAAATGATTGTTACACATTTCTGAGTGCTACATTGTCCCACATTGAGATTTTTTTTAATAATGACTTTTGATCTTCAACGTCAACGTAACAATAAATTGTTAGAGACCGTTAAAACCCAATTTCATCCCAATGATCGTGCTTTAAACGTGGTAATTAATAATAATCGGTATTTTCTTTTGAAGAAAATGTAAAAAAAAAATTGTCTATTTTTTTTCATTTTTATTTTGAATAATGATAAAAACGAAAATAATGATAAAAAAATTTGACACAATTTTCATTAAAGTGCAAGTCACACATCGACGAGCCAGTTTCATATGTTTTCAATAATAACTATTATGAGAAAAAAGATGCCCTAGTATTACTTATTGCCTCTGCAGGAGGTTAGACACAAGGTCATGTGGGGGTTTGAAAAGCCAGCACACAAGATGAAGTGCACACTGGCCTACTAAAAATGCCTGAGAAGCCCTGTTGGCATTCCCCAGTAAGGGCGGCCCAGGCGATTAGCAATAAACTAACCCCCTTCTTAGATGTGAAGAGCTTAACAGAACCATACCTAAGACTGACAGCAACAAAGACCCTATCAGATGCTCAGTATTTACATACTTCCCACGTAAACATGATGCAGCACAAGGCCAGGAAGGCAGAAGAAAAAGCCAGTGCTGGCCTTTAAATAGCCTGGACAGCCCTGTTGGCATTCCTCAGTAGGGGTACCTCAGGCAATTGGCAATAAACCAACCCCTTTCCCAAAGAGGGTAGACAAGGCCTTGTTTCAGGGTCCGGTCCCCTAGGGAGTTTTTTGTCCGGATGCTTGGACAGCGCCAGATGTGACACTTGGGCAGCGCCACTACTCTGGGGTGATCGGTCTTACAACTAAGAAAGTAGACACGGACAAATTACAGCAATGGCAAAGTAGAGAGGACAAACGCAGATGAACAGGTAAAAAAAATCGTTTATTTACCATAAAGGTAACAACGTGAGAAGTAAAGCTGAAATAACAGGGATGACGTCACTGGAAGGAGGAAAGGCTAGAACGACAGGAATGACGTCACTGGAAACAGGAGAGTCTGGAGCCACTAGGAGGAGCTGGAGCTGCAGGAAGTGTTGGTACTGAGCGTAAGATTTATCTATGCATTGATTATCGCCACTTTTATTTAGCCAAACACAAGTATTTTTTATCATGGCCGTCAATTTTTTTTTGGCACGTGGTCGCTAATTCAGAATACCCCCCCTCCAAAATAAAAAGGAATCTAAAACAATTTAAGTTTTCAAAAAATATAAAAATCCCACCCCTAATTTATATTTAAAACAGAAAAAAACTAAAACAATCTGTTACACGTCTTGATTTACCGCTACTGGCCAGAAAGTGGGTGCTCATTTTACGTTAAATTTATATAGGAAAGAGATCCCTCACTCTAAAATCAAATCTAAAATATTTATTTTTTTGGCACTTCTGCAGAATAGGGACGAGCTGAAATTTATTTGTTTTCATTTTAGAAGAGTTCCAATAGTGTAAGGGGCCGACAAATCTTCTTTTTAGTTGTAGGAGCACGGACCTTAGCTTAGTAAGATATTGTGTCTTAGAGAATATGCTAAGATCCACGCTTACTTTTAGATTGTTGAAGAAATGTTTTAAAAAGTAAAAACAGATAAAATATGGAAAAAACATTTATGAAAGTTGAATTAAGGATGAAACATAGTTTAAAAGTAAAACAAAATATTCATATATTTACAAATTACAGAGCATTAAGTGTTCATTTCGAGTGTCCAGTTAGAGAAACGATAAATGTTTATGCCTGTAATTTATGAGTGCAGATGTGTGTGTGTAGTTGTACGAATGTGTGTGTGTGCACGTGAGTTGATATTTATCTGGTAGGTATTCGTGTGTGCGCCTTTGTCAATAGTGTGTGTATGTGTGCGTGAGTGTGTGGTTGCGTGTGGTAGACAACATGTGTGTGTGACAGTGTGCGTGCGAGCGTAGAGTTGATACGTCGTTTAGGCATTTGTATGTGCGCGCCTTTGTCAACTGTGTGGTTGTACGCATGTGTGCGTGAGTTGAGAATAATAGAGTATGTACGTGCCTTTGTCAGTAGTGTTTGGAAGTATGTGCGTGCGTGTGTGTGTGAGTTGAAAGTAGTCGCTGTGCGTGTGTAAGTGAAATGTCCATCAGCTTCCCCGCACCCGAAGATGGGGGGGGAGTAGTTGGAGCGAAAATGCTGTTGCCTGCTCGCTGGAATGAGGGGAAAAAGAAAGAGAAAGTTTGGCGTTGCGTGATGCTTTTTATATGTTTGACCAGTGGTTTGCCTGACGTAGTTGTAAGCAACCCACGTGATCAACATTTTGGGTTTTTTGCGCCTTTTTTTAGACTGCTCTTTTCTGTTTACGCCAATGATAAAATATTTTAGGTCAATCCTATAAGTGCATAATTTCTAATTTCTCCGAAAATGGATGTGAATGCCCTGAATATGCGTGATTTATTTCGGAATTCTATCCCGTTTAAAAAACAAAAACAAGAGAAAAACTAATTTCTTAAACTGTAAAAAAAAAAAAAATTTTTTTTAAATGTGTTAAACCGAACACGATGACTGTTCGTTTTGAAATGAAAAAATATACTGTTTATTTTCCCAAATTTTATTTCCTTCAATAAATGTTCTATTTATATACTGTTGATTTTCACAAATTTTAATTTCTTCGATAAATGTTCTATTAATTAATTGACTTTGCATTACTTCTTATTTAAAAAAATCATATTTTTCATTTTCGAAGAAATTACGTACTTAAAACTGAAAAAAGAAAAGGGAGTTGTCGGCCCCTTACACTATTGGAGCTCTTCTAAAATGAAAACAAATAAATTTCGGCTCGTCCACATTCTGCATATTTTACTTTTTTTTTTTCAATTCCTTCTTTGCGGATATTTTTTTCAGGAACCTTATTTTTGTATAATACTGAAGCGAACCTCTCCATACATTGCATGAAAATAAAACTATTTTCACGATAATCGTGCTCTGAACGTTGTAATTTACTATAAGCTGCAGTTTATAAAAAAAAAACAACATGGTACAATTACAATAATAATCAAGTCAGAATTAAACTTTAATATGTCAGCTTAAATGCTATTTAGGTTCAACTTTTAAAATCTCACAAGATAACTTTATATGTTATATAAAATACAGAGTAGTTTTCTTTTGCATGTCTGTGAGGGAAGGGTATTGGGTGTATTTTTTTTTTTAATACTAATGAGCCACCACGGTTTTTTTTTTTTTGCGGGGAGTAAACTACGACGTGTGTGATAGTAAGAATTTACCAATATATTTTCAATATAATCTTTTTTTTTTTTTTTTTTTGTAAAAATACGTCATAATCACGCTGACACACCGGTTCCCGTTAGATCACCGAAGTTAAGTAACGTTGAGTACGAAATGGATGACCATTTGGGAACAACAAGCGCTGTATGTGGCCTACCAGCTTCTATCATCCCACAGAAAAGTTAGGAAAGATAGAGTATCTGGCTGACGCCTCCGGACGTTATGGGAAAACAACAACAAAAACTTGATTTTATTATTTGTAAAAAAATTTTTTTTAAATACTAAATTTCTAATTCATTTCAGTATTGTAAAAAAAAAAACCCAAAAAATCATTACAATCATAAGAAAAAGATTTGTAATAAAAAAATACTAAATTTCCAATTATAAAAAGCAGTTTGTTAATAATAAAAAAAAAAATTATAATAATATCCGACCTAAAATATACTGGGGAAGACTTTTCTGCAAAACACCGAAATTTGTAAGCGGAAGTCGCGTTCAATGGACTTTATTCTCATTAACCATATTAATTATAAGGCCAGCTCTATAACATTGTTATAGATATGACCACGACCTAAGAGATCTTCATTAACCGGAAGCAGATTTTGCATTTCCAGATAGATCAAGCCCACCAAACCGCTAACACTGAAATATTTACGCTGGTTTGATGCTATAAAAAGTACGGCATCTTTAAAACACGTGCTTTATAAATTTTTACAACATCCAGCGAGAATGGTGATAAATTGACAAACAACATTTCTTTTACAAAAAGGGTAAATTGTTTTTTTTGTTTTTTCATAGGAAGAAAACTATGCATTTTTAAATTTTTTATTGAATTATTCCTTCATGTTGCTTGATCGCGTATTGAAGAAAAACAAGTTTTAGTTTTTGTGTACACTTTTTTTTCCTGCAAAATTATAAATGCTATATTTTATTCTAGGTAATCATTACTAGGTGCTTATCCAGATTAAGGGAGACATTCGAAAAAACAAAAACAAAATAAAAACTGAGGAATATCTGTTTGATGTACGTATGTTACGAGAAGAATGTATTCTATACCAAAAATCACGTAAATTAATTAAGTAGTTTATTTTATTAAAGAAAATTAAATTTTAACAAATAACGTGGAAATACCCCTTCCATTACGGCTTATTATGAATTTCGGTTATCTCCCTTGTATAAGCCGTAATGGAAGGCGTATTTCTACGTTATTCGTTAATCGGTAAAATTTAATTTTCTTTTATAAAATAAAAACTACTTGATTAATTTACGTGATTTTTGGTATAGGATATATTCAGCCCGTGACAGGTACGTACATCAAACAGATATTCCTCTGTTTGTTTTTCTTTTTCGAGTGTCTTTCTTAATCTGGATAAGCACCCATTACTATTACTGGCATAAGTTATTTTTTTGATAAATACCGTTGGGAAAGTAATCAAAAACAATTTATTTTGCTTTACCTACTCATTTTAAACCTATTTGCGTAATTTTTTTTTAATATTTAAAAGAAGTTATAAGCTTTTAAAGTTCGCCTAAAAACCGATTCTCAGCAAAGCTGCCATCTTTTGTTTAGTCAGTAGTGTAAACAAAATTACTGCTTTGCTGATAATCGGTATTTGGTACTTGTGTATAGTCCCTGAAATACTGACCTGGTAGGGTCGACATCCTAATCCTAACAAACATAGCAAATGCTATCATAAGAGAAGAGCGTGTGCTGGAGTGAGTTACATTGTCAGTTGCTACAAGGAGAAAGGAGACGTTTGATCACAAAGTAATGATAGAGACCTGAAGCCCATAGAAACAGGAATGAAAGTGATTGAACATGTAGCAGACTACATCATCAGAGAGCAGGTTGACATAGATCAGATGCAGTTTGGCTTTATACCTGTCAGGAGCACAATTGATGCCATATTCATTGTTCGACAACTACAGGAGAGATATGTCTGTGCAAACAGGAGATTACATGGCATTTGTGGACCTGGAGAAAGCCTTCGACAGAGTCCCCAGAAAGGTGCTATGGTGGGCAATGCGTAAGGTGATCATAGAAAAGTGGCTTGTCCGTCTCGTACAATGTATGTACATAAACGCTAGTAATAAAGTGAGGATTGATGACACTTACAGTGATAGCTTCAATGTCAAGGTTGGAGTTCACCAGAGATCTGTCCTTAGACCTCTACTTTTCATCATAGTCTTGGAGACACTGTCAAGAGAGTTTCAGTTGAGCTGTCCATGGGAATTACTCGATGATGACGTAGTTATGATCGCCGAGTCCTTGGAATAGTTAAAGAATAAAATATGGAAAAAACGGTCTGGAAGTCAAAGATTTGAGGGTGAACTTGCCTCAAAGCAAAGTTATGATGTATGGCTCTGGTCTACAATCCCTAAAGGACTCTAGTCAGTATCCATGTTCTATGTGCCGGAAGGGTGTTAGAAGCAATGCAATACAGTTTAACCTATGCCTACTGTGGGTTCACAAAAGTGCAGTGACCTGAAGGTTAAGTTAGCCCCGAACCCCAACTTCCAAGTGTAGGAGATGCATGGTACAGGCGCATCCTATTGTCAGTTATACACAAAGAGATGGCACTAGATGACAATACCCTGGAGGTAGTAGACATTTTCTGCTATCTAGGAGATATGCTAAGTGCAGGTGATGGATGTGAACTCAGTACAGCTTAGGCAAAATTTTGTGAGTTGCCTCTGATAACATCACATGCTGTGCCTCTCTACATCCAAGGTAAGTTGTATAGAAGCTGTGTAATGGAGCGTCATGATATATGGCAGTGAATGTTGGGCCATCACCCAGTCCTCTTTCGCCAGTCTGCAACGCAATGACAGATCCATGATCAGATAGATCTGCAATGTGAAATCTGACCAAACTCAATACATCAGGTCAGAGGATTTGCTGAAAGCACAGCACTTGCTCAGCATGAAGGTTATCCTAAGGATACATCGATTGTGCTGGTATGGTCATGTGGAATGTTCATGCTCCTGGATAAACCGTTGCAGAAGCATGAATGTCATAAATCGCAGGAAGGTTGGCTGGACAAGGAAAGCTTGGAAGCATGTGGTTGGACAAGACCGCACGAAGTGGAATTTGAAGACTGCTGAACCGTGAGAGGTGGAGCTTGCGTAATATCATTAAACGTCTGACCCATGAACAAAGGAAGGATGACGTTAAATGAATAGAAGAAGAAAAAAGAGTTCTCAAGTGATATAAATAGAAATCAGCAAAAAGTTTTATTAAATAGTGAAAAAGTGCATAGGTTGGTATTCACACTTCCTTCTTCATCAGAGTGCAGAGCAGAAAGAATGATGCAGTTTCAATGGCAATATCATAAAGACGATGCCTCATGCAATCCATAATGGAAGCATCAAATTCTGGGGAAAAGTAAGTTGGGAAAAAATAGGGATAATCATTTGTGGTCCATTTCACCCCAGGGTACCCTATTAAATATTTTTGTTTTAACGCAAATAGGTTACAAATAAGTTGGTTAACCAAAATAAATTGTTTTTGATTAATTTCATAACTATTTCTTTTAAAATAATTTATGTCGGTAATAGTAATGATTACCGTATTCTGTTTTGATAATCATATAGTTTCCCGACCCATGTAGTTTTATCAGAAAGACTATATGCAGTAGCTCAAAATAAATTTTTTTAAGATTATGACTTGCCGAACGTATTGGCGTTAAAATCAATTTAGTATTACGTATGAAATAGGAAGTAAAAAAAAAAAATACATCTTAAATTAGTAAATTATGGCAATGAACATTCGCTTAGCAGTTGATCTAAAAATTTGGAAAGGAGACTGGTTAAGACGAAGTGAAAATAAATCAAGTCTTTTAGTGAGGTGAGTTATATAAAAATAATTGTGGCGTGCATAAAAAGTGCTGCCGTCCAACCTTTGTGTTCTATTGCTGCTTGTTTACTCATTTCTCCTTGCGGCAAGATGTGGCACAAGGGATGGTCGATAAAGCCAGCTTCCCGGTGGTGGCACACTGTCTGGGTACAAAAATAGCCATGAGCGAACCCGTCGGGTCAACATTTCCCAATAGAGGTGCCTCAGGCGATCGGTTGGCAATATACCCCCCCCCCCCTCCGCAAAGAAAAAGGTAATGCCTTGGAGAATGTACCTCCTGGAACAGAGTCTTGTGCTGCCACAGCAGTCACTAAGTTGTCTGAATAATTGCCGGGAAGGAATCCTCGGCTTGGTATGAAATACAGTCGCAGAGTAGATCTCCCCTTATAACTATTTTCTCAGTTTAACCCTTAATAATAATAATGATGCTACTCCCGCCCTCAAACAGAACATTTAAACTATTGATACAATATCAATATTGTTAAATGAAACATATATTTATCTAGAAAACATTAAAAGGGAAGTAACTTTTTGCCTTATTGGTCGCGCTTGCCTCAAAGAGATTTGGAGAGTAATGTCCCTTGCACATTCCAGATAGAGACAATCTTGGATTAACACATGTTACAGAGCTCTCTCCAAGTAAGAGGTTTTGGACCAAGAAGTAATTCTTTTCTTCTCTTGTAAACGGAGAATAAATATTAATTTTTCATTTATACAGGAGTTTTATTCAATTCTTTTTTTTATATTCGTCCTATATCTCACAAATACCACCACTACACATCACAGATCAAGTTTCCAAAACTGTCCTCCTAATTCCTTTTTTACCATTATTTTTTAATTCATCCAATTCTATCTTAAATTGCTACATTCTTAATCTGATCTGGCAACTTGTTCTCCAAACATATTACTCTCTTAGCAAAAAAAAAAGGCAATGGTGTAGTATAGTTAACAGCGCAAAAATGGAGAGAAAACATATGCAATAAATAACTTTTACCAAACGTAATAAAATTTACTTTTTTACCTACCTGCATAATTTTAATCTTCAAAAAGTGCTTTAAAGTTTAATGCTTATATATAGAAATACACAGATGAAATATGACAATTCAAAATAAATTAACAGGAAAGCCCTTTAATATACTTACGTATCAGGCAAAAGTAGGTATCTATACCAAAAATTATGGAAAATTATCGAGTAGAATTTAAATTATAAATATAAATCAGTTTTATCATATATTTCTGATTCACCATTGGCACAAGCGCAAAAGGGAGAACAGAGGAAATAAGTCAACAAAATGCTCTCGTGCAAATGAAGAATCGGAAATATACGATAAAACTGATTTATATTTTTAATTAAAATTCTACTCGATAATTTTCAATAATTTTTGGTGTAGATACCTACTTTTGTCTGATATGTAAGTATATCAAATAGTTTTCTTGATTTATTATGAACTGTCATATTTCACCTGTGTGTTAAATATATAAGCACCTAAAGTTTTTATTTTGGTATAAGATTTCGTCGGGTTCTGTCTTTTTCAGGACAATACAATTGGCCAACCCATACGTGTGATTGTTGGTGTTTCATTCCTTAAAAATTTGTTTAAAAAGAAAAAGTGACTTACCTTACCACTAACACTAAGTCCGACTGGCAACCTCTGGACTTAGTGTTAGAGTTTTAACATCGATAGAATATTAAATTTTCTATCGTTTGGTAACAATTATTTATTGTATATTTCTCCTCCCCCTTTTTTCGTTATTAAATATACTACACTACTTTTACCAAACGTGTTCAAATTTAATTTTCTACCAACCTGTATAGTTTTAAGTTCTGAAACTGTTGGTAAGTTTTGTTATTTCAAAAATTCTTTTCATTACTTTCACTTGACCAGATGCGAGTCAATCAAAGATCGCAGTCGATTTTATTTTTTTTGTGGGGGAAGGGGTGTCATTAATTTTTTGCTTAAAAGATAGTAAAAAAAAAATATGCTTATGGTACCATTAATCCTAAATCAGGGAATGATTGCCAGTCAGAAAGCTTTTTCGACCACCTACCACAAACAAAATCAAATGCTATTTTTTTTTTTTTTTTTTTTACTCTTGTCTGGCTAAGTGAAAGTGATGATAACATATTCAGAGATAATAGGTCTTACAATCAAAATAAGATATATTTGAAATTTTAAAGGAGGTTCGGTCCCTATATATCCCTTAGGTTAGGAAGGCACTTAGAAATTCAAGACCCCTTCCATTGTCTTCCCCAGAAAATGTTATACATATGATTAAAATTTGATACAAAATAAGAATATTTTTGAAGTTAAAGGGGTTATGTCCTCATACCCTCTCCTCCCCCTTAGACATGCATTTAGAGTTTCGGAAACACTTCTATTCTCTTCCCTGGTAAATTTTACATAAAAATGCACTTTTAGATTTTATGTAGACTCTCTAACCTTTTTTTCTGTAGGGAACACATTTTGTTTTATGAATAAAAATGGGGCGAAAATGATTCGACGTAATGGTAAATGAAAAAGGAAAGCTAAAAGCTATATTATTTATGTATTCATCAACGTTTCGTCTTTATTGTAGACTTCATCAGGATGAAGAATAAGCAGAAAAAAATCATAGTCATTAATTTTGATTTGCCTAAAAACGTTTGAATTTCGGCATTGCTGTGAATGAAAAAGCCATGCTGAAACTCGAACGTTTTCAGACAAATCAAAATTAATGACTATGCTTTTTTTCTGCATTTTTGTTAATCCTGAGAAAGTCTACAATAAAGACGAAACGTTGATGAATACATAAATAATATAGTCTTTAGCTTTCATTTTCCATTTAGTTTTTATATATATATATATATATATATATATATATATGAGAGAGAGATTTTGGCCAATGTTGGCAAAAGATAAATTCTAAAAACGATTTTTAAATGAATTGTTAAACGTTTTTCTTTTGTTTAATAAAAATACAAACTTTTCACTTTCGTCTGGAGTCAACTCTGCATTGTAACCGCCTACAATAGTATGGACATGTTGAACAAAGCTCTGGTTGGATAAACAGATGTAAACACATACCAATTAAGGGTAAGCGAGGAAAAAGAGAGACGGAGGAAGACTTAGAAAGAGTCTGTCAAAGTTCATTTCAAGCAATGGCACATTAAAAACAAACGTAAATGATAGGATTTCATGGAGAAAGTCATTTCGTACCGCCATGACCAACGTGCAACCCACATCTGATGTGAAAAAGACACGTTTAATTAAGAAGTTTAAAAGTATTTGTGTACTTAAAAAATCGGTGTTAAACAAGATATTTACTTTTTCAGTTCTAATTTGGAGTGCTTTATTGAAACGTGTTCGATCATATTTTATTAAAAAGAAAATCTTAAACTATCTGGGTCTTTTTTTTTTTTTTTTTTTTTTTTTTGCACAGAGTGGAATCTAAAACTTCTTTTTGGGGCTCCCTGTTTCTATGAAAGACCGATGTTTGTCTTGGCGGAGATGAAAGATACTGTGCGTATCATGCCGCACATCTTTCACATCAACTTCACCGAAGCCACAATCGATGCTCTCAACAAAAAATTTGCCAATAAAGTAAGTATGTCTACTTCAGTTTTTAAAATTATTTTATTTGTTTTTAGATGAGAGGAAAATAATTTATTTGATTTATAAACAAACTTACTTCTTAGTCTTCATTTTTATTGTTGTTAAGCAGAGAAAGAATCGGCTATATGATATTCGATACAGGTTCAAAACCAATTGTAATGGTTTGAATTGTTGAAATAGTGTCGCAGAGATGAAATGTAGATTGAACTGCTCACTGACTCTGACGAGGGTACTCATCACCCCTAATTGATCTAGGCTTACTATGCTGTGTTTGTGATAGCAAGAGCTGTTGAATGAATCCGGGAACATCTGGAAATAAATAATCGACGCACTGAATCATTCATTTCACTGATATTTTGAGCTCAATAAAAGTGGTCATATTTTCTCACTCGGGCAGTCATCAGGTGTATGCAGTATGGAGATGTAATGTTGTTTTTTTTTTTTTTTTAAATTATTATTACTAATCAGTCATCACTTATCAATGCCAAAAGCCACTAGAGGATAAAGGTTAATGAGATGGATGGATTGTCAGTTTAATGATCAATAATATGAGAGGATTGAACATGATTAATGGAATGAACAAAAACTTATGGGGACAGTTTATGACAAGTATTTCTTAACATTGGATTTGAAGAGGGTCATGTTGTAGTATGCAGGGAAGCAGTCTCATCGTAAGGTGTTCTACAGATGGGAAGTTTTTGGAAAGAAACTCTGTTTATGGAAATTCTGTCTGCATCAGATTAAAAAAACAAAAAGAAAAAAACAGAAAACAGCTTTTACTACAACAAGATATTTCGGCTGCCAAAGACGCTGATTACTTTGCATAGTCACACATTTCTGCCATGGCTTTTGAAATCCGACAGTTCATGTTTGCCTCTGCGCACAACCATTGTCTCTTTGCAATGGACACATGCTAGACATGGCCACTTATTCTGCAGTCTCTCTGCAACAACATCTTAAATTTTGTCACTGTTCACCAGGTGATTGTCCAATTCATCAAAGAGGAAAAAGTAATCAATATCATCTCGTCTAGGTCGATCAGGACCCTCTGACAACAGTTTTCGTTATTAATGATAAGGGAGTCTAGTTACTGCTATCATGGCTGTGTGTGTTATTTTTTTATATCCTTTTTGTATAGAAACGGAATTAGTTCAAGGGAGTTAACTCTGTCAAACACAGTTTGCTGCTTAATCTTTTTGTTGTTCATTTGTTTTTGTTTGATGCTTTATTCATATAGAATGTTCTGTTTTTTTATTTAAATAAATGTAATACGTAAACCACATAATTACTTTGTGTAAAGTTGACGTCATCTGCTTTATGATAAACATAGTTGATGCTGTAACAATAAACTTAAACAGTTATTATAATTCTTTATTTGAAGGTTGTCCACAATGTTGGTTTGTGCATTGCATTATGGGATCTGATTGAGATCAAAGACAGTTACTTATTTCCTGGAGATGGAGCTTCTCACACAGTCGGTAAGTAACATTAAAGATGTTCTTTTTTATGCGCAGAACAATGGGATAATTGTAGAATTGCATGAGGAGTATTTTGGTTTCCACCGAATGTCCTGTCATCTTTTTGTTGACAGAAAACAACTGAGTCTCCCACCCATTTGGTGGGGCCACGAATTCGCTGACTGTAACCCTATGCAGAGGAGTACCCATCTCCCACTCCACCACCCGAAAACGGGACCACCTGTAGGCCGTGGGTGGATACCCGTGATGCCTTAGGACGGAATCCTGGTGACTGAGCCATTCTTCTACTTCGGCTAGATGGGAGATCAGAGAGACTCGATCCGATAAATCGGCTGTTCAGTATCTATAAGGTCATTCCCAACCGTATTATTTCAATCCGATTTTTCAAAAAATCAACCATATTTCTTCTTTTTATTTCCTTTCCAAATAGATACTAGAAGGCAGTGATCGAGGATCAATCATGTTGAGAACAAAGAAGATTATCAATGTTTTCAAAAAGTAATGTTTTCTGGGACTAGTGTCACTGGTGGGGTGCTCTGTGTTCCTGTTCTTGAATAATCATGGTACAGTACCCTCTGTGAAATTTCCTTCTGAGAGCAATATATTCTAAGAATATAAATAATTATCTTACCTATAGGATTATATTTGACAACTTTATTCGGCATTAAATAACCCATAGATGGTTGATGTGTTGTAAAACATACCAAACCAGCCGAGTCTCATTGACACCTTGTAAGTAGTTGGATCAATGCATAGTGATGTCTAGTTGTAAAGATGGTCGTAGTGGTGATGTAGCAGCCAAATTTTCTGTCTTCTTTTTTTTTGTATCTACTAACTAGTCACCGTTTATCAAGGCTCATAAGCCACTCGAGGATAAGCGTTAATGAGTTTGTCAGGAAAACAGTGAAACAACAACGTTAGGATTAATAACAATCGTTGAGACTGGTCTGAATTAGATTATTTAAGAGGATGGCTCAACAAGAATTTGTTAACATTGGACGTGAAAAGACCCTGCTAAAGTCAGCTGAGAAACAGCCCTGTGGTATTGTGCTCCACAGACGGATAGTTCTTGGAAAGAAACTTTGTTCATGGAAGTTTTATTTAGTTTTAAGTACGCAAAGGGAGAAAGGAAAATTATTTACAGTGGTTGTAGCTAGACGAGTTTTTGTTGTAAATGTTTTACAAGGGGGAACCATAGATTGGAACTTAGTCGAGCATCTACCATGGAAATAACGATAAAGAAAGACTAGCAACCTCTCATCTGTGAGAAAGTGGCTGTAGGGAAGAGAAGAGGAGATCCTGCATTAGATTCCGAAGTCTGCCTTGTACTCTGTCAAGGCAGAAAAGGGTGCTCTGATTGGCACCTCTCCAGATGTGGCAACTATTCCATTTTAGGATGTATTTGACTTATACAGGTAGAGGATTGAGTCAGGAGTAAGATACCTTCTGGAACGGTGGAATGATCCAACCATCTTTTCTTGTAGCTGTAATGATGTAACAAATAAATCTTAAAAAATGCCAGCAATAACTTTTATCAATGGTGTCATGACATGGATGCTAGAGACGCTTTGAGTTTTCTCTTGCTGAACATTGCCCTGTCGGCAGAGCTATGAATTCACCGACTGCAACTCCATGTAGAACAGAAGATTACGAATGCCAAAGAGTAATTTTCAAAGAGTAATGTTTTCTAAGATTAATGTTCCCGCTCTCAATGTGAAATGTCCTCAGAGCAATGTATTCTGGGAGCATAAATAATTATCCTACCTATAGAATTATATTTGACAACTTTATTTGACATTAAAAAACCCATAGATGGTTGATATGCCGTGAACAGAACCAAACCAAACTCTTGCCGAACAACTGAATCATCCATCTTATATGAGGCTACAAATGAATCATTTGTACCCTTTAGGTCGACAGTTTGAATCAGCCTCACGGCATCTCACTTTTTAGTTTGTGGCTTCTATGTACGACACAGGCGATTTTTTTGTATAATTTTGATTATTCAGACTACTGTTCTCATCTTGAGTGTTATTCTCACAACGTATCGGCCGATGTAACCTTCGACCTTCTTCGGGTGTTTTATTTACTTCTCCCCAGGAGTTAGGCACAAGGCCAGTTTTATCTTACTCCCACAAGTAAGATGTGACCCAAGATCGGGTCGAGAAAGTGGGGTTTGAAAAGCCAGCGCTCGAGAGGTAAGCACTCTGGCCATTTAAAAATTGCCTGGGCAGCCCCGTCGGCATTCCCCGGTAGGGGCGCTTCAGACAGTAAGCAATAAACTTACTCCTCCCCAAAGAGGGGAGGCAAAGCCTGGGAGGGTGGACCTCCTAGAACTGCACAGGACATGCGTGCAGTATCCATCGGAACAGATACTACACTTTGATCTTAGCCAAAAGGCCAAATCTTTCTGTCGAACGTGGGAATGAGACACTAGACGGGCTTCCTCATTTACATAATACATTACTTTTAAGCCTCAATTAAATTCAGATTTGCAAATATACACTTATAACTGCTATTATCAAGTTTCCATATGTATTTACAATACGTTTCGGTAAGGTGATATTAATAAAAATTATTCATACAATTAATTAAAGCAATTTTCTTCATCAACCAGCGTGTTTTCTGAACCATACTTCCAATGGTGATTATTGTTAAAATTTCAAGTCTTTCTCGGCCTTTTGGCTAAGATCAAAGTGTAGTATCTGTTCCGATGGATACTGAACCACATAGACTGGTATTGTCTTGGCCTTCGGGTCTTCACTGGTATTGTCTTGGCCTTCGGGTCTTCATTTACGCCGGTCTATGGGTCTTCCTGTGCAGTTCTAGGAGGTCCACCCTCCCAGGCTTCGCCTCCCCTCTTTAGTGACGTCATTGTGAGAGGATTTTTTTCACAGTTTTCATTCATTATTTACATTAGAATCTGCATGAAATTTCGAACGGAACCCATTATTTAATCCACGGGGGTAACATGATTTTGTTCCGTCAGCCATGACCGTGTACAAGTCTTCAGTAATTTGCAATTCCTAGTATCGCCCGCACTGAGAATTGAACCTTCAACCTTCAGAAGACTTCAAAAGATTTTGCATCATGCTCTTTTATGTTTTATTCTTTTATTCATGACTTCCCCTCGCTCTTTCTCAGGGGGTGTGAATGAAGACGAAGCTTTCAAAAATGGCATCCAAACCTGCTAAAGAAAAGACATTCTCTCTCTTCTTCGCCACATCTTACCTCCAACTTCCTGTCCGTGACGTCACTGTTATGAACCAGTGGGATGATACGTAACTCAAAGTAATTGCAACGAGAAAAACAAGGAGTTCAAATTCTAACGAATAAGAAATTTTGGCGATATTGAATTATCTTACCATGACGCAGCTATTCCGAATTCACAACAGCAAGCCGCCATCAATAGACTGCCTCTCCTGCATCAAATGGTTATGATTTAAAAAAAAAAAAGTCACATAAAATTTTTTCAGGTAAAATTTTATAATTAAAATTTACTAGAATAATTTTTTTAATGAAAGTAGAAATAGAATTTTTATTTGATTACTGAAAATCATCAAATAATAATAATGCATTTTTTAAAAAATTTGATTATTTTTAGTGTGCAATCATTTATATCAGTTTGAAACTGTCTAAATTAAACATAAAACGTTGTTTATGACTGTTTGGTACAAGAGAAACAGTCCACTGATGGTCGTCCACGGTCACGAATTCGGAATAGCGGCCTCTCTGTCAGATAATTCAATATTGCCAAAATTTTTATTTAGATTAGGAGAATACATAAAATATAACAAGATAAAAGGCGAATGTGAATACACACAAAGAATAACGTAATATCCTGATACATAGCTCTAACTCTAATTTTTAACTTTTTACTCTAACCGTATGTTTTTTTACACACCCATATCCAATATTGTTACTGTAATGTTATCGGCTGGGTTAAATAAGTAGTAAGACGGAGAGAAGTATAGGATAAATAACAAGGTTTATTGGCGGTCAAAATACATTCTGAGTCATCGCCAGGGGCCATAACTCGTCCTCCCACCGGTGAGTTGTCGGTGCAGTAACACTACATCCCCTTTCGATTGTAAAGTTCTTTACAAGGACAGTCTTTTAGGTGGTCGAACTTGTCGACCGCTTCTTGTATATTTCCCTTGGTCAGGACCTCTGGAACTCTCTAGTGGGATATTTCTTTGGTTACTGAGAAGATCTGTTGAGTCATCATCACAGCTATACATATATCCATATCGAGGGTAAGGTGTTTGCTTCCTGTGGGGTAGCCACCTGAGAGAAGCTGGTTTTTCCATTCCTTAGGCGCAGATTACTTTTGTTGCGTCGGTGTAGTCCTGAATCTGTCTTAACTAGGACTGACCTTGGTGACAGAGTTTTACTTACTACAGCTGTACTGGTCTTAGGTATCTTGACCCAGACTGGTTGTCCTTTTTCAAAGGCAGGACGATCTTTAGCCCAATGACGTTTGTCATAGTTTTGCTTTTGTCTGGCTTTGAGCCGGGTGTCTGCCCTTCTATGTTCCTCGATGTTTTGCTGATCAAATGAATTTCTTTGAGGAATGGTAGGGATCCGTGTTCTTAGTTTTCTATTCATTAACAGCTCTGCAGGACTCTTGCCGTGTTGCAGAGGAGTGCTGCGATAATTTAGCAGTGCTATGTATGGGTCACTTGCTTTCTTCAATAAGTTTTTTATTGTCTGGACTGCACGTTCAGCTTCTCCGTTTCCTTGCGGATGATGGGGGCTACTTGTGAGGTGCAGGAAGTCAAAAACATTTGAAAAGTTCCTGAATTCACTAGAACTGAATTGGGGACCGTTGTCAGATATGATTGTCTCTGGGATCCCATGCCTAGCGAATATTGATTTGTAATGCTCTATTACGCTGGCTGAGGTGGTTGTCCGTAAATAAGCTATTTCAATCCACCTGGAAAAATAATCGACAATCAGAAGATATCGGTGTCCCATGAATTCAAACAGATCCATTCCTATTTTCTGCCATGGATATGCAGGTAATTTGGTGGGTTGTAGTGGTTCTGGTGGATATTTTCGTTCTTTTTCACAGATCCCACATTTCCCAACTTTGTCTGAAATTTGTTTAGAGAGGCCAGGCCACCACACACTTTCGCGAGCTAGTGCTCGGCATTTGACAATACCTTGGTGTCCCTCATGTAGACACTCTAGTATGTCTTTTTGAAGTACATTAGGAATGACAAGTCGGCTCTGGTACATTAGAAGTCCCTGGTTGACAAACCAGTACTGTTTTAGTTCAGGGTCCCGCCTTGCTCTTTCGGGCCAGTGGTCCATCTCATAATATTTGATTACCTGACTGCAGACCTGGTCAGTATTTTGTTTTAGTCGGATATCCTCCAATCGTTTATCGCTTGCCGAGATATTTCCTATGACTGAGCGGATAAATGAGTTGGTCTCTGTCTCCTGCTGGATATTCTGTTTAACGGGACTACTCCCAGGTGCTCGGGACAAAGTGTCTGCTGTTGTGAGGTTTTTTCCCGCTGTGTATATGATCTCATAGGAGAATCTCATTAACCTCATGTGGAAACGTTGAATTCTTGGAGTCAATTCGTCGAGTCGCTTCGACTTCAACAGTGGTTTGTGGTCTGTTTCGACTGTGAATTTTGGCGTTCCGACCAAGTAGTCCGCAAATTTTTCACAACACCAAGTGACTGCTAGTGCCTCCTTCTCAACCTGTGCATATCTGTGCTCTGTTTCTGTCAGAGATCGTGAAGCATAAAATACCGGTCTCCAGTCATTTTCTTGCTTCTGCAGTAGTATACCGCCTAGGCCATAGCTAGATGAATCTGCTGATACTCTTGTCGGCTTGTTGGAATTGTAATGAGTCAGTACTGGTGCAGAACTCAGTTGCTTCTTCAGGATCTGGAATGCTGCTTTCTGAGGCTCATCCCAGATCCATTCTGAGTCTTTCCTCAGAAGCTCTCGGAGTGGTTTGTGGTTTCAGCTAGATTCCTAGCAAATTTTCCGACCTGGTTTGCCATGCCCAGTAAGCGTCGTAATTCGGACACATTCTCAGGTCTGGGCAAGTCCATAATTGCTGCTACTTTTTCGGGATCTATTTGTATTCCCTCTTTTAATATAATGTGACCCAGAAACGTTATGTTTCTAACAGAAAATACACATTTATCGTTGAGTGTAGCTCCTGCAGCCTTCATTTTCTGCAATACTGCTTTTAGTCGCTGGTCGTGCTCCTGCTGGTTTCTTCCACTTATTAGGACGTCATCTATATCACAGATGACTCCTGGTATTCCGGACAAAATGTGTGTCATCTCCCTATGAAAGATTTCTGGCCCAGAACTTATCCTGAATGGAAATCGTTTGAAACAGTACCTCCCATAAGATGTTATAAATGTGGTAAGGACCTGCGATTTTTCGTGTAGGACGATTTGGTAGAAACCGTTGTTGCAGTCGAGCTTGCTAAACACTGTGGCTCCATCGAGCTCGGCCAGTAATTGGTCTGTGGTGGGTAAAGGAAATTTTTCCCGTTTCACGCTCTCGTTTAGCTTGGTAAAGTCGACGCATAACCTAACTTTACCGTTAGCTTTTTGGACGGCGACTATTGGGGCACACCAATCAGTTGGTGATTTGACTGGATGGATTATGTCCTCGTTCTCCAGACGTTTCAGTCTTCCTGAACCTTCTGTTTCATAGGCAACGGCAATCTTCTAGGGGTAGCAATGGAAAAGGGCTGACCTCCTGCCTCAAAACGTATCTGGTACACATGTTCCAGTCTTCCTAGGCCTGTGAACAGTTCTGGGAACTCTTTCTTATACTGGTGCCCTTCGCTTGTCACTCTATTAACTGCGCTTTCAGCAGGTTGAGGGCTTTGATTGCTGGTCCTCCTAGTAGAGGTTCTTGCAGACTCTCTATAACATAAAGGTCTTGTTGCGAGCTTACTTTTTCCGTGGCCAGTTTGGCCTTCACACATCCTATGAGGTTTATCTCATGATGACCCGGTCCGTACAGTCTTTTGTTTGTGGGTTGGATGAGTGGGGAATTTTTCCTGAAGAACCGGTCCGGGATTACGGTCACATCTGCACCTGTATCCAGCCTAAAATTTATAATTTTGGTACAGGTCTTAGTGGTGACCTTAATTTTAGCCTGCCAATTTGTATTATCCTCAGTGGTAATTGTACCTATATTTTCGAGAGTGACAGAACCTAAAAAATGATTTTCTTCTTCCTCTCTTATTTCTCTAACCTTCACTTTATCGGTTCTGCAAAATTTTGCATAATGCCCTTTCTGCGAACAAATTCTGCAGCATGCATCTTTTGCTGAGCAGTCATTTCTATTGTGGAATGGAAATTTCCCGCAGCGTGTGCATTTGCTCGGCATTTTCGATTTCGGATGTGGTTGTTTGGTGAAGTTTGTCTTGTAGGTTCGCTTCGTAACCCGGTTGATTTGAGGATCCGCTGCATCGGCACCGGAGGAAATGGTCTGCGTCTGTTGTTTCGAAGTTTCGTAGGCTCTACCTATTTGTAGGCATTTATCTAGAGTAAGCTGTTTATCAGACAGTATCTTTTCTCTGACGGTATCGCTTCGAACTCCGACAACGACTTGGTCTCGAATAAGCCTATCCTGTAGCTGTCCGAAATTGCAGTTCTTTGCAAGTTGTCGAAGAGCAGCTATATAGGTCTCGATACCTTCCGATACTTCTTGCTTGCGAAGATGGAATGTATAGGATTCGTAAGCTTCGTGTGTTTCGCCCACGAAAAAATCCTCAAACTTCTTTATCACCTTCTCTAGGTCCGTCTTTTCTTCCTTAGAGTTAAACTTCAACCCTTCATATATATCGTAACTATCCTCCCCGATAGTTGCTAAAAATACTGATGTCTGATATGAAGTATCTGCTTCTTTAGACAATCTACTAGCGATCGAATAATTGAGAAAATTTCGTTTAAATTTTCGCCAGTTATTAGCAACATTTCCAACGAGAATCATTCGTTCGGGGGGTGGTATATTAGCAGAATATTGCTTTATGTCCGTGTGAGGCATTTTTCAAAAGTATACAATATATATGAGAAAAAAAATTTCTGTACTTACTGTTCTCTCTTTTCTTACTTTTTTTTTTTGCTTGTGGGACCGTTTTCCCTAAGTCGTTTGTTTATCGATAGTAGAATTTTCTTTCTCTTAGAAATCCTTTGTTTTTCTTACAAGATATCCGATTTTTTTTTTTTGTTTTTGGTCTCCACAAATTGTATCCTTTATCTGATACCATGTAAGTAAGTAGTAAGATGGAGAGAAGTATAGGATAAATAACAAGGTTTATTGGGGGTCAAAATACATTCTAACTGAGTCATCGCCAGGGGCCGTAACTCGTCCCCTCACCAGTGAGTCGTCGGTGCAGTAACACTACAGTTACATAACTACCAAAATAACAATAATCTGATATCCAAGCAACAATTGAAGAGTGGTTTCCAGACCATAGAAAAATAAGGAAAATAGTCCCGATTCGACATCACATTGGACAGTGAATTTATTGGATTACTAACTGTATCTATCCGGTGTTACCCGGGTGGAGACATATTGCTATGTAAACAGCATATATCCATGAATATTTCTTGAATTTTTTTTTTTAATTCTTCATTGATTAAACAATACTTTTCAGATTATAAAATCTTTAGGTAAGAGTTTAATTTTCTATGTAGGTTTAACATAAATGCTCCCTACTTGATTTTTCAACTGCGCTTAAACCCCTCAAAAACCTTTTTTACAAATGCCTTTTCAGAATTTTGAGCTGGGGTTATCATTTTATTCTAAACTTATGAAAAGGTTTTTTTTCAAAAAGTAGAATAACAATTATTTTAGCATGTGTTGAAGAACTCCTCAGGAAATATAAACTCCAAAGGACCTCAACTTTAAGTTTAACTTACATAGCAAATTGAATTCTTGCCTAAAAATTGAACAAGTCAGTGGAAAAAACATTGTCTGAAAAGTTGGTATTTAATCGATAATAATTTTTAGAGTAATGCATTGTATATGTCTGCTTAATTAATTTTTGAACAAAACAATGATTGTGTTTTTTTTTTGTTTTTTTTTTGATATTTGAAAAGCATTTTGTCAATTCAGTTTATGGAATTTACTTTCTATGAACAAAAATATATGTACTTATTTGCATATGTACAAATCTCAAAGTTTCTTTTTTCCTTTTAAGTTCATTTTCGTTACGTTGTCTTCCGGCCACACATGGACGAGATACTTGTTGGTAGGATTAAAGGAAGCAGTAAAGATGGAGTTCAAGGTAATTAGATTTATTTATCTTTTCATGCGCATCTCAGAATAAACATGGGAAAAAAAATTCAAAATCCAATTCCAATATAAAATTTTTTTAAAAATCCATAGCACTATACTCATAAGTTCAAATATCGATGAAAAGCGACTTGTTTCAGATTTTTTGAGATCAGGATTGATAATCTTAATTATTCAGACTACTGTTCTAGTCTTGGATGTTATTCTCACAACTTTTTGGCCGATGTAACCTCCAACATTTTTCAGGTGCATCTTGTTGAACTCGGGAATCTATATGGAACCCTTTATTTGATCCATTAGGTCTGCAAGGACCTGTGGCGTAACGGATATAAGTGCTAAGTAATCAGTTCTAAGTGACAGTTTTCTGGAGGTTGAAGTTTCAATTCTCAGTGCGGGTGATACTAAGAATACAATTACGAATTACTTCAGACTTCTACCCAGTCGTGGCTGACGGAACAAGAGCAAGCTACCCCTGTGGATTAAATAAAGGGTTTCATTCAAAATTCCGTAGATATTTCCGAGTTCAACGCACCTGAAGAAGGTCGGAGGTTACATCAACCGAAATGTTGTGAGAATAACATCTAAGATGACTACAGTATTCCGAATCATACAAAATCAAATTGTTTAAAATATTGTTTAAAAATAAACTATATCTTTTTATATATAAAGTAAAGATGATTTTCCCCTTTTGGGATTTACTAAAAATATTGGAATTGTCCCATCACTACTTTTTACTACAAACTACATGAAAAAATCTGTTTGGTCAGTCATAAAAGACACATATTCATCTGTGTTCGAACAAACAAAAGATTTATTTTTCTTTGATTTCAATATTTATTCCTGATTACTTTTTTTGTGATAAATAAAGGAGGAGAATTCACCCCATAATTCATATCCACTTTTGTTGTTACTCAAGTCACTGTAACAAATTTAATAAGATAACATTCTTTTTTTACAGACACTGATTGTAAATCATGTTTCAAGCTTTCTCATTGGCTAACATTAAACTTTCATATTTCATAAAATCATTTACAAAACGAAGAAATAAATAATTTTTAAATACTTAAAGAAAAAATGACACTAGTTTTTAATATCAGCATAAAATACTCTTCTAAATGAATACATGCTAAAGTTTTTTTTCATTTATCACTCCTATATTACAATCAAAACAGGTTACTGTTATTTAAATCAATAATACAACATTTTATTTACCTCCCCAGGAGGTTAGGCACAAGGCCAGGTTTATCTTACTCCCACAAGTAAGATGTGACCCAAGCTCGGGTCGGAAAGTGGGGTTTGAAAAGCCAGCGCCCGAGAAGGTGAGCACTCTGGCCATTAAAAATTGCCTGGGCAGCCCCGTCGGCATTCCTCGGTAGGGGCGCCTCAGGCAGTAAGCGATAAACTTACTCCTCCCCAAAGAGGGGAGGCAAAGCCTGGGAGGGTGGACCTCCTAGAACTGCACAGGACAGACCCATAGACCGGCGTAAATCAAGCCCCGAAGGCCAAGACGATACCAGTTTATGGCGTGTATCAATCAATGATACAACATACAAATTTGAAATACTCTATATATAGCAGAGACAAACGATCGAAGAACAGTTATTGGATAGTTTAATTTGCATATCTATTATTTAAGCACTTCATAATTAATATTTGATGTTATTTATTTCTAATTTTATTGTACTATCTTATTTACATATGTGCAATAGTTTCGTCAATATTAATAGTAATTTATTAAAATGAGTTAATAAAAAAAATGGATAACTTAAGAAAAACTATTCTTAACATTGCTCACGAGAATTCTTACTGACTTGGCATAAACAAGAAAGAAAAAGCGAGGAAGAGTGTGGCTAGCTTGCTTCTGATTGGTTGTCTCTATCTCTCTCTGGCTGGCTTATGTGTCTGCCACCCTTTCCTATGTCTCTCTCTCCCTTCCTCTTTCCAGTTAATGCTGCTGAATTATTTTTTTAACTGCGATGCTGAGAACAGGTACTACACTTTCATCTTAGTACAAAAAACCAAGGAGCTATAATAAAATGTTATTATGACTAGGCATTTTTAAATGAATTTAAAAACAACTGATTTAATCTATTATTGTATTATCTTTTGATGGGATGGGCAGTGTAGTATCGGTTATGTTGTCATAAGATTGCTCTCCCAGGAATTACCTCCTTTTTTTAAGGGGGTGGAGGTAATCCTCCCAGGTATTACATCCTCCCTCAAAGGAGGGTTAATGTAGTATCTGTTCTGTTGTCATGAGACCATCTTCCCGGATACTACCTTCTTTTTTTGGAGGGGGGAGGGTTAGTGTAGTATCTTTTATGTTGTTCCTTCGCCTTTTATGAGTAAGATCCTCCCAGGTCATCCCTCCTCTATTTTGCAGGAGGTATTGTAGTATATGTTCTATTGTAATGGTACCTTTCTATCAGGCATTACCCCTTCCTTTGAGGGTCAGTGTATGTAGTTCGTTCATCATGACATCCTCTCAGCCTAGAAAAAATATGTGACCGGAGAGAGCATATATTTGCTGGTAAATAAATTAAAATAAATATCAAATAGAATAAAACCTTTAAAATGACATAAAATCCTATTAAAAACAAAAAAAAATACTTTGCAATAAAGCGAAGTAAATAAACATTTAAAAACGTTTAATTATTTTTTAATAACATTTTCATTTCATATAAGGTCATCCCATAAGTTCTGTTTGGATTTTAATTCTCTGAAATTTAATAGTACTAGAATTATGGGCCTTATGGGTCCAAATTCTAGTATTTATTAAATATTCAAATGTTTTTTAACACTAATACGTAGTTAAAGCAAAAAAAAATTGTTTTGGAGTATCAAAATAAATTCCAACACTATTGATAATGTTTACCCATTCATTTGTTTATGTTTTATTATCACTTATGTTTGAATTCATGTTTTGAAACATGACTCAAATCATAAAATTATGACACCACACCTAAGCTATAATTATTTTAAGCTCTATTTATTAAAAATTTCAAAATATCAGTTGGTAGAACGTCAGACTAAAGATCTCAAGGTTTTGATTTTAATTTCCGGTCATGGCATCTGCTTTGTGTTGAGAATTTATTATTTACTATTAATGCAATAATCTCCATTTCTAAAAGTAGTTAAGATCTCTGATATTTCGAAATTAAACAAATTCCACAATGTATTTATTATGTTTAAAAAAAATTGTGACTAGACAGACAGACAGACAGACAGACAAAATCTCTATTTATATAAGAAATCAAAGTGGGAATCTTTAGTAAAACTAAATAATATTTGTATATCAATCATAATTTTAATGTTATTTAAACCTTAATTAATGAAGGGAACAAATTTCCATAAGTTCATCAAAAAACAGTTTTATTGGCATACAATTGTTTCTGCCCTCCTCAAACGCATACATATTCTTGATATACAAAGTATGCAAAATATACAAAAAAAAAATAATGGGGGGGGGGGGGTCATCAGTGCCTAAGAAGTTAACCCATCTGGCTGGAAAAGCTACAGTGCAATTCAATATGCATTTATTTTTCATATACATTTTCTATTCGTCAATCAATATTATTCCAAGGAAGGGTTATTCGAGGGGAAAATATCTATTTACCCCTAATTTATCTGGATGTCATGAGACCATGAACTTATCTGCATATTCATATTTTATCATTAACCATCGATAAGAACAAATGTTAAAATTTGTATAAACAGGTGATAAACATTTTAACTAACCATATTTGTTTGGGTTTAAATCCTTTTTTTTCTTTCTTCTAATCCTTATACCATTTAACTATATAAAAATTTATTTTACAATAAAAATTAATTAAAATTTCACTGTTAAAAGCCCTTGAAACATGAGAGTATCCAAGGGGCATTTGAGACACGTAAGGTTTTATGAGTTTTAAAATGGCAACTTTGCGGCCAAAGCGGTTCGAAATATTCACTCAGCTTATGAAGAAGAATTTCTGAATGAAAGAACGTGAAGAAATGGTTAAATAAAATTCAGAAATGGAAATTTTGCCTGTGAAGATAAAGCCCGATTGGGAGGGGGGGGGGGGCATTTAGCGGAATTTCTGATAAGTTTTTGTTTTGAACTTAAGAAGAATAAACAATTTTTAAATTTTACAGAATTTGTTAGCTCGGCTATCGCAAAATTGCGACAAGTCTACCACCTCTAATAGAAGACGGTACTACATGCAAAACTGGTTTTATTTGCCATATAGGACACAACAGCACAAATATACACAATAAATTCAGCAATTGACATGTGCATGAGAAAATGACAATTTTCCATAATCGGATGGTCAACCTCATTATAACTTCAAGATGACCACCATCACAATATGCAAATTAGTCAAATTTTACGATTTATTTTGATAGTCCTTCTTATATGTTACAAAATGTCATATACATTGTTAGGGCATACAATGAAAGGTTCAGCTTACAGAGTCATTTTAAAAATAGGTGTAAAAATCATGTTTCTACAAAAAAAAATCAGCGCTCAGAGGGTTAATTATGTTGTATAACCAGAAGTTTCATCTGCAAAAGACAATCACAAACAGTTCACAGGGTTATAACGTTTACCCCCACCATCACTGCTTACTGATAACATCATCACTATTATGGCACTCCATCGAAATTTTATTATTATAAAAAATGTATTGTATACTAACTCTACCTACTTGTTATTGTCTGGAATTCCCCCCCCCCCCCCGTACATACTTTGTCTTTTCTCTTAATTATTTTCTCATAAGAAAATTGATCAGACGTTTAATGAAATGTTGAAATTTAAATTGTGTAAATATTTTCGAGCTCTTTTTTTTCTTTACTCCTGAAAGCTAGAGATGCAGTGCATGTTATAATTTGTTTGTTGTTTTTTTTACAAAATTATTTTTTAATCGAATTTCGAAACTTAAGTTTATTCATTACATCTTTTTCTTTTTAATTACCTATTTTAGATAGATAAACTATTAATTAATTTAATCAATTTAAATTTTTTTTATAAATCCTACTTATTCATATGCACAACCACACACATCATATTTGACCAGATAATTTTATTAAGATTTCTAAATTTCAATAACTAGTGATCAATGATATTTTTTGTTTTTAAAATATTCAAAAGAATTTTCTTATCAAATCTTTTTTATTTCTTCTTTTCAGTTTCCCTTGGATTTTTTGATGATATTTTGATCCCGAGTGATGCACTCCAATTCCCTTCCAGATTGTATCTTTTTTGGCAAATGAAAAATGCTATGTTCTCTTTAGTTGTGTATTTGTTTTTTTTGTTCAGGCTAATTAGTTTACAACATTTATGGGGTATGTAGCACAACATTGCATTCGAGGAAGAAGCATTTCTCTTCTGAGAAATGCTTGGATTACTGGTGAAGTAGGTCTGATGATTTAAAACCGGAAACTTGCAGTGAAACCAGTTCATCACTGATGAACGACCTCTGAGCATTTATAAGATGTATTTTATGATTGAGCAAGATTCCTGAACATTGACAATACCTTTATTTTTCATTTAAAACTTTTAAATCTAACATAACAATTCTATTCTTTGTATAATGATTACTACCTTTTCTCTCTTATTCCTCCCTCCCCCTCCCCGCATTAATTTTGTCCTTGGTGACCCAAAGCGAATAATTATTAGGATTTTACTATTTATGTATACCAGCTCAACCAGGCATGACCACTGCCTTGCTGCTGATTCACTATTCATGCAATCTCGGCCCACCAGCACCAAAGTATCTGACGTATTTCTTGCGGTATGATTTGAAATAAAAAATAGACTTAAGAGTATTGATTTACTACTCTCCAGGAGTTAGGCACAAGGCCAGTTTTTATCTTACTCCCACAAGTAAGATGTGACCCAAGGTCGGGTCGGGAAAGTGGGGTTTAAAAATTGCCTGGGCAGCCCCGTCGACATTCCCCGGTAGGGGCGCCTCAGGCAGTAAGCAATAAACTTACTCCTCCCCAAAGAGAGGAGGCGAAGCCTGGGAGGGTGGACCTCCTAGAACTGCACAGGACAGACCCATAGACCGGTGTAAATCAAGCCCCGAAGGCCAAGACAATACCAGTCTATGGGGGTGCAGAGTAATATTAAAAAAAATTTACCAATCAGATTGAAAAAAAAAAAAAAAAAGAAAAAAAGTTTTACTTTTTGGTATGCCAATTTTTTTTTTTAATAGTAAATAACAATATCAACGAATTATTTGATTCTAAAAATATCAGGTTGTCGATAATGAATACTAGCGTTTTTGAAAAAAAAAGTTTTAGAAAACTTTAAAAATTGCATTAAAAAAAAAAAAGGAACAGATCCAATTTATACTGAAACTGAACTTTATTCAATATTAATTTTAAAATAAAAGAGAAAAAAAAAGAATTCTACAAGGACCATCTTCCCAGGCTTTACCTTCTTTCGGAGAAGGAGTTAGTTTATTGCTAATCACCTGAGGCACCCCTACTGGGAAATGCCGGCGGGGCTGCCCTGGTATTTTTGTAGGCGAGAATGCACTGCATCCAGTGCGCTGGCTTTTCAAAACCCCACCTGTCTTACCTCCTGCAGATGAGGCAAATATAGACCTATTTGAATTCCATATAATCTTTACGACTAAAAGATGTGACTAAATCTGTTTTATTTTTTAATTTCAAATAATATCACAAGAAACATTTGAGATACTTCGAGCTGACGGGTCCAGATTGCCTAAATATGACGATGGGAATCAGAGGTTGCTTGAATGACAGGCCTAGATTGCCTGAATGGAGAATCAGCAGCAGCCAGCGGTCGTGCCTTGAGCTGGTGTATATAAATAGTAAAACCATAAATATTGCTGTATTTCTCTTATTATAATCAGGTCTAGAGAAAAACTGAATCTGATGTATTGTTTGACATTTAGCCACAGGGACATACACACAGATAGACAGAATTATGACTTTATTTTGTATAATGAACTAGCAGGCCACCCCTGAGTTGCCAGAGGATGAATGAGGACCCTCCAGGTACTTTTGCTTCCAGCCCTAAACCCCATTTTACTATTTTTCTTGTTTTTTAATTTCTATAATTTTCAAGTTATCAACAAACTAAACTGAAATATCTTTACTGTTTATTGATATTCAATGCGAACTACAGCCTCACAATATTTTTGCAAAAACTCTGAAGATAAAATTAATACCGTCATTGGATCTCCGATAAAATTAATACCATCATTGGATCTCTGATAAAATTAATACCATCATTGGATCTCCGATAAAATTTTACTTGAGAAAAGTTGTGTTGTATCTTGGTGTAGGTTTTAGTTTTCAATTGCATCCCCAATGGAAGGACAGAGACACCAGAAATCGTCTACTCTTATAATAAAGACCAATGTGTATTTATTTATATATAAATAAAAATAATATATCTGTCCCGTCACACAAAAGTTAGCGTTAGCAAGTAAAAAGAAGTGTCTTTTTCTAGCCTCCAGGTGAAACCATTTCAAGTGGTGAGGGGAAGCGAGGAAACAATAGCAAGTCAGACCCCCCCCCCCCACTGCCTGAAATGAATTCTGAAAGAAATCCTCTACTCTAAATAAAAAGTCAACGGTTGGCATTTTTTTTCTTTAGATCATCAGAAATGATAATTTATATTTGAAAAATAAAATTACTGACATAATTCTATGATTTTATATGAATATTAGTGTGAACACTGGCGGAGCATAATTTAAAAAATTTTTTTTATCATTTTTGACAGGTGTACCCTAGTATATAATAGATTTGTAAACATTTAAATGCGATTTAACAATCTAATATTGTTCTTCTGCTGGCATAAAAAATGGTTTACGAATGGTAATAGAGACAGACTCCAAAATGTTCAAATAGTTTTTGGAATCTGCTCGATGTAGAAGTCTTTTCTTTGCTGCTTATTCAGTTTTTACTTATTTATAATTATCTTTATTCCTGCCGATTAACAATTATTTTTTTTAATTTCTCGTTTTTATTTCAAAACAAAGATTTTGTCTAAACAAACATTCTGATTCCGATTCAAATGGAGTTAAAACTGCTATATCTGAAATTGCTGTGTATAGATGATTACGGTCTTATGGTGTGTATTTCAGCATTGCACCAAAGTGAACCAGGAAGTGATTATATGACCCTCCTCCCCCATCCAGGTCAATCTGATAATATTAATTAATTTTGAGTCATGTGGTGGTGAGAATTGCAAAGATGTTCTGACTAGAAAAAAAAAAGCAGTGTCAATGTTTGATGGTGTGGGTAGCTTAATATATGTATATATGTAGGTATGTTTGGCTTCTTTTTTTGTCTCCTCTTGTCCCACTCTTATTGTGTTTGCCTTAATCAGACAGTGATGAACAGGAACAACTGTGGATTTGGCTTTATGAAAATGAAGATGAAAAACATGATCTTTTTATGGACATTGGAGAAGAGATCAGGTAGATTTCTTTTTCCTCCTCATTTTTCTTCGTTTTTCCTCCCCCTTTTCCTTCCATTTTTTCTCGTCCCTTTTCCTTCATTTTTTCTCCTCCTTTTCTTTCCTTTTTCCTCCCTTTTCTTTCCCTTTTCTTCCCTTTTCTTTCCTCTTTCTCCCCTTTTCTTTCCTCTTCCCCCCCCCCTTTTTCTTTTCTCTTTCCCCCTTTTCTTTTCTCTTTCTCCCCTTTTCTTTTCGGTTTCTCCCCTTTTCTTTTCTTTTCTCTTTCTCTCCTTTTCTTTTCTCTTTCTCTCCTTTTCTTTTCTCTTTCTCTCCTTTTCTTTTCTCTTTTCTTTTCTCTTTCTCTCCTTTTCTTTTCTCTTTCTCTCCTTTTCTTTTCTCTTTCTCTCCTTTTCTTTTCTCTTTCTCTCCTTTTCTTTTCTCTTTCTCTCCTTTTCTTTTCTCTTTCTCCCCTTTTCTCTTTCTCCCCTTTTCTTTTCTCTTTCACCCCTTTTCTTTCCTCTTTCTCCCCTTTTTTTTACTATTCCTCTCTTTTTCTTCCTCCTTTTTATCTATTTTCTTCCTCTCTTTTACCCCCCTTTACCTCCTTTTCTCTCTCTCTTTACCTCTTTTCCTTTTTTTCTTTCACTCATGTTGATATTTCTTTTTCTCATTTTCCTTCCTTCCTATTTTTTTCATTTTCACCATTTTATCTTTTTCCTCTTCTTCCTTTTCCTTCTCTGTCTTTTCTACTCCTCTTTCCCCTCCTCCTCCCCTGAACTTTGTCATCCTTTCTCTTGCTTTTTTCCTTTACTCTATTCAAACATTTTTGTTACAGGTTTCGAATTGTGGACGAAACATTTGTTGACACAACCCCCACCGGCCCAGAAGGCGGTTCAGAAGAAACTGATGTTTCCGATGCAGAAGCTAAAAAAGTGCCATACACATTAATTGTGAGTTAAATAACACGTTTTTGAGAGAGACCAAGTGTACATTTGTCACCCCAATTATGCTAGCACCTAAAATAACGAGTTTAGCACAACACAGTATTGGATGTCGCTCAAACTTCATGCCTTTCTAAATGTAAACACATCTTCAAATTGATTGAATAATATTTTGTCTATTAAAAAGATTAAAAATAACTTTGTACAAAAAATATATATTTATATTTAAGGAAATTGAAAGAACACACAGAATGCCAGCTCTCAGTATAATCGTTTTTTTCTGGTGCCGGATTTTTTTTTTTTTCTCTTCACCAGCAAAAGATAAGACGTTCGTAGCAGCAGCAGTATTCATCCCAATTTAACTAAGTGGTGGTGTGAGCCCTCAGACAAATAGAGCGGCAACCCAAAACGAAATAATGTTGCCGATGACAGTTCAAACACACATGACCAACGTTAGCTGTGTGGCATCCAAAAAAGATCTCTCCTCTAAAAAAATCTCACTCCTTTTATTCAGCTCTTTTGGACTGCCAAAAGCGCCTATTTTGCATAACTACGCCCGTCGCAGCGGGTGCATGCTAGTTGTGGCCGCTTAAGCCCTTGGTCTCTCCGCACCGTCACCACAGAAATATAGTCCCCACTTTTGAAGCATTGCAGACATTTGAATTACATTTAGTAATAGTTGAAAACCAGACAAACAATGCAATTTTTTTTTTTTAATAAATTATTTATTGTAAATACTCAAATTTTCTGGAATTTTCGACGTGAGACGTCATAATCATAAGCAATAGACATTTTTTCTTTTTACTGACATATTAGATACTTATTAATAGTAAGTCCGTTCGATGGTGTTGACAATTACAGTTCAAATGTCGATATGTGAGGTTACGCTTGCTACGCATGCTGAGATAAGGAAATATGACGTCTAACGTCAAAAATTAAAATTTTTAAAAATCAATAAATTATTTAGAAAAAAAATCGCATTGTTTGTTTGGCTTTTAAACTATTTCTAAATGTAATTAAAATATCTGCAATGCTTCAAAAGTGGGAACTACATTTTCTTATCAACATGCATAGCCAGCTTAACCTCACATCGACATTTAAACTGCAACCGTCAACACCATTGAATGGACTTACTATTAATAAGTGTCTAATATGTCACTAAAAAGAAGAAATGTCTATTACTTATGATTATGGCGTCTTACATAAAAAATTCAAATTAAAAAAAAAGAATAATTTATTTTTTAAATTTCGTTGTTTGTTTAGCTTTCAACCAATCGGGGACCTCTACAGTGAAGGGGGGGGGGTTGTTGATGTACTTGTAAAACAAGCACATGAATGTCACATTGTGGCGATGAGACAGGGGCTGGAGCTTGGTAGACAGTGTGGGGTCTATTAGGTTAGGAACTCATTTTTTGCACCCTGTCCAAGAGGGAGAGACTAGTGGTTGGTGCACCAGCCCAGATGTGGCAACAATACTCCATGCATGGGCGATTGGTAGCTTTGTAGAGATATAGTATACTGGCAGGTGTGAGAAGTTTTCTAGCCAGGTAGAGGGAGCCCATCTTCTTTGCAGCAGACTTGGCAGTTTCTTCTATGTATTTGTTCCAATTCATGTTGCCTGTGAATGTTAGTCCATAGAGTTTGAATGTTGGACTCTCAGGTAGAATGCCAGTAGCCATGGCAATCAATGGCTGGGAAGGTTTATTATTTAAATAAATAAATGTCTCACACTAATGGTAAATGCAAAACGCCCTATCTCAAATTAATTCAACTTTACACAATAGATGCACCATCTTTTTTATATACTGCTTATTTATATGCAATATCAGGTGCAAGGTTAACTAATTTGCATATCGGTTTTGAAAAACAACATTTTATTAATTAATTATTATTTGTTATTGCTTTTTAATTCAATGATTGTTTTGATTTTAATATAGCAAATAAGAACTATTTCCTGGACAAATATTTAGCATTTGTGTTCAAATGTTCCTTTCTTTAGAGGGACTTATTTTATTTTCAACAAGTTGTGATCTTGGGTTGAAAAAGAAGAAATCAATTTGCAATTTAGAAATACTTAATTGAAAGTGAAAAGGCAAATTAATTAATTTCCTTTCTTTACGGTCACATTTAAAAGGTAAATAAATTTGTATCGAAATTACTAAAATGTATCTATATGAATAATGAGAAAGATTTTATTTTGTGTTTACAACAAAGTTATGAATGAAATGTTTATAGTTTTAAATTAATATTTCAAGTAGCGAACTTTGTGAAGCGATAGCAAACCGATATAGACAGCTAGTAATTGTTAAAGGAAAGGAGCTTTGTCTCAGTAGCATTAAATGTAACCATCTTAACTATTAAATGTAACCATCTTAACTATTAAATATAACCATCTTAACTATTAAATATAACCATCTTAACTATTAAATGTAACCATCTTAACTATTAAATGTAACCATCTTAACTATTAAATATAACCATCTTAACTATTAAATATAACCATCTTAACTATTAAATATAACCATCTTAACTATTAAATATAACCATCTTAACTATTAAATGTAACCATCTTAACTATTAAATGTAACCATCTTAACTATTAAATATAACCATCTTAACTATTAAATGTAACCATCTTAACTATTAAATATAACCATCTTAACTATTAAATGTAACCATCTTAACTATTAAATGTAACCATCTTAACTATTAAATGTAACCATCTTAACTATTAAATGTAACCATCTTAACTATTAAATGTAACCATCTTAACTATTAAATATAAATTAAAGAAACTGAAATATTCGTAAAAACAAAAAACTTAATGCTTATTGATGCAAGTACGACTGAATAGACAACAATGGCCGAACGGTGAACATATGCTTATTTTTGAAAACGGTATACAGTGCATTTGTTAATAAGTTTACATACTCAGCTTCCAGCCAGCACAATGCATATGTAAATATTGCCACATAACTTGATGGTAAAGAAATAACGATTTTATATGTTGTTTTTTTTTTTTATTATTATTTATTACTGGTTGTACCTACCTGGCGATGCCCGGGATACAGTGAAATTATTTCATCTTTTAACTTTTATTTCCTTGCACATTTTTAAAATCAAGGTAGACAATTCCGATTATGTTCTTCAATTTAAAATGAGTTATCCCTGTTGCTGATTTGTAATTTTAGATGATTATTTAAAAATGTTTCATATAAGTTAATTTTTTAGAATGAATTGTAGCTAGTACATTATTGTATTATCAATAACATGGTCCCCCCAAAAAAAACAAATGAAAATTTGGTAGTCAGAAACAAAGTTTGATTTGTCAACTTAAATGCTATTTGGGTCTAACTTTGAAAATCTGTCAGGATAACTTTATATGTTAGATGCCATTTTGTGAATCACTCATTTTAATCAATAATTCCATTTCAACTCTTAACGAAAAAGAAACAATAAAACAAACAAAGATATTGGCTATAAAGTTGTAGTTCCTATCTGTTTGTTCACAAGTTCTTTCTAGACTTTTGGAGATAGATTATTAAAACTATATATATTCTAAAACTATGTGAGCCAGGATACTTGGATAAGTATATTTCATTTTGATCAAAGAGGGTACAATACTATCTTGGGGGGGGGGTCTGTGTTTCTGACAAACATCCATAAAACCGAATTACTAAGTTTTACTTTACTTTATTTTATTTATAACTTGGAAATTATAGAAATTATAAAAATAAGAATAGAACTGGTAATAAGGGTTCAGGGCTGGGAGCATGAGTACACATGAGTCCTCGTTGATTTCTAGGAAAAACTGGATGTGTCTCGAAGGTATTAAAGACTCTAAATGTATCTAAAATTATTTCAGTAAATACCACTTACACTCCCTCCCACTGAAACAATGCTGAGTACATCCTTGAATCCTGCTCCAAAAATTGAATGTAATGAAATAAAAATTACAAAGGTAATATGCTGTTATGGGCTGCGGCAGGAGGATATGGAGTTTCTTATTCAATCCTGGGCAACACCAGATCTTCCTTCTAGTGTATAATAAAATAAAATTTTAGACAACCAAAAGAAATATCAAAAGTGTTCAATATATAAAAATGAAAAGATCCAATATAAATAATAATAATTTTTTTTTTACATTTTTAAAAATGATATTAGTATTTCCATTTACTGCTGAAAACAAACATGGCGTCCATTTAAAATATATTCCCGGTGTTTAAAGAGTGTTGGTGAAAGTATTTATATAAATACAAAGAAATGGAATTTCGAGCCAGATAAATTGTTTTCTATAAAATTAATTTAAAATACAATTTTTTTTTTTTATATCTAAAAGCATAGTCGGATATGTTGATAGCAAATCGGAATATTTAATTGATTGAGGATGAACGCATCTATAACAGGTCTATCTACAGAAAAGCCCACATTATTTTATATATTAGACCAGCTCTCCCTACCCAATGTTGTCTCGGAGTAAAAGTAAAAAAGAAACGGAAATTAATTTTGGTGACTTTGAATTTTATAATCAAATTATTTTGTGAAATAAGAATTTTAATAAGATATAGTACTTTATGCTAATGTGTTAATAGTAAAGAGCATAATGTGACAGTAATGTGGAGGCGAGAAACACTCCCTACGTACAGACACATTTGAAGTCGCATAATTTAAATAATGTATATATTTTATAACCTCGTAATTTAGGTTTTAATAAATAATAACTTGTAAATAAAATGGATGAACTATCAAGATAAACGTTTAACAGATTTATTAAAACTGAACACAGAATGAATTAATGAATTAATTTGCCGCTGTACGCGATTGACATCTTAACAGTCTGAAAGCAGTTATCTGTGTTTACTTTTCTCTGGACAGGACTCCATTTCCAAGGGCGATAACTCTTAACTCCCGAATTGGTTCAAGGGGCGTAATTCGTTTTCGTTAGTTGTCCTAACAATATACTTATTTTTGAAAGACTCAAGGGAGAGAACTCAGTAGGATTGCACATGATAACTTCCCTTTAATCTGCTTTGATGAGATGGGGAAAATGTCTCAGCTTTAACAGTTTTCTTATCCAGAATAAGTATTTTTCAGGAATCACTGAAGCCAAATAAAATATATTCGTGCCAGTAAGATAGTGAAAGGCAAAAACAAAAAAATAAGCTAGTCTGAATATGTAAGACAGGTTGCTGTTTGGGTCTGATTTTGAAAATTTGATGAGATAACTTTATATGTTAAATGAGTAAAGTTTTGCACAAATTTATCCATGAATTTGTATATTTAATGAATTTTTATTTAAAGATTCTTTTTTAATTTTTACTCGAAAATTGTTTTATTTTTATTTATTGATTTAAAAAAATTTTTAACTATGTTTTTTTTTTTCCAGGGTTCAATCAGCGAGCCTGGGCTTGGTTTACACTCATGGTGGAACTCGTGACACTGTCTCTGTTATAATGCTGTTAATGTGTGTGTGCGTGTGTGCAAACAGGGTCTTCAAAAAGTCATCTATTTTAAATTTTAATAACATCAAAACTGTATTTCTTATAATAACAAAACTTATACACAATGAACAACATATATTAAAAATGAATGTCATTCAACCGAATGTCCTTTACTTGCCATACATTTCTGCAAACAGGCTCACAAATGATTGCATCACATTTTCTAAAATTTCTGGAATTATTCTCAAACTTTTGTCTTCAATAAATGACTTTAATTAATTGATCAATTGTTTGTGGTTTTCTTCTGAAAACTTCATTTTTTTAAAGAAATCCCACAAGAAAACAATCAAGTGGCACCACTTTGCCATAAGAATAACTATTCTACCATGCTCTTGTATTGCATACATCAAGATGGCGGTAATGCTAAAACAAGATGGCATAATAAAAATGATGCACTAAAAAAAAAATTTTCAATTCCTTTTTTAGTTAATTTGTTTTGTTATTATCAGAATACAGTTTTGATATTATTAAAACTTTGAAATGTATGATGACTTTTTTAAGACCTGGTATGTATATATATATATATATATATATATCAGAAAAGACTGGGAAATAAATAATGACTAGGAAACCGTTTTATGCGAAATAGTATTTATTCAATTCATGTGATTTCATGCTAATGCAATATTTCAAGTGGACATCGTTGTGGCACTATGCTAGACCAATTCTGTTGTGATGCAGTGGTTGAATGGTGAGACACAAAACAATCCTCCACTATATAATAAAGACCAATGTGTATTTATTTGTATATAAATTCGTCCTGTCACAGAAGTTAGCGAGTAAAAACCGTACCTTTTTTAGCCTTCGGACGAAACCATTTCAAGTAGTGAGAGGAAGCGAGAAACTGAATCGCAAGTCAGACAACCACCTCAGATCCCCTCTCTATAATAGAAAGTCAATAATGGATGTTTTTTTTAATTTATTTATTTTTTTTTTTTTAGATCATCAAAAATAATAATGATAATAATTTATATGTGAAAAATTAAACTACTGACATAGTTCTATGATTTTATATGAATATTTTAGTAATATATCTGGATAAATAGTGAGTCCGATACTGGTAAAGCATAACTTTTGTTGTCATTTTTTATGGAGGATGTTGGTCTAAGTGAAATAATAAGGAGAAGAAATGTATCTGTAATTTGATTAGCCCAACCCTTTCTTCTTCTCTGCACCTTCTCTTACAGACATGATGTTGCTAGTCTCAGTCTTTTCTATAAATACTATTATATGTGTTCTTCAGAATAGTCTGATCTATTCCTTGCTTCCTTTGTTCCAGATCGTTTGACTCGTTAATCAAGTGGTCTCCATAAATTCACCTCATTGTAATACAGCTTTCTATTCTAGTAGCTTGTTTCCAAGAATTGCAGGCTTGTGGAACTCTATTCCTGCTGACTGTTTTCCTCCTACCTATATCCTTGGTATTTTCAAGACTAAGGCATATATGCATCTTCTGTCTTTGCGATAATCATCTTTCATTCTTGTTAGCTCCTTACATCAAGTGGCTTCATTCGATAATGAATTGTATGTGTGGATCGTGTTGCTGAAATTGTTGAATATTTGAATGGCTTCATCACAAAGGGATGTGAGGATAAGGATGTCATCTATATATCTAGTGAAGAATATATGGGAGTGGCAGGTTCTTAGTGCTCGTTGTTCCAGCCGATCCATGTAAGTGATGGCTCGGAGACCAAAAAGGCTAGAGCCTGTAGGGAGGCCAGTGATCTGCTTACATGTGTGTTGCTGGAAAGTGAAGTAGGTGTTGTCGATGATGATGCCTAGGAGTTGGTGTATGTTAGTAGATGTTAATCCGAAGAATTCTAGGTTGTCAGAGGGGGAGATGTGGTCAGTGATGAGATCTATAACTGAGTGTGTGGAAGTGTAGCGGAAGACAACGTCGAGGCTGAAGATGTAATTATTTGAGCGTAGTTGCTGGTGTTGAAGTAGATGTAGTCTGCTAATGATTTGGTCAGAGCTGCTGACGTATGCGGGGAAGGCGGGGAGTAACAGTTTAAGTAGTTGAGAGAGTAGCCAGGAAATTTTATAGAATGGTCCTTCGATGCTGGAAACGGTAGGTCTAATGTGTGTGCTGGTCTGATGCGTTTTAATGAGGTGGTAAAAAGTGGGGAGTTTGCTGTTTCTGGTAGTGAAGTTAAGCTTGTATTTTTTGGGACGGTTACGTCAAACGCAGATTTGGGACTCGGTGTTGATGGAGTCTTGTATCATTGTGGCTGAAATGTTTGAGGTGGGAGTATATAGGGTGTTGTTGTTAAGGTGTTCAGGGGCGAGGGTGTTGTAGGAGTCTTGGGAGATGATGCAGAATTCTTTGCCTTTATCAGAGAGTAAGTATACTAGATTTTTTTCTTTCAGATTCTTTAGGGTAAGGTGTTGGGATCTGGTGATGTTAGGGGTGATATGGGGTTGTTCATATTGGAGTATAGCCAAAGATCCTCTATTTTAATTTAGTTTTTTTGTCAAGTAAGTGGTTGGTGAGTGGTCAAGTTAGTAGACAGGAAAGGAATTGTTAGAGTTGGTTGTGTTATTAGGGTTGTCTTGGGTAGGTTGGCTAAATGGTGAGAACCATTTAAGATGGTAGGATGTTCTACAGAACTGAGTCTCGATGTTAAGGTTCGTGTGGTCGTTCAGCTTTTAGGTGGTAATTTAATTAGTAACAGAATTCATTAATTCAATAATTAAATTTAAGAAAACCTACAAATAATAAACTTACTTAAAATCAAAAAAAGTTTTTGTTAAATAAACTAAATTAAATTATTACAAGCAAACAATTAATTACTGACTATATAATACCCAGTTAATTAATTTAATATTACACACTTATTTTTGAGCACCTTATCTATGTGTAGGACAGAATATTAAAATTTACTGATCTATTATTTGCTGCAGCACCTCCCACACCCATCTGCGAGCCTGATTCTGTTGTCATTACCTCCTTATCAGCAGCCATCTTGCTGGATTTTCGATAGTTGAACTTTTCTTTTGTGTTTATTTTTTTTACAAGGGTAGGACTATTCCAAAATATCAAATGATTTGCAATCATCTGGACGCTATACACAGTTAATACAATACTTGCTGTTTATTATGTAAGATTAAAAAATAAAAATGAATAGATACTTGTAAGATCTCACCATCAATCATTTATTTTTGTTCTTCCCAGCTTCTCATCAATCCGGCTCTCTGCATTGCCTTCAACCTTCTTAATAATTTTATTATTATTCCCAACAATGCTTCAAGAAAACTACCATTCTCTTATATATATATATAATGTATATATTATGTATGTATGTTCAATTTTTATTGTTACTTTCAAATCTCATTTGGTTTCCTCATGCTTAAAACTGCTGACGTTAAAACTGCATTGCCTGTAATGGTATTCATTTAAAAAATTGCATGTTATCTGTCCATTTTAATAAGTGCAAATTGTAACATTTTAATAATTGCATTATCATGAAACTCCTCCTTATGGACGAAATGGATATTTTCAGTGACATTTTTCGGTTTATATGCATGCATGCCCACATGTGTATGTGTCTTTGTATATAAGCATTGTTAATATTCTTTTTGTAAAGATAAAATAAAATACCATTATTTATAAATTGCCTTGTTTTTTCAATCTTTTAGAATTAAAAAAAAAAAAAAATTTCCCCAGAAATCATAATCTATGTATAATCAAGTTTTTTATACAGTGTTTTGAAAATCTATGGCATAACTTTGGAATTGTGTTGTGTGTGTGTATATATATATATTTCTGTCAGCGGATTTTTCTCTAGAACTAAGTTTATTTTTTTAATTTTTTGTAAGACATGTTGCTATAGGCGCTGATGAAGAGACGTTTTGGACCAATTATATAAAATTCAAAAATAAAATAAAGTATTTCCAAACTGTTTTGGAAATGATCGTACGGCGTAATGGCCTTGTTGTAATTCTTGGAACAGTAAAAGTAATGCTTTGATTCGTTAAATGTTTTATATATATATATGTATATATATATATATATTACTTCCAAGACTATATATGCTTGCATTCGGGCAGAATTTTGCCCTGTGTTTCTTTCCCCACAACTTTTATTTTATTTTTTCAAATTTTAAATCTTGGCCTTTGCCAACTTATCTATCCCAGCGACTTCCTCTGATGATAAGATTTTGATCTTTGAAAAGCCTGGCTTAAGGAAAATTTAACTTGAATAAATTGCCTTTTTTGCGGAATATACCTTGCTCTGAGCAATTGAATTGAATTTTGATTTGGCTTTTGCTTCTCTAATTCCTTTCCATTCTTCTTCATATCTACCTGCTCTATCCTGGATATTGAGCTGTATACTCTTCACAATAGGTTTTACCTTTCCTAAAAGTTCGCTTTTAGTACACCACTTTATTTTAAAATATACCCATTCCCTCAAATGAAACCTATATTTGCAAGCTTATCCAATCTGTGAAGAAGTTCATCACTAACGTTAGATGGAAGTCATTTCACCATGATATGAACCACAAATCCTCCTCCCACCAAACTGACACCAGCAATTCCTCACTTCCTACCCATTTTGGATCTACTCTACCTATGAACTCTTCTAGGGAACTGAAGAAATTGGAAAAATCAGCTGCTTCAAGGTACGGTCTCAAAACCTCTTCCTTCCCCAAACAAAATGAACACCTCAATAATTTCGAAAATGACCTATTTGACCTCATTAGTCGCATTAAATTCAAAAGGCACAATAAACACCTCAATCCCATCATCAAAAAAATCAACAAATTCACTAACAATATTAGGAAACACCCAGATATAATTGTCCCAGCGGATAAAACTAAGAATTTTTACAAACTAAAATATAGTCAATACAAATCCTTAATCTACAAAGAATTAAATAAATCTTACAAAAGCACATCCTACGATACCTTGGCTAGTATAAACAGTGAGGCAAAATCCATACTAACATCTTTGAATGTCCTTAACTACGCAGAAATTCTAACCCCTGCAATACCTAGATTCACCTTGAGGGACCATAAAAATAATTTCCAGGAAAACCCTACCATCAGACTAATCTGCCCTTCTAAATCCGATCTAGGCATCATAAGTAAGAAGATCTTGGATAGAATTATCCCCACCTTAAAAGAAAAAATTTGTTACACTCTTTGGCAATCCTCGGATGAGGTTACTACCTGGTTCCTTAACCTCATTGATAAGTCTAAACCTAACTTGAACTTCATAACATTCGATATTAATAATTACTACCAGTCCATTTCCCCTATCTTACTTAACAAAGCATTAATCTTCGCTAAAAATAATTCTGACATTACAGACATAGAGATTAAACTAATAATATTAGCCAGAAGATCCCTACTAGAATTTGATAATAAGCTTTGGACCAGGAAGGACACCCCCAATAACTTTGATATTACTATGGGGGCGTCAGACTCTGCCCAGGTCACTGACCTGGTAGGTTTGTACTTGATAGGAGAATTGGGGTTTAATTTTGGACATTTACAGGGTGGGTTGTATAGGGACGATGCCTTGTTTGTATCTGGGGAGAGATCGAGACAATATAATAACACTATCAAAAACTTACATAACTTCTTCAAAAACTTTGGTTTGACCATTACAGTGGAACCTGAGAAAAAAATATCCAACTTTCTTGACCTTACATTAGATCTTAACTCGGGAACCTTCAGCCCATACTATAAACCTAACTTAACCCTTTTCTACGTACATAGCCTATCTAACCACCCTAAATCCATCATAAACTCAATAGTCCCCTCAGTATCTAACAGAATCTCTAAGCTATCTGCGAATAAATCTATCTTCGATCAAAATTCTAGCTTCTACAATAATGCTTTGCTAAACTCAGGCTACAATCACAAAATTAAATATAACTGCAACCCCCTTACTCAAGTTAACAAACCTTCAGGCATTATTACGCACAACATGACCACACACAGAAGTAAAAAGTTTAACACATCTGCACCTAAGACAATCAAAACACACGCTAATAAGCCCATAGGAACTAACAATATTGATAATCAGGCAGACCTACAGGCGCACAGACAAAGAAAAAAAGTTAGAAGAAAGAATAACATTTGGTTCAATTCGCCTTTCAGCAGTAATGTTAAAACCAATATACCTAAGGAATTTTTCCAAATTTTAGACAGATCTTTTAAGCACCCCCACAGATGTAGCACTATTCTTAACAAAAATTCTATTAAAATATCTTACTCTACTATGCCCAATATTGAACAAACTATCATAACCTCTAGCAATAGGCAAATCAAACATATCCAACAACAACCACCCACCGCATCCCTCACCACTTGTAACTGCCGTAAACCTAGAGATTGTCCCTCAAACAACAATTGTGTACAGAAGGACGTAATATACGCTTGTACTGTGAAACAATTCCCCCGCTCCACCAATGTTGTGAGCAATCACAGTTCCCATACTCCACCCAAATTCCGCATCTCTCCACAACCCCAATCCGCTTCTCCTCAAGACTCCCACTCATACAGCCATACCTCTAACCAAGCACCCCCAATAATAGATAGTACCCATGGGCTAATTCACATTTCCCCCATATCCGCTCCGCCCTACTTCTTCAAACAACCTCCCTCGCATAACTCGAATCTCCAAACCCAAATCTCATCTAATACCACTAGCAATCTCAATGCAACTATAGCACCACCCTTCAAGATACACACATATATTGGGGCGTCCTCTTTCATCATTAAGACCCGGATCTCTAACCATATCTATTCCTTTAAAAATAGCAACGATAATAGCACAGGCACTTCACTTTCCAATTTAATTAGAAACCTCAATCTTAAAAATACTCCCTATTCACTTCACTGGTCAATACTTAAAAAGTCCAAATCATATACCCCGGGAGTATCCCATTGCCAACTTTGTACTTTGGAAACCTTTATGATAGCTACTGCTACTAAATCTAAAAATATTATTAATTCTAAGAATGAACTTATCTCCAGTTGCAGGCACAAACGTAAATTCAAGTATAGCAACCATAGTAATCCCCCTGACACCCCTCCCCCATTTGATTAAATACCCTCCCATCATCTCGGTTCTTCCCTCCCTACATCTTGAATCTCCTTTCCGATAGTTCTAATTCCTGTTGTTCTATAATCTCTGCATATATTCCCCTCATCCCTTTAGCCTTCTCTTAACTTAAAAAATTACCCATAAACTCCGTTAGCTTCACAATTCCCTCAGCTTTAATACCTTTCTCCCACTAACCCCTAAATCATTCTACTTAACCTCCTTAACCGTATAATTTTTATAATTTTATCTTTAATTTTAATTCTATTTTTATTTTTACTTTTTTAATTTTTAATTTTTTTAATTTTTCAATTTTTAATTTTTATTCTTACTATTTCTTTAATTCTACCCTTCAAATATATTTTGCCTCATTGTTTATAAGTAAGGTCACCTGATTAAACAACTAAACCCCGAACTCTGTTCATAGACACATTCTGGTATTTTAACTCTCCCTCCCAGCACTCGTTGACTTACCCCTACTCCATCCTTTCCCTTTTCTAGTTGACCCCTAATTCGCGCTAACATCCAATCTCTACTTCATGCGACTCACCCCCCACAATCACACTCTTAGTTTTAACCGCTTTCATTCACCGCACCCGTTCCCTTTCTCCTTCTTCGCACCCGTTCCTCTCTCTTCCTCCACACCCCTTACTCGTTCCCTCCCTGCCTACAGGTCGCATAGGAGTTTCTGCCTTTCCTCATTATAGCCGGCTTCCTCAACGGGCTAGCTTTAAAATATTTTCGCTGCCTTTTTTTCCCATTTTAAAACATTTCCCTTGATATTACAGCCCAGGAAGTATTTTTAATGGCGAATATTTTCCACCTCACTCTTTTCTGAGCCTGCCTGCATCCACGAGCGTACCTCTTATTGGACTTTTTACCCTTTGGATTTTCTACTTTCGCCGCACCTGAAGTTGTGGCTTCTTGGAATTTAACTTTGAATCCTCTCTCACAACCTTTCGTGCCTTTTAACGACCTACCCATCTCATTCTCTCCGCTGGACTTTTCGACACCGGACTTTTTAGCAATCGGACATTTGCTTGCATTCGGGCAGAATTTTGCCCTGTGTTTCTTTCCCCACACCTTTTATTTTATTTTTTCAAATTTTAAATCTTGGCCTTTGCCAACTTATCTATCCCAACGACTTCCTCTGATGATAAGATTTTGATCTTTGAAAAGCCTGGCTTAAGGAAAATTTAACTTGAATAAATTGCCTTTTTTGCGGAATATACCTTGCTCTGAGCAATTGAATTGAATTTTGATTTGGCTTTTGCTTCTCTAATTCCTTTCCATTCTTCTTCATATATATATATATATATATATATATATAGTGTTGGAAGTTTCTCAACCATTAAAACTATATTAAAAAAAAACAAAAAACCTTAAGTCCCAAGTCATTCAGTGGAAAATCACTCGTGTAAGTCAATTTAACTTTTTCAGTTATTATATTAGTTTGCTTCTAATATTATTTAAGGGATCATCAGTTGTTTACCATGAAAAACTGTTTTGGGAATTTAAAAACAATATATATATATATGAAAAAGAAAGGCCCAAAACTATGTTATTTATGTATTCATCAACGTTTCGTCTTTATTGAAAGACTTCCTCAGGATGAGGAAACAATTTAGAAAAATCATACAGAATATTAATTTTGATTTGTCAGAAAGTGTCCAGACTTCGGCATGACAAGCGAACAAGCAAAAAATGAAAATCATAATTTTGGTTATGGCGTTATCATCAGTAGTCTGTCTCATTGTCCCATTCAAAAACTCAAAAATATGGTAGTTGATACATTCTTGCTGAACATTCAGAATAATAACTTTGCTTGGTGTTTCTTGATATAATTTTTTTTGTTTTTTCCTTTGACGGAGTTAGATAACTTTATTCGATTCGCTGTCTTTAACCCTGCCACTATTTTATATTTTTTTTGATTCGTCAATACCAACTGTCCCATGTCTTCAGCCACCAACTATTTCCAATTCCTTAGAGGTCTACCACGTTTTTGTAGACCACCTATCTCTGTTAAAACTAATTTCCTTGGATCCTCTTTGCACATGACCGAAATAATTTAATCTTCTATTTGGATAACTTTGTTCACGTCGATGACCCCTAACTCCTTTTGGCTAAGATCAGTGTAGTATCTGTTCCGATGGATACTGCACCCCATAGACTGGTATTGTCTTGGCCTTCGGGACTTGATTTACGCCGGTCTATGGGTCAGTCCTGTGCAGTTCTAGGAGGTCCACCCTCCCAGGGGCTGCCAGAGTGCTCACCTCTCTTCGCTGGCTTTTCAAACCCCACTTTCCCAACCCAACCTTGGGTCACATCTTGCTTGTGGGAGTAAGATAAAATTGGCCTTGTGCCTAACTCCTGGAGAGGAGTAAATAAAAACACTTCAATTGACCAATTGAATTTGTTCTTGCAATTATAGCTCTGCCAGTTCATTTCATACAGGCTATGAAATTTGAATCGATAGTCCATGTCTCGGACGTATAGGGAAGAACAGATCGAATACATGCAGTATACAACTGTCCCCTAATCTTACTTTTTATTTGCTTTTGACACCGCCAGCGAGTTGATACATCACCCATGCTACTTTAAATCATGCAGACCACTACCCATTTACAGCTTCCAGAACTATCTAAGACATCTCCAAGATATTTAAAATTGGAAACATTCTCCGATCTTTTTCCAGCTAAGTCGACCTCAATTTGAGGGTCCTGTGAAGATGGAAAGCAGAACGCAATGAACATACAAAGTGGACATTTGTCTTGAGGAGTCGCCTTAGATCTGAGGATCGGCGACGGATCTGTCTGTTGCAAACACTGCACATGGTCACACTTCTCAACACCAAAAATTTTAATAAAGTTTTTAGTTTATTTTTTGTCATGCAAATTACTGTTTATGTTAAAAATTATTATTCCTAATTAAGCAAAATGAACAACGCTTTCCTTGAAGAAATCCCTTGTTTTGATTAGCTCTTAGGACTGACTTTCACTCCAGATCTAAAGTCGCTAGAAAAATGTTTGGATCATTCTACTGCTCCAGAAAGTACATGACTCCAGATGCAATCCTTTATCTATATAAGAGTCAGATACATCCTAAAATGAAATACTGCTGCCACATCTGGGGAGGTACCGCAAAGAACATTCTTTCTGCTTAGACAGAGTACAAAATCTAGTGGGGGATGATCTCTTCCCTACAACCAGTTTCTCACAAAAGAGCCATTGCTAGTCTCTCTCTACTCTATCATTATTTCCATGGAAAGTGCTCCACAGCTCCAATCTTTGGTTACTCCTTGTAAGACATTCACAGCAATAACTCGTCTCACTCCCACAATGGAAAAAAAACTTTCCTCTGTCCTTTCATGTGCCTAGCGTCAGGCTGAATCTCCATTTTCCTGACTGTGGAACACATTACTACGAGACTGCTTCCCTGTTGATTACATCTTAGTCATTTTCAACCAATTCTTGTCATAAACTGCCCCATAAGTAATCAAATGCAGTTCATACTATTGATGAATGTTAGTACTCCCATAGAGTTCCTAATCTTTCGTCTGACAAAATTCTGTCTCATTAACCTTTATCCTTGAGTGGCTCTTGGCCTTAATACGTGGTGATCCAATAGTATAAAAAAATGGATGCAAACAAGAAACTTTTTTTTTTATTTAAGAGTTTCGAATTTACAGTTATGGTCGTCCTACATGAATGTGTCGGCCACCCAAGACAGATTAAAAAATCAACAACGACTGGCCTTTGAGGAAAACGAACAACAAAATAAATATTCACTAAAATTATATCAATGAGTATAAATTATATGTAATTATCTGGTGGCACTCTTTTTTGGCGGCAATTAATGCTATAATTCGGTGAGAATAGTCATGTAATTATTGTGCCATTATTTGAATTTTATTTGCAGTTACTGGAAGACATTTGGTGAGGTGCCGCTCAGAGCGCTGTTTCTTGCTTTTACAGAGTACAAAATCGACTCCAAAATTTAGTGGGGGATGACCTCTTTTGTTCCTTACAGCCCTTTTCTTACAGAATACACGTTGCTAGTTTCTCTCTACTCTATCGTTATTTTCATGGAAGGTGCTCGACTGAGCTCTAATTTCTGATTCCTCATTGGAAAACATTCACAGCAAGAATTCGTTTTACTACCAAAACAGAAAAAAAATGTCCTTTCTTCTTCCATGTGCCTTGTAGAATTTCCATGAACAGAGCTTTCCATCTGTGAAACACATTGGCACAGGACTGCTTCTTTGCAGATTACAACATAGTCATCTTCAAATCCAATGTCAACAAATACTTGGTCATAAACCCTTCCCCATAAGTAATGAAACTTAGTTCATTCCATTAACCATTTTCAATCCATTTGTAATATTCTTCATCTTTCAACTGACAACCGTTCATTAACCCATATCCTCGAGTGGCTTTTGGCCTTGATAAGTGGTGATTCGTTAGTATAAAAAACAAACAAAAAAACTTTTGCTGACTTATTATGTCGACAATTATTCTAAGAGTAACAATCAGTTCTAAGTGTCAGTCTTCTGGTTCAATCCTCACTACAGGCGATACTAAGAATAAAATAAAAATTGCTTACCTAATACTTCTACTGGGTCAGGGCTGATAGAACGAGAACAATCTACCCCTGTAGATTAAATAAAGGGTTCGGTTCAAAATTCTGTATAGGTTCCCAAATTCTACATAAGGAATCCTGAATTTGAAAAAATGCGCCTGAAGAAGGTTGAAAGTTACATCAGCTGAAACGTTGTGAGAATAACATCCAAGATGAGAATACTAGTCCAAATAATACAAATAATACATATTATTTCATTAAAAAAAAAAAGCAAGTAAAAAAAACTTTCGTAATAATTAGAAATGAATTTGTACCACGGCCATTTTAACTGTGATATTGTACATTCGGATCTTGAGCACCACCTTTGAATTATGAGACAAAGCTGAATTTAGGTTATTGACCTTAATCTCGGCATTCTCGACCGCCACTGAGGATTAGTGTGGAGGTTAATGAAGGGATTGTTTTCTTCCTCATTGCCAAGTGGATTTCAGATCAATCATCAAAATCACAATTAGTTGTATCATGAGTTATCTTCTCTTCTGAATAATTCTCAAAAACGTCACCGGTCAAAAGTCTTTAAAAAAATTTAAAATCTTCTTCTTCTTCTTCTTCTTCTTCTTCTTCTTCTTCTTCTTCTTCTTCTTCTTCTTCTTCTTCTTCTTCTTCTTCTTCTTCTTCTTCTCTATTATATAAAGGGCAGTTGTCTGTATGTCTGTCTGTTTGTATGTCCAGCTACTCCTCAAAAACTACTCGGCAAACTGTCGACAAGTCGACATCTTTAGGACCGGACAACACCTGGGAGCATAATATCTCAAAATTAAAAAAAAAAAAATGTCCCCGGGGGTCAACGGGGCCAGTTTTCGGGGGCGGGCCTGGTTTTTTGAAACTTTTTCAATGTTATTTACGGGTGATTTTGAAATCAGCCAATGTATTCATGTAACAACTTGATAAAAATGCACTGTCCGGTTCTATCAAGTCATCCCATAACTTCTGTCCGGATCTATCGATAACAGTGAAACAAGGGTTGCTCAATCACATCCGCACCTAGCAACCTAAACTTATATCTTTTAAAATAAAAATAGTTCTTTGGGGGGAGGGGGGGGGGATTTTTTTTTGGGGGGGGGGGGATTATCAACATCTTCATCCTGCGGGGGTGCTTATACAATATAGGACCCGGAGGCTTCTGAAGTATATGGACCTGGGCAGGGGGTTCTTCTGCAGTATAGGCACCAGGGGGGGGAGGCGCTTCTACAGTATAGGACCCAAGGTCTTCTGCAGTATAGGAACCAGGGGTGCTTCTACAATATAGGACCCGAATGCTTCTACAGAATAGGGACCATGGGTGCTTATGCAGTATAGGCACCGGGGGTGCTTCTACAGTATAGGATCCAGAGGCTTCTGCAGTACAGGGACGGGGGGGTGCTTCTGCAGTATAGCCACCGGGGCGCTTCTACAGTATAGGACCCAGCACCGGGGGTGCTTCTACAGTATAGGACCCAGCACCGGGGGGGGGGGGGGGGGCTTCGTCAATTTAGGACCCAGAGGCTTTGGCATTGTCCGGGAGAAATGTGCTAAATGTCCTAGATAGAGCTACTGTAGTGTTTCTCTTCGGACTATTGTGCAGATGAAAAGGAGGGGGGGATCGGTAAGAGTGATTTTAGTAGTGCTCTGGAGGCCATCTTGATTTTCTAAATATTTGGCGTTGTCCGGGAGAAAAGTGCTCAATATCCTATTTTGCTTGCGGAGGAGGGGGGAGCCCTAGGCAACGCCGGGTACCCCTGCTAAATCTTAAATAAAAGAGAAAATTGTCAACACTCAACGCAAGATTTAAAAAATTGTGGAATAATCATGTTGATACAATGGTTCTCATTAGCAATGTTGAGCCTGGTCAGTATCAAATGGGTGATCATTTGGGAATACCAGGCACTGTATGTGAGAGGACGACGACACCTCTTTGCAAAAACTAACGTTGTCAAAATCATCTCCCCTGACCGAGATATACATGTGGCTTTATAGGGACCGTTTGTGAATTCAAAATTCTCTAAAAATTTCTTCCTTAACCTACATGCAGATGAGGGAAGAAGCTTATTCAACCTGCCCAGGGTGAATGTTGCAACAATATAATACTGTAGCAATAGAGTCGAAAAAGAAAACTTACCGGCTTCAAAGCATATTAGATGTTTCACATGTTGCACAATCGTTTTACAGAGAGAAAAATAACTTGTGTTCGTGATGATGGATTTTTAAAGTTGAAACTAGTTTCCATGTGTGAGCAACTAATTTGCATGTGTAGAGATCAACTGATTTAAAAAAAAGCGGATGACAGTTGAAGTTTTGAAAGCTGAGAGAAATCATTGGTGTTGGAAAGTTTGTTGTACAGTGTTGGATGAACAGGAGTTTCTTTCGAAGTTTGGACCATCATTGTTACCTTATTATGGCTACAGGAGATTGATTTACGTACATCTTTGTTTTTTACAAATACATTATAACATATAAGTCGACATAACATAAAATTAAAATCTTATTAAATTGCTGTAGCAGTGATTTGGATGCCAAAAAAAGTAGCCTTTGTTTTGTTGTGATCAGGACCAGTTTTCAAGCCAATTAAACTGATTTGTCTAAATTAGGCTCAACGCTTTAAGCCCCCTCCCCTCCACACACACACACACACACACACATGTGTTTGAGTGAGGGACTCTATGATGAATTAATGAGTGTCCTTATGCTCACATAAAGTTTCTTCATACTTTGAAGACAGTGAAATTATTTAGTGCATCCTCATATATATATATATATATATATATATATATATATATATTAAGAGAGGCGCGAGAGCGCTCTATCCCTTAATAGACTCATAAATGGCCTATGCTGGAAATCTCATTTCTTTGATCAATCATAACTCAAAAACCAATAAACCAAATTAGTTAAAACTTTGCACAAAATTTTTATTTGATAGGTTCTATAAGTGTGTAGAATTTCAGCATCATTAGTCAAGGCAACCCAGAGATCCAGAAAGTTCAATCATGAAATCATGCTATCTGTGTGTACGTACGTACGTATGTGCCACCTTGTATCTCATCAACTATTTGATGGATTCAGCTGATTTTTGGCAGAGATAGAGGTTCTAGGGTCTAGTTGATGGCATTTTAATTTCAGTTTACCATATACCTTAGTTTTCCAGAAAATTAAAAAAAAACTTTAAAATGACCATTGTATTGAGGCATAGCCTTTACAAAAGTAGTGACATTCCATGATAAATGCCAGTATACTGAAATCATATGCCCTTAATAGGGTTAAGATGAAAATTCATATACACTAAATGTACAAAAGCAAGGAAATTCCCAAATTTTTACACTTATATATATATATATATATATATATATTTAATGATTATCATTTATAATCAATCTTTATTTTCCTATTCTCTCTCTCTCTCTCTCTCTCTCTCTCTCTCTCTCTCTCTCTCTCTATATATATATATATATATATATATATATATATATATATATATATATTGGTGATTTCGTAGAGGAATTAATGCAAATTAAATAAATTAACATAATTCATATGAATAAATTATATACGTTTTATTTACCAAATATCAGAAGGTATACAGGATTTCAAAATTTGTATGACAGTGAAGTGAGTACAGAAATATTTTGATTTAAATATTTTCAGCGAGTGTTAAGCTTCTGCTGATGTGGGAGTATGAACAGTTAAGTGCATGTGTGTATTTTCTCTCATGAGTTTTTTTAGGTAGTGCTTATTTGATGTGCAGAGTGTGTACGTTGTTCAAACTGCTATGCGTCATATTTTGTTGCAGTAACGAATTGTTAATGCATGTCGAAAATTTCTTCGACGTCAAGGGGTTGGCTGTAGATCAAAATAGGGTCGGGTGTAGAACGTTGTGAAATACTGCTAAATCGTGACCCCAACTCTGTCTGGAATCAAGTACCCCAAAAAAGGGGTTCTGACCTTGTTCGCAAGAATTCTTTAAATGTGAACACAGGAACTCTCACGAAGAGTAACCGTCACCAGAACATTCAAAAACAGACTCACGCCAGAAGAAAGAAAATGCTCTTAAATAATCTGTAATTGACAGATGTGCAAATTACTTCCCTCCGGCGACAGTAATAAAAGCAGAGTTAATATCGTTCCTAGGTTTCGACATGAGCAAGCCAAAAGAACCCGGCCTCCTCCGACCACTGGCAACGCCATGACATGTAAGCCAGTCAACTTATTTTGCTCACACACTCTCGACAAACAAAAAACAACAATTCAGAGAAAAATAAGGGAAGCCACCAATCAGCGACTCTCCTTCAGAAGAAAGAGCAACAGGAGAAATATGGTTGCTGGAATTCTCCTAGAGACTCTCCCCCAGAAGAAAGAGCAATAGAAGAAAAATGGCAATTCCCTCAGAGATTCTCCTTTAGAAAAAAGAGTAACAGAAGGAATATGGCAACTGGAATTCCCTCAGATTCTCCCTTAGAAAAAAGAGTAACAGAAGGAATATGGTAACTGGAATTCCCTCAGAGTTTCACCCTTAGAAGAATCCAGAGAAATCCTTCCCCGCAACAGACTTCGCTTGGTTTGGTTTGGTAGTTTTGTTTTACGGCATATCAACCCTTTTTGGGTTATTTAATGCCGAATCTGGTCATTATAGTGAAAGTTTTTATGCTTCAAGTTCTTTATATCTTCAAATGTTTAATCAGGGTTTTTGGTTTGGTAGTTTTGTTTTACGGCATATCAACCCTTTTTGGGTTATTTAATGCCGAATCTGGTCTTGTTTTCTTCTCTTTTTTGTTTCTTTCCCCTTTTAATATCTGTTTCTATTTAACCCATAGTTGGGACCCTAACAGGTACTACCACTCCGGGTCAGGGTGGACCTGGGAGCAATGGTAATTAAGAGGAGGCTCCACATTCCCCAAAGTCCGTAAGCCGGATCTCACCATCGGATGTAGTTTAAGGTCATATCCAGGACCGGGAGTAGGGTAGGAAAAATAAAAATAAAAAAGGGGAGGGAGAAAGGGAGAGGGGCTGTTGTTTTTGTTTTTGGTTTTGTAGAACATAATTAAGTTTTACAAACAAAAAAAAAAAAAAAAAAAAACGTCAATGTAGGTGAATTTCGTCTCAGGGAGCCACAGGGCAGCCTGATCTGGTATCACCAGAGACTTCGCTTGTTTTTCATAGATCAACAAGTATCAACTAAAATAATGACCTTTCCAAATTCCGCAAAGGCTTTCAAAATATCTTTTAAGTTGTGAAATAAATTGCTATCTACAACATAGTTTGACGGTCTTAAAATCTTTACAATGTAGCATGTCGTGTGACTTTCAACTCGACCATAACCTGACGAGCACTGGTAACAAAAATGGCTTGCTGATTACTCGAATTGAGAGATGCTTTTAATTTCAGTTTATCGTCACCATTTAGATTGTAAGAAGAAAAAAAATTGTTAAGACTGATCTGTTTTAAAATACCCCAGCACAGACAGCGTGTCTGTAACGAGATTGCCCCTGGCTGGGGGTGAGGGTGGAGCATAGTGATACTAATTACGATGATAATTTTTATTTTAATGGAAATTGCTCCAGACAAGGCATAAAGCCACTTGATGTATGGAGCTAACAAGAACGAAAAATGATTATTGCAAAGACAGGAGGTGCCTATTGGCCTTAGTCTTGAAAAGTAGTCAGAAAACAGTCAGCAGGAACAGAGTTCCACAAGCTCGCAGTTCTTATAAAGGAGCTACTGGAATAGGAAGCTGTATTACAATTAGGTATCAAAACAGCGAATTAATGGAGACCACTAGACAAACGAGTCAAATCAATTCATGGTGGCTGTGCAACTGAAGTTACAAAGAGTACGCTAAACAGAATCTTGTTTGAATTCAAATATGTTGTGACAATATTGTGAGTTGTCAGAATTTGAAAAGTAACTGAGTAGCAAGGATGTCTTGAATAGAACAGCGTGAGAAAGGGACAGTATCAACATTGCAACATAAAAGAAGTAAGCAATGAAAATTCCCTTTTGTGTTTTTCGAGTCTTCATTTGTAAACTTTTCTTATCCTTTTATTTTCGCTGGGGATGGGGCATCCTACCGGATACCAGACATTCACCCGCTATTTCAGAGACTCCAACCAAAAGATCTTTTTAAGATTCTAACCGTCCCTTTAAGTGCAATTGTTTGGATCTCTCTTGCACTTGGTTCACCGGGTATATTCGCCAGGTATTTTTTGTAATTCTTTTTCACGAGCCCGATTGCTCCTATGATTACTGGAATGATGGAGATCTTCCTAAGATTCCAGTTTCTTTTTATGTTGTACATAAGACCATGGTATTTCGTTATCTTCTCTCTCTCAGCTCTGTTTAAGCCCGCATCATTACGGATACTGACTTCAACTAGGGTTGCAACTTTCTCATTCTTGTCCCATACCATTATGTCAGGTTTAACAGCTCCTGTAAACCAACCTGCGGGAGAAGATGCTTCAGGAAATGCTAGGAGGATTCCCCAACGGAAGAAGGACAAGTCTTTTTTTTTAGTCTCATGTAATGTGGAATCCTTAACGAAGATGCTGGCTCTGTGACACATAAGTATTAGAAAAGTCATGCCTAACCAGTTGAGGATATTTATAGACAATTTCATGTGGACAAAGAATTGAGGGGCCAACCTGTTACATGCCATGCTTATTTTGACTTGCGATAAAATACTAAAACTTCCATATGGCATTTTAACTTTTTGTATATCATTGTGACTAATGTTGGGGCCTCAAGCCCTCAACAATTTTTAGCGAGGGCTGGCCTACTGCATGAAGCATAAGGCATTACTCTGCTTTTATAAGGTAGAGGATCCCATTAACAAGTTCTTAACCCTTAAATGCTTTTTGTTTCAAATATGACACATTCCAACAAAATGCCTATTTAATATAATATTCAACGAAAATGTGTCAAACTGCAACTTGTTTCACATCTGTAACGAGCCTGTTGGCAAGTGTGAGTAGGTATTAGTATGATGTTGCATCAGCACACCCGCTAAATAGGTAATCAGTATTTTCGATGATAAAATCATACCACAATATGGGAAAACTATTATTTAGTTATAATGTTTATCTATGTTTATTTTCGTTAAATAAGTTTCTTAATTACTTGCCTCTGCACGAGAATAAAGTTAAACACAAGGCCGATTTTTAATGTGGGGAAATTCCAGCTCCCCAGAAAGGGACTGTATAGGTTGGGGTGGTGATGTGCTTGTTGGAGATAACCATTTTGTAGTAGTGTCTGTATTCATCTGTATGGCCATGCTTGAGATGAAGAAGAAAAGAGGGTCCCCAGGTTTCATTTAAAAAGACAAACATCTTCTCTACAATTAAATCAACTTTATTTTCGTCAACACAGAATAGGAACCAGAAGGAGTTAGTAACACAAGAACACAAGAATATAAGACAGTTTAGTTCGGATTGCATGTAGACAGTCATAGGCAATATGGCATCTGTTCACATTGGCATCTCAACTGGAACTTCTCCTATTAGCATTCAACGGTCTGGGCGGAAACAGGAAAAAGATGCACATGCGCAGTGGTGCACTAATTGCTGATGTATTTCTACGCGCGTTTGGATATGCCTTAGTTACCCAACCTAACCACGTACCAATCACTCTACAGTTGAGTACAAAAGAAATTCGATCTCAATCATGTAACTTCTACAGGACAACCTTGATTAGAAGCAAAAATAAAAATCGTGTCAGTCTAGAAGGATTTCTCCTCATCTGATTACAGACAAAATAGATACTACACTTTGATCCTAGCCTGAATTGAATTCAAATTCTTTCTTTTTTTTTCCATGTAAAATTGTGTATGAATGCCATTTTGGGTATCTTAAATGGAATCGACATTTTTTTCATTTAAACATTTGGTGCTTATTTTTTATTGAGATACAAGTGAAATATGGCAGTTCAAAGTAAAATAACAGGAAAGCATATGGATATACTTTTGCATGGCCCACTCCTCTTGGACTGTGGCAGTACGCATTTCGTATCTCTTCCCGATACGGGCCGTGGATTTACTCATTTTGTATACTCATCACTCTCAAAAGGGCCGTGGCAGTTCACATTTAATAATCGTCACTTTTTAAAACATCATAAATCACATAGTTCATATATTGTTTGCATACCTTTAGTTTTTATTTCAAGCGTTAGTTATCAAATCAAATGGGAGATATTCACTACGTCGAGAGAGAGAGCAAATTACTACTTTATCGTAGTTACCTAACAATAATTTCCCTAATCACTCGTGGGGGGGGGGGGGGGAGGATATCTCTCGCTTGTATTTTCTTAGGGAAATATTTCCCTTATCTGTTGTAGATTACATTTTAACAATCATGTCTCATCGGTTTGCCTCCAAAACCCAGACTGACGAAACTCGTTTCTCACGAAGAACGAGTGACGTCACGGATCCCTTTGTTTCCCATGCAAGACCTGTGTCGTCACAGAGCCTCTCGCAGGTGCACACCAACCCTTGATTTGGGGTCTCGTCACACGGCGACCTTGTCACGTCTGTGATTTCCGCCTGTGAGAACAGGTCCTATTCTGCACTCAACTGCCGGTCCATCCCGCGTTAATTCGCACAAATCAAACCAACGATTTCTAACAGATACGTCCATTCCCATAGGGCCATTATCCAACAATACTTACTTATCAGTGAAAAATATTAGTGTACACCAAGAATTACGGAAAATAAGCGAGTAGAATTTTAATAAAAAACAAACTTAATTTACTATTTGGAGTCAACGAACTCCGAACGTCAGTAACGTGTGGTGTCTTCATATTAGAAGAAAGGAGATAATCTTCTACTTGGCTTGACGCGAATGTCGTTCAGAATTCCTTGACTTCGAATCTTAAATTAATTTTATTTTTTATTAAAATTCGACTTGCTTATTTTCCATAATTTTTGATGTACACTAATATTTTTCATTGATAAGTAAGTATATCCATAAGTTTTCCTGTTATTTTATTTTGAACTGCCATATTTCGCATGTATCTCAATAAAAATAAGCACCAAACATTTTTATCTGCCTCTCACCATGGCAAAGTCAGACAAAGGGGCAGTTTATAGTGGAGAAATCTGGATATCCCAGTGAAGGCACCTCAGGTGTTTGGCAGTACTCACCCCCTCCCAAAGTAGAAGGCAATGTCTGGAAGACTGACCAGAACAGATACTAACTTTGAATTATTTATTTGCAAATAAAAGGTAAACAAATTCGGCACAAGGCCATCAAAAGTGTGGGAAGTGTTGTGAGAGGTGTCGTTGATCATCGGCTATCTATCCGACTCTTAACTAGATGCACTTTGATGAAGGCCTTGATTTTGACCCATCCACCCAAACTGCTTTCATTCTTTTACCATTTGTCCATCACTTTCAGTTCAGCAGTCACCACAATACCGCATTTACTCTACGCACTACTCTACGTAAAATATCCCTTATGATTTAAAATAAATTTTATTTACAAAAGATATTAACAATTTAATTGGAAATAGATGGGGAGTGGAACAACAAAAACACCTTTAGTTTTTTTTTTTTTTATACTAGATGTTGGTGGGTCTGGAAGAATGCCAGGATGAAGACAACCGTTTGGTAGAGTTGACCGGGTCTGGACGAATCTGACTGGAATTGAATATCGAATAAGAAAAAGGGTCACCATCTTTCCAGGGCAATGCCAACATCTTCACTAAACTATAAATCAACTTTATTCAAAGCGAACACTGGAATATAAAGAGAGTTGTTCGGCAGACTGGCTTTTGTGGAAAACAGAATGTAGTATCCTGAAGTTCCATCTCGTCTTGCCGCTTCTGATGAAGGATGATAACAAGTTATCACGTTTTGTTGTCACAGCATCTTATCGGAAACTATATCATCTTGGCACCAAACTCTTTGAGCGCCAATTTTAAAGTTCAGCTTGCGCAGAAGTGTTCTCTTGCCTACGCAGTTACATGAGTCTAGGTGTCACTGTGCATACAAACAAAATAGATCTGTCATGCAACTGCTACTCACCGAAAAAGGAAAGAAAAAAAAAGAGAGAAACAAAACAAAATCAAGGGCAGGTTAGTACGACCCTCCAAATCCTGTTTCCAATTTGTTTAGAACCAAAAACAATCAGGTCAATCTCTAAGTGGGAGGGAAACTTAAGTAGGAGCAAGGTAATTTTGATCCGGCCAAAAAGCTCATGTGTTCCTGTGACAATAAAGAGGAACACTTACCAGCAGGAAAAAGAATGAGGTGCTTCGCATGTCGTGTCTGCAGGGTAAAAAAGGGCTTCTCTTCATAAGTTAAAACTTTTATAGTGGAGTCTGATTTGCATATGTGGAGATCAGCTGATATAAACGATTAAGACAGCTGGTAAACAGGCGCAGCGATTTTCATTGCAGAGAGAAAGTGGTGGTACTGAACATCGGTTGGAAGTTGGATTACCGTTAAAACTGCTTTTTATTTTAAATTATTTTCTTACACAGTTAGGTAACAGTTCCGTAAGTATTATTTACCTGTCTCCTTTAGCAAAGTTAAATATGAGGTCAGTTTATAGTGAAGAATCTAGATCCCCCCCCCCCTCCCCCCGCAGGTGCAAAAGTTGAAATTCACTGGTAGGGGCGCCTCAGGTCACCGCCAATAAACTAATCCTCCCTCTGAAGGAGGAGGTAATGCCTGGGACAATGGCATCTTAGGCGTGTCAGGTAAGTTTAATGGGATAAATAATAATAATAATAATAATAATAATAAAGAAAGGCATCACATTTACGTACAGGTTTCAATTGTGGCCAATCAAAAAGCGTTTTAGATAGTGTAAAATAAAAGCTGTCATTTGATTGGTTATTGTTCATTCAGTCCCACACACGGAAGAGATAAGCGCTGACATCGTGCAGCCAACACGCATAAGGAGAGTCGCGCAGAAATATTACTCAGGAAAAGAAAAAAAAAAGGAAATACATATATGTATATATATATATGCCATTATGGGGAACTCAGATACGAAGTTAAATTTCAGGAAAGCTGTTATTCAGTTAACTACGAAAACTCAGGTAATATTGACACTAGTTTTCGTAAACTTAAACTGGGGTATTCCTTTTTTTTATTTGGGTGTATATTTCTTAATGGTTTCTTCTTCCCTTTTTTTTTTTGCTTGATACGTGGGCAGTAAATAAATAAATAAGTATTTTTATTGTTGGGATTTTTAAAATATATTGTCACAGGTGAAATCGTAAAAGCTGATTGATTTATTCAAGACTTTTTTGTTTGCTTTTTTAAATTTGGAGATCGCTATCACTACCCTTTTTTTTTTTAATTTTCGAATTAGAATTCTACAAAACCTCAAAACAGATTTTTTAAATTTTTTTTACGATAAATGATTAAAAATAAAACAATAGGGGATATAATCAGAGATCTAGTATAAATAAACTAATATTTATATTTCAAATACATTTTTTTCGTGCCTTATTTTATTAATATTTTTAAAGGTGTCCCGCCTTCTTTCCTTATTTTCACAACCAGACATTGTTGATCTTTTTGAAATTTAATGTCTATCACTCAGCAACAAATAGTTGGTGTTTATACATATCTGTCCCCATGGCTGGCCAGTGTCCATATTGGCTTGGTAAGATCTGGGAATGAGTTACAACAGTCTAAAGGCAACCACACAAAATGAAACTCTGGCTCCTGAGACAGAAAAGAAAAGAAAACATTGCATTTTATTTATTTTCATTTCACGCGGACATGCTAATTAATTCCAAATATATATACATCTGCAAACAATGAAAACAAAAAAAAGTAGTTGTTTCTGACTGTTAAGGGGGGGGGGGGTAATTCATCACTCGGATTTCGTCGAAAAAAAAATAACAAAAAACAAATAAAAATTGGAAAAAAAAATAACACTAGAAAACAATTACCCACTTACCAAATTCAACAATTCACACACAAAAACATGAATACAATACAATAATTTACATGTTTACTTGCCTCCCCACGAAGGCAGTTTTAATGTGTGTGTGTGTGTGTGGGGGGGGGGGGGCTCCAGCTCCCCAAAATGGACACTCTGGATTGGGACAAAAATAAAAATTGCCTCAATCTACAAGGATTTCTCGTTCACCGACCGAGCACAGAAAAAAACAAAGTGTAGTATCAGAACAGATACTACACTTTGCTCCTAGCCAAAAGGCCAGTACATCAGTGTGTTATCGTTTTCCGTTTTAGGAATACGGGTTTAATTTTGTGTGGTCGACTTTCAATCACTGTCGTAACTCGTTACCAGATTTTACCGAGGCAATATGGACAGCCATGGGGGCTGATCTATATAAGCACGAAATAGTTTTCTCTTTCTTAAAAAAACAACAACAACTTATTGACAGTATTCTCATTTTATTTTGATCACAGAATCTAACTCAAACAAGAACAATATAGAACTTATTATTTTTTGAATTCTTGTTTATTTTTTAAAGGTAGTTGAGTTTCTGATGATCTCTTTAAAACAAATATATGCAAGATACTATAGTAACTAAACTTAAAAGGAATACAACGTGTAAAACTCTAAAGGTAGGGACAGTGTATCGATTTATGAAAGTAAATATATGTGTGATATAATGAATGAGGAAGTAAGGAATGTGGACACATGGCGACTAAGTTACGCAGAAACGTTTGTTTCATTCCATCAAAGGAATTCGCCACGGTAACTGCGAAAGTTGAAATTCTTTCATCCCTTTTACAAGCAAATTTGATATATATTCAGCTCTATTCCACGGAGTATTGAGCAAGTTGATGATTGATCTTCATAGCTAACTCATTGAGAGCTTTCTATGTGATCTAATTTGAGTGTGTGGGTGTGTGTAATATATATATATATATATATATATATATATATATATATATATACAGGGTGGGCCAAAATAAGGGTCCTATCTTTAAATTTGAATAACTTGAATTTGAATAACTTCCACAAAATAAAAGTTAAACTCACCAAACTTTATGTGTGTGTAGACTGACCCTTCCGAGATTTTTTGAAATAAACAAAACAAATTTTAGCCGAAAAACACTTCTTAAAACTTACAAAAACTAAAGTATTGTTTTTTACACTGTTTTGAGTTTTTTAAGCAAAAATAATGTTTTCTAAATGAGGGTACGTTCCTTAGGGCTAATACGGCTCATGCTTGCTTCGGAAGGGTCCTTTACTTATTCTAAAAAGAAAAAAAAAAAAAATCAATAAATAAAAAAGTTATGAATTTTTAAAAATAGGACCCTTATTTTTGCCCACCCTGTATAACATTTGTTTTTGGTTCATTTTACTTCACTCGAAGTTCTCATAAATCAAGGGGGCACCTTGGGGCTAACACTTGTATCACTATATGAGATACATAGATATTACAATTAAAGTTATCTCTATCTGTCAAAAATTGAGTTAGTAAAGAATTTAAGAACATTAATTTTCCTCTCCCCAATTGACCAGTTAACTATGTTATAGTTATCTTTCTTGTGGTCTTACCGGAGTCCAGGACAAGAATTCATCTAGTCTGGTGGAGTATCCAGCTAAGTGCTGTTATTTAAGGAGGTAACATTACTAGGAGAAGGTGCACCCTTCCTCGTATGAACCAGTGTACAGCTGTGCTAAGGTAATCTTATTTGGGCTCTGAATACTATGTTAATTTGAATATTTGGTCAGGGTTTACTTGTAGAGTGAAGTATCCTCATGTCAGGTTGTCCTGACAAACCCTTGCATAGAGAGATCGAATACACTCGAGGATGTGTGTGTTTTAAAACGTAATTCATTCTTTCAAAGTCTTCTCTATCGGTGGCATGAGGAAGCTAGACTTTGAAAAAGGTCGTAGCCGAAACATGTATGCACATATGTAGCCAAAAATGTTTGTATAAATCAAAATGTATACGTACTATACATATATATAGTAATCAGGTTGAGAAACGACGTGATCATTTTTATCGGAAAGGCGATTTGCAGTAGCTAAAAAAATTGTATTTTTTTAAATTAAAATTTTTATTTTATTTAGATTATATGCTGAATGTATTGACGTTAACCCTTAAATGCTTTTTTTGTTTCAAATATGATACATTCAAACAAAATGCCTATTTGATATAATATTCAACGAAAATGTGTCAAACTGCAACTTGTTTCACATTTGCAACGAGCCTGTTGGCGAGTGTGAGTAGGTATTAGTATGATGTTGCATCAAAATGTAATCAGTATCTTCGATAAAATTTCTTTCAAACCAATATAAAAAAATAAAGCATTTAAGGGTTAAAATCAATTTAGTATTAAGTATGAAATAGGAAAAAAACAACTTTTAAATTAGCAAATTAACCGACATACTGACATATTTCCGATATGGCTGCCTGTTTTGCTATTATTAAACTAAATAAGTTGATCAAAGTTTGTTACTTTAAAGCTATTTTCCTATATACGTTATTAATTAACATAAAATACATGATAACATTTAAAATATAATTTAGTTCTGGAATTGAGTCATGGTTGAAAAGAATTGTTCTCATAAGTCGTAATTTATAATTAACTGAACAGGTCATCCCCCCTCTCTCTCAGCTATATAGTTATCTCTCACACTCTGTTGATTCAACAACTCTCTAATATTTCTTAATGTTTCTGTGAGCATTTAGAGAAAGAGTGATTCTTTTTTTAAGCGCCACCATCTAATTTACGTACCTATGCCTGTACACACCACAATGACGTACGTAAATTAGATGGCAAAATAAGTCTCTTACTTCTAAGAATAATAAACAATGATAATACTTCTATATAATAAGGACAATATAAAAGTAAAGAGACTTATTAGTTTAACTATGCAAGAAGAATGTCTTAGAAGATGTCACAGTTTATGGATTTTCGAATGAAAAGTAGAATAAATAGTGGTGTTGGTTGTGACCCAACGGGTCACCAGTAGTCTAGTTTTGTGCGTGTGGTTTGAGTAGTTGCAAAAAAAAAAGTGAAAGTAGCTTTTTAGAGTAGTGAACCAATTTTTTTTTTACCACTAACCCTAAGTGTGAGTTGCAAGTCCTAAAACCACACGTAATCACCTCTAAAAGTAGCCCCCTCTCTAAAAAGCACACATAATTTATTTCAGAAATATTTCCTATAGCAAAAAATTTGGTTAATGCCCTAAAACGCTAGAATGACTCGAAAATGGGGGTATCATTTTATGGTAAATTTATATGCGGAAATGAACCCTAACGCACTCTAAATTCTACAATAAATATTTTCTTTCTGTTCTTTCTTTTTTATTTTCCGCTAATTTTTTCTGGGTGTTCACACGTAAACATCTTTAAAAAAACAAAACAGAAAAAAAAAAAGGTAAAATCTCATATTGGTACCGAATGGTGTTAATCTACAATGATTTACATTTATGATGGGTGTTTTTAGTGAGAAACAAATATTAATAACATTTATTGCGTTTTGTTTATTATCGTTTTTACGTCGCCATCTGTAGAATTATATTGTAGACATTTATTTAACATTTTATTTTACTAAAACTATACAAAGATAATATACTAATATTAAAAAAAGTGTGACTATTTGTGTTTCTCGCATCAACGTAACTTTGATAATTACGCAATGAGTTATTTATTTACTATTAATCAAATATTTATTGAAATAAAAAATGCAGTAGCGTAAAATGGAAGCAACTTTTTAAAATCCTATTAAAAATATTTAATTACAAAATCAAATCCATCAGAATGCATTTCAGTTTCTTCGTAAACAAGTCAGCCATTTTAATCTTATGCTAATTTTTTAATCTAAGATAAAGTCGAAAAATCTGAAACATCTGTTCAGCTTAGATTTCATGACAAGATATTGATTAAAAAACGGAAAGAAATCTTATCTTTTTTTTTGTTTTAGAAATGAGTTACTTTAAATTTCATAGTTTTAAAATTAAAAAGCAACTAAAAAAACAAATAATTAAATAAAAATATCTACAGAGAAGATCTCGTGTGTGTTTCTCGCATATACGTAACTTTGAATTCTTTTTTTTTTTACTATTAATCAAATATTTATTGAAAGCAAACATAAAATAAGGGAAAACTAAACCAGAGTAAAAAAAAAAATCCCCCTTAAAAGGAATTCTAAACATTTATCAAAGTTACGTACATGCGAGAAATACGCATTTATTCGTTTGGGCTGTATTGGTGAACGTGACTTACGAGTAACGATTATTCATTTCTATTAATAAAACTATGAGACAAGATCTCGTTTGTGTGTGTGTGTGTCTCGCATATGCATGACTGAAAAATTCATAGTATTTTTTTAATTAAAAAAAAACAATAATGGAATATTGAAATCAAAAATGAAATAAGAGAAAACTAAAATCCTATTTTAAAAAAATTGTAAACATGACAATATTTTGAATTATTTTTCTCTCAGCCAATATGTCACCACACAGGCAACACCAGGTGAATATATATCAGGACCGGCGGGACAGTTATAAAAGTGTGTGGGGGGGGGGCGGTTAAACACATGTATATATAACTTCATTATTGATGACCGTAAAGTGGGTGGGGGGGGGCTTGAGCCCCCGGTGCCGCCGTCCATGTATATATATATATATTTTAGCAATCGGACATTTGCTTGTATTCGGGCAGAGTTTTGCCCTGTGTTTCTTTCCCTACAACTTTTATTTCACTTTTTCAAATTTTAAATCTTGGCCTTTGCCAACTTATCTATCCCAGCGACTTCCTCTGATAAGATTTTGATCTTTGAAAAGCCTGTCTTAAGGAAAATTTAACTTGAATAAATTGCCTTTTTGCAGAATATACCTTGCTCTGAGCAATTGAATTGAAATTTGATTTGGCTTTTGCTTCTCTAATTCCTTTCCATTCTTCTTCATATATATATATATATATATATATGATATGATGGACTCTCCCGTCGATTGCGACATATGAGGTTCCAACAAATTTCATTTGTGTCTATATATATATGAATTTATTTTTTGATTTTGAGATTTTGATTCTTAACGGTCCCAACCACGTGACTTTCCAAATTTTAAATTTTGAATTTATTTTCTTTTTTCTCCATTTCATTCTTTCCAAATATGATCTAATGTTAAGATCGGATTCTAACTCTGCCTGATGAGATCTCAGTTTATAATAGCTGTTGATCGATAACATCGACATGCCAGTGTCGCAGATTTTGTACATGTCGGTGTAAATAAAAATAATCATATATATATATATATATGTATATATATATAGTAATCCAGGTATTGTAAACAATAACATCCACAGGATAAAAATCTAAAGAATTTCAATCGGGCTTATAAAGAGTGCTCAATATCAAATAGAGCTTTTATATATATGATTATTTTTATTTTTATTTATACATACATGTACATAATATGAGACACTGGCATGTCGATGTTATCGATCAACAGCTGTTAAAAGCTGAGATCTCATCAGGTAGAATAATAATCTGATCACTCTCTTAAGTGATATTTCGAAATATGATTTCCAGGAGGGATCGGATTATTATTACGTGCGTAAGATGTAGAAAAAATATTGAATTTGGGAAAATATAATCAAAAATAAAATATAAATATATTTTTAAAAAATGTTGTTTGTGAGACTAAGAAGAATTACAGGTATTCCTCGTTATATGAAAAATAAAACAATTGATGACACGTCCGATTAAGGGCGATTGAATGCAGTACTCTGCATATTCTTAACCGCTTAGGGAGCGGAAAAATACTAAATAAACACATTGGTGCTGTATCGCTAGTAAAACAATAACAAAAGCTGCGTAACATCATAGGCGATAAAAATCGTACATATATCGGACAAGGCGTCTCGGCCTGGTGGTAAAAGACCAGACTATAGACAATTACATCGAGGGTTCGATCCCTGCCCAAGGTAGCTATGCTGATGACGGCTCATAGCCAGAAACACATGTCCATTGATATCTTTTATGTATGTAAAAATTGATTTATAAAAAAATAATTAATATATATAAAAAGGGCGATTGAATGCAGTACTCTGCATATTCTTAACCGCTTAGAGAGTGGAAAAATACTAAATAAACACACCGGTTTTCTATCACCAGTAAAAACAATAACAAAGCTACGTATATATATATATATATATATATATATATATATATATATTATAATATAAAATGAAGTAATAAAATAAGGTGTCAATCAAATTTTATTAGAATTCAAAGTTCAAGCAAAGTATCCTTAAGTCCTTAGCTCATGAGTTATTTGATTTATTTATCGTTGTAATAATTAACATTAACATTGAATACTTTTCACTTCATCGATTATTGACACATTTCGCGACTGGATAACTTTGTCAGCTCCTTCAATTTCTCGTATATGGACTGCTATTTATAACTTGGAGTAATCCTCGGTCAACCCTCTGAATGTCTTTCCTGATTATGTTTTTCAATTTGTATAACCTGGATGGATTGTATAGATTCAACAAAAAAGTATGTTTTTGGGTTGATATATTTGATGTTATGTATTTTTATGTATTTGTGTATATAATTTTATATATTTTCAAAGTTTAATTTTATTACCTGTAGTAGTATAACTGTGGTAATGGTCCTCTGAAGAGAAGAATTATCTTTGAAAACTCATGAGCTAAGGACTTAAGGATACTTTGCTTGAACTTTGAATTCTAATAAAATTTGATTGACACCTTATTTTATTACTTCATTTATATTATAATATTAATGCTCTATCCAGTATATTGAGCTTCAGTTTTTATCCGGATGTTTCACTAATTATAAGATATTAGTTGACGCTTATATCTTTAGTTGGATTGCTTCATATATACAGGGTGGGCAAAAATAAGGGTCCTATTTTAAAAAATTCATAACTTTTTTATTTATTGATTTTTAAAAAATTTTTTTTTTTTAGAATAAGTAAAGGACCCCTTCCGAAGCAAGCATGAGCCGTATTAGCCCTAAGGAACGTACCCTCATTTAGAAAACATTATTTTTGCTTAAAAAACTCAAAACAGTGTAAAAAACAATACTTTAGTTTTTGTAAGTTTTAAGAAGTGTTTTTCGGCTAAAATTTGTTTTGTTTATTTCAAAAAATCTCGGATGGGTCAGTCTACACACACATAAAGTTTGGTGAGTTTAACTTTTATTTTGTGGAAGTTATTCAAATTCAAGTTATTCAAATTTAAAGATAGGACCCTTATTTTGGCCCACCCTGTATATATATATATATATATATATATATATATATATATATATATTACATACACCAACAAGAAAATAGTTGTTCAGTCACAGAGTGAATGTGATGCTTAATTTACACAAGTCCTAAATCTTAATTTAATAGTTAATTCCTGAGTATTATTGATTTCGAATTTTTGGAATTTATTTTATGTATATTCAAGATAATTTTGTGAATAAATCTTTAAAAAAAAATAACATTTCGATTTTTTTATTAATTTTTTTAAAACTCTTTAATTTATAAATAAGAAGCTGAGAGCCAGGAGTGCCAAATCAGCAAGAAGGCGATAGAGGGAGGAATGCTGATTACATGACGAATGCAAGGAGAGGGGACAACTGACTGCGTAGTATCAGCCTTGTGTGTGAGAAAAGAGAAAAGTGAATGTTAATGAAACTCAAAATAGGATTTTTAAAACTTCGTTTTAGTTTAGGCTATTGCATTTTTATTTTTTAATAAATATTGAATTAATAGTAAAAAAAAAAAAAAAAAAAAAAATTCGATGTCTAACTATCAAAGTTATGTTGACGAGACAAGAAAAACATGTCCAATTGTCTTATAATTTTATTAATAATATATAGTTGAAAGGTAAGAACCCACAAAAAAGTTCGGGACAATCTTTTGACTAGGTGCAGACACTTACCAAACAGCGTTTTTTCAATTCTTTCAATAGCTGGTTTAATTTCTTTCATACACCAACAATAAACCGTTGTCCTGACTACTTCTCTTGCCATCTAGTTCTTTCTGCCCCATGCGTGAACATTTCTCGTTTTTATCAGTTCACCTCGCTGTTATGCAAATTACTTTCCAAGCTTTCATGCACGGCACAGGCGATTCTTTGTTGCTTATGCTTGATTCGTTCTGTCCATTACAATAGTGTAATGATCTCATTGTTTCAGAGGCTCCCCGCAAGTATATGAAATGATACTGGCATGAAAAAGCTGCACGGACCGCATTTTATGTAGATAAATATTGTCTTACTAGCTTTTGCCCGTGTTGCCCGGGAAGCAATAAGAGTCCCGTGTGCTTCTTCTCTCAACTCTCAACACCATATTATCAGTTTTATCTTATTTTTAATTTCCAAAATAAAGTAAGACATCTTTACTGTTTATAGATATCCAGTGCGAATACTGACCCACACAATATTATAAAAACCCTAATACAAACTTATTACCACCATTGTAAGATTTTATTCGAGAAAAGTTGTTTGATCTTAGTATAAGTCTTTGTTTTCAATTGTATCCCCGGTAAATGATAATAGGAATCGATAATTGAACACTAGTAACTCAAAATGGATTGGAGGGTAATTTCAATAGTGCCATGAAATTCCTTGAAACATGTAATCCTTATTAAAACTGATTTGAATTTTCTCTTAACATATCGATTTCTAGAACAAACAAACTTCCTCTTTTATCTAAATGAATAAATGAGAAAGATTTTGTCGTGTTTACAACAAAGTTATGAATGAAGTGTTTATTATTTTAAATTAATGTTTCAAGTAGCGAACTCTGTAGAGCAATAGCAAGCCAACACAGCCAGCTCATATATATATATATATATATATATATATATATATTTATATATATATATAAGTTTAATACAACAAAAGATATAAGAGGCAACTGCTATCTTTAATTAGTGAACATCCGGATAAAAATGAAGCTCAATATACTGGATAGAGCATTAATAGCAATAGATGAAGTGAAAGAATAAAATAAGGTGCGAATCAAATTTTATTACAGTTCAATGTTCAGGCAAAGTTCTTTAAAGTCCTTAATTCATGAGTTTTCAAAGAAAATCTCCTCAGAGGACCATTACTGCAGGTAATAAAAATTAAACTTTGAAAATATATAAAAGATATATATGAAAATACATAAAGGTATATAAAACATCAAATATATCGGCCTAAAACATACTTTTTTGTAAACCTATACAGTTCATCCAAGTCAAAAAGTTTAAAATAGCTTCAGGAAAGATATCAAATAGGTTGATTAAAAAATAATCCAAGTGGTGAATGGTGGTCCAAAAATGAAAGAAGTTATCCAGGCGGGAAATTTGTTTGCTATTGATGCAGGACTTTAAAGTACTTTGTCTGAACATTGAACTGTAATAAAATTTGATTCGCACCTTATTTTATTCTTTCACTTCATTTATTGCTATATATATATATTAATTTTTAAATAAATGATATTAAATTATTTTTACCTACATAAGCTAGCGTTTCAAGCTTTCGCTCTCATCAGTGCAGGGATGATAATTTGACGGTCGCAAGGTTCGAACCCCTGCCACAAAGTCAACCTAGACTCCGTAAGCAAGCGGTATAACCATTAGGCCACCGGACATTACCACATTCAAGAAGGGAATTTAAGTTCTATTTATGTGAAAGGCGGCATATCAAGAAAGACTAACTAGAGATTCTACGAACGTTGTCGGAATATTCCTTATAGCTACGTGTCAGTCTCTTTTTAATTTCCCCGAACAGGGCTTAACTGTAATCTTATTAAAGGGGCTTATAATATTAATTTGAAATAAATGATATTAAATTATTTTTTCCTACATAAGCTAACGTTTCGAGCTTTCGCTCTCGTCAGTGCAGGGATAATAATCTTGGACGATCACACATCTATATATATATATATATATATATATATACTATAACATTCCTTTTTAGGTGGTGGTTTGAATGGGTCCCGCAAAATTTAATGAATCCCAACTAAATCTTAATGTGTAGGATTAAACTTAATGGCCCCTAACATTTGTGGAGTCACGCCAGCATAATACAAGTAATCAAACGAATTCTCATATAGAATACTAAGTAACAAGCGATTAAGATACATCATTTAAAAAAATAAGTAAAAGTCAACAATATACTTATCTGTTAATATGTGTTATGATGCGTGGAGTTACTAAAAAGTATTAAGTACTGAATCGTCCTGGAACAGGTGGCAATCGACTTTATTATCCTGAGTTAACACAATAGTAATGAATACACAGTATCTTTATTCACAGTAAATGGCAGTTTTCCATTTCATTATCTAGAGATTCAAGTTCGAAATCTGGTGTCACCAGTGACTCTTTATTCATATATGACACAGACTAATTTTATTTTTATCATCGTCAGGAATTATTGAAAGTTTATCTTTTTGACAGAAAATTAAAAAAAAAAATTTTATTAAAAAAAATTAAACTAGTTTATACCTGTGCCTTGAACGGTGTTTGTGCAGTACCTGGGTATGTCAATTTTCATCTTTACCTAGTTTTTACCGCTTTATAGGTAGTACGAAGCAAAATGTTTGGGAAATTTTGAGGAAAAAAATATGCTATTTAGTATTTGTATGAGAGAGTAAGTAACTACGATGAATGTATTTACGTATTGTTTTTATTGGCAAAAACATTATAAATTATGTTTCTTAGCAAATGTCGAATACCCTTTATGTCTATGTTTTTGCGGATTATCAAAAAAGGTCATTTAGTTAAAAAGAACAAAAACTATTTGTCATGTTTTCTTTTATGTTATTATAATTTCTTTAAATTTATAAAACACATATCCAGTTAAAAATCTTTTAGACTTACGTGAGATTCAATCTTAGGCATTGACATTGTAAAAACAACTGCCTTAGTAATGTGTACTCTGCCTATTCCTTTTTTGTCAACCAATCACATGTTTCTATGTGCGTACGAACAGACAAACTCCCCAAAACACCATAACTTTTTAATAGTATATAGATTAATAATGCTATAAGGCATCTTATGTTCATACATGCGTACGTTATCACCTTTCACACACATTTATGAATAGAGGTTAAAACGACATGACCGTAACAAAATTAGTTATAGTTTTATAAAAATTTGTTTTAACTAGTTTACACCTGCTCCTTGAACGGTGTTTGTACAGTACCTGGGTATGTCAATTTCCATCTTTGCCTAGTTTTTACCGCTTTATATCTAGTACGAAGAAACATATTTGGGAAATTTTGAGGAAAAAATATGCTATTTAGTGTTTACATGAGAGTTAGTAACTACAATGAATGTCTTTACATATTGTTTTTATTGGTAAAAAACATTAGAAATTATCTTTTTTAAGCAACAATAATTTGCGTTGAACTAATGCTGAATGTCCTTCATGTCTACATTGTTTTGTGGATTATCGAAAAAAAAGGTCACTTTACTTAAAAAAAACAAAAACAAAAAACTATTTATGTAACGTTTTTTTTTGTTGTTATGTTAATTACTTTAAATTTATAAAACAAGTATCCAGTTAAAAAAATATCCTTTATAGTTATGTGAGATTTGAACTCTAGTATTGGGCAAATTGGAATATTAACCGACTCGGTTTAGAAATAAGTCAGCAGCAAACTGTTTGTTCAGATGTAGTCCCTGTTATTAAACTTCCTCCATAATATAACTTCCGGCGAGAGTTTAAGTTTCCTAAATTTATTTATTAAATTGTTAGATGAAAGTACAGAATAGTTAACAAATCCCTCCCCATGTTAACAATGTCTTTCTAAATAATAACGTTATTTCAGCATGGTCTGTAAACTGCAGGAGTACCAAAAACCCAAACCACCTATTTGATTACTTATTTTTGTAAAAATAAAAAATTATTTAAAATAAAAATTAGTACAAAACTTTTCCTGATATTCTTTATTTTATTATTTCTTAACCCAAAATACACAGGTGACTATTTTTCAGCAATCACCGCCTGGCTCCATAAAGACTTCCTGTTTTGAGTCGGTTAATATTCCAGTTTGCTCAGGTATTGATATCGTTAAAAAACTACTGCTGTAGTAATGTGTACTCTGCCTATCCCTTTTTTTGTCAACCAATCACATGTTTCTATTTGCATACAAACAAACTCCAAAAACACTATACTTTTTAGTAGTATATAGATGAATAAATTCAAAACAAAAGCATTGATTGTCTCTTAATCACAGTACAATTTAGAAACTATATTAGTCACGGAATAGAGATGCTTCTTGTTTTAATTGACGCTTGAAAATCTGTTCAAATCCAATCTGAGCATCAGAAAATTGCGGTCATCATTCAGAGATTTTATTTATCTCTAAAATTTTACAAAAAAGTTCATAGTACAGTAAATTTGCTTTATTAAATAAGATGTGGCACAAGGCCGAAATTGGGTGGCATGTGATGGGGGTCGACTTTCGTCTTCTTGGTCTATTCTCTAAACTAGTTTAAGTCACCAAAATACCACATTCACTCTATGGGTAAAACCTACTTCAGATTAACCCCACTGGTTTGACATTTTTTATTTACAAAAAATATATGTACAAATTCATCGGTGGGGGGTGCTAAAAAACAACAGATTGCTGAAAAATAAAATGCTAAATGTGGTGGTTAATAGGACCCTCCCAAATCTATCTAGGTAAGAGCTGCTCACTGTTTTCCAGAGCCGAAAACAAGCAAGACAGTTTCTAAGTGTGTGGTGGGGGGAGAGGAGAGAAAGGGGCCAGGACTCATTTGTACCACTAGCTAATAGACTTTGTTAACTGGGATGGATCCTGATAAGACCTCAGGTCGGCGTGCATCATGCCTAGCCAGGGAACACTTACTCAAACTTGGTTCGTCCAAACACACATAAGCTAGCGGTGTGTATCCACCTCCTTTTAAATAGTGCAGAGTGCAATCTCCTCCCACCACATCTGATTTTGACTTTAAGCTGATGTTTAAAGTGCGAAATCAGATTGTAATCAGAAAGTGACCCCCCCCCCCCCACACACACACACACTCCATATGTCTAAGCGTGAGGTCGACACTACTAGTTTAGCTACGGCTAAGCTTGTGAAAACATGATTCGTGTCTCTCTGGGCCATGAAGGCATCACATTGTACACTACAGATGTTATGTCTAGGGGTACCAACTGCGCGGGGATGGTGCGAACCGTCACGTCATTGACATACTTCCAAAACTCATACAGCTTGCTGCAATTGAAGAAGGCGTAAAATGTTCAGCTGAAGCAAGGTCCTATTTACTTGCCGCCCCCTGAAGGCAGAGTTAGACACAAGGTCGTTTATTTAATGTGGGGGGGGGGGGGATCTAGCTTCCAAAAAGGGGGCACTTTTGATTAAGCCAAAAAAGTAAAAATTGCCTCAGTCTAGAATGCTTTATTCTTCACTGACCAAGGACTGAACAGATGAAGTGTAGTATCAGAACAGATACTACACTTTTCTCCTTGCCAAAATTTTCTTCTGTCCATAAAAGAAAGTTTTGTTCCTAGAACATCCCACTTTTGAAACAAAATACTATGGGGCTGCTTCCCAACTAACTACACGTGGTCGTCTTCAAGTCCAACGTTAACAAATACCGTCCTCTTGGATAATCAAATTGTGTCCATTCCACCCTATGATTTCCAATCCTCTCATGGTGTTGTTCATCGTCCAACTTGCAACCTCATTAACCTTTATCCTTGGGCCCCCCCCCCCCCGGGGCCTTGATAAGCGGTGACCTATTAATAAAAGAAAAAAAAAATTAATTTGGAGAAAATAAATAAATAAATTAAAATAAATGAATAAAAACTCTTTCATTCCCGCCACTCACAATACTATTGCAGTAAAAATGACAAAAACATGAAATAGGATTGGAAAGAGCTGCATTTGTATTGACTCCCGTCTACTCGCGGGCCATTAAATAAAATACATTTGTTTATTTTGAACAGTATATATATTCTTTTGAAGACCAAATTTCACAAAACGAAATAATTGTTATGGGTTGGTTGTGAACAATGTATCGTGTTTCATGGGAAAATTAATATACATCTCTTGGACGTTCACAGATAAGACATTTACTGTGTCATTGTAGATTTTTTATTATACTTCAGAGTTGAGGGATGTGCACCAAGCAGTATTTTTGCTCTATATTACTTGCAGACAACAAACATGTTTTTTTTTTGTTTTTTTTTTAATCACGTGATTTAAAACACATAAAAAATAATGTAACTTACCTTTTTTTAAAGTTGAATTTCAGTTTTATTAACCCATGAGTGCTCAACCCCCTTCTTTGATAAGCTCCTAGGACTGACTTTCACTCCACACCTGAAATGGAAGACTTAAATCAGGTCCATTGCTAAGGTTGCTAGAAAAATGGTTGCATAATTCTACCGCTCCGGAAAGCACCACACTCCTGACGCAATCCTCTACCTATATAAGAATCAGATATGTCCTAGGATGGAGTACTGTTGTCACATCTGGAGAGGTGCCGCTCAGAATACTCTTTCCAAATTTAAATTAATGTACAAATCAATTGTATACAAAAACATGTAAGATTTTGGCATAAAATGACCCAACAGTGGTTGACATGCCATAAAATCCAACAAGAATGATTTTTGTTGGATCCAACAGCAAATGAGTGTGTTACATAGCATGTTGTCTGAGGCATGTATAAATTTGTTATACACACCACACCAATCAGCACCCCACGCCAATAGCACCCCACATTGTTATCGTTGCCTCATAAACTTCACATGAAGGCTGAAACTTATTTCAAATGTAGAGTTTATTAGTTAGACAGAGGTAACAATTCCAAAGGATAAGAGAGAGATACTTTTAGGTGTGGGTTACTGCACAGAAAGAAGAGGTTGAAAAAATATATAGATGACTTGGGTCGCACTCTGTTTAGTTTAATGACATCAATAGAAGGGGTAGTTTACGAATGAAAGAAAGACAGAAATACAATTAAAGAGAAAAAAACTAATTATCGACAAAAGAAAGAAAAGTTAAAATAAAAATAAGAAACAATGAAAAGACATGCAAGTGAATATGAATCATGCACTCTGCGACCGGGAACGAGCAACTTTTTGACCTGACCGTTCCTTTTGAGTATCTGCTGGCAAAGAGATCTAATTCCCTTTTTTCGGAACTCACATGATTCCCTCATTTCCATTTACCCACTGAGGTCAATCTTTTAAACCCTAATCCGTCAATTATTATCTCCAAAAATTTCCCTTGGGTCACCAATATTTGTTTCATGGAAATAACCATTAACTCTAAATTTTGGAGGATTTTGAGCAAAAACTAATAAGATCACTAAAATTAAGCCAGTACTAAATAGATGACAATTTGGGAAGACCAGGTGTTTTATGTAACAAAAATCTATTCAAATTAATATACAAATCAATTCTATACAATAAAATGTACGATTTTGGCATAAAATGATCCAAAAATAGTTGAAATGCTACAAAACACAACAAAAAACAAAATATGAACTTACATCATCGTCATCATCATCGGTTTAACGTTCGTTTTACATGCTGGCATGCATTGGACGGCTTTTAGAAATTGACTTCCAAACTAACCTATCTCTGGCCAAGTCTTTATGTAAATTGCATAGACAAATTTTCTTTGGAAGATATTTCCTTAATCGAAGCAAAATTTTTATAGGCAGGAATGACCTTTTTGATGCCGACCCAGCGAGGTGATAGGGATCAATATTTTTATCGAGACACCTCTTTGGGGAATGAAATTCTTTGTTAATCTAAATCATCATCTTCATCATATTCAGTTCAACGTCAATTTTACATGCTGGCATGCATTGGACGGCTTTTAGAAATTGTACTTCCAAACTAACCTGTCTCTGGTCAGATCTTTATCTCTACTTCATTCTTATCACTTCCTCCCATGTTTTCCTTTGCCTGTGAGCTAAACCTGCAATCTCAACTGTTCTACATCTACTAACCCAAGCTCTTTCATCCATTCTTCACACATATCCCTATACTGTCCAGATTTAATCTTCCTCTGAGGTCATCAGATCTAAGCCTGTTTATAAGACTCACATTACACATCCATCATATCATTCTCATGTCATTTTTCTCCATGCAACGCATATACTCAACTGTTACTTGCCAGGTTTCACTTCCATATATCATCACACTGCATAAGCTTAATCGGAAAGCTACTTGTCTGTAGTAGCTTACATTTTGAGGTAGGTTTTAAGCAAAACGTAAGTACTATTTTTTTTTGCAAAATTCAATTAATTCACATTTTTATCTACTTCTTCTTCTTTGCGTGTCTTTGAAGCATGTGGTCATATGGCAGTTTCACACATTTTTATGCAGTCCTTTGCAATAATATTGTACTCTGCAAGATCTTTCAAGCTACACCGGTTGGGCAGTAGGGGGCAGACCAGACAGTGTCGCATCGCATGGTCCCCCTCTCTACATTCACAGATGGTCGGATCAGTTTTGTAGCCCCATCTACTCATAGCAACTGTTGATTGCCCCATTCCCATTCTCAAACAGTTTAGTGTTTTCAATCGGAGCCAGGGTGCCTCTGAACCAGGAGGAAGTTCCCCAGAAGCAGAGATTCCCATGTCGTTATAAGGGGGGGGGTGTCATCTTCTAGCCGTCTGGTCCACAGAGATGTAGTTAAGGGTTCGACATGGCTGAGGATGCTTCTCCTTGACTTCAGTCGTTGAACCGTTGGGTCACGTCCATGAAGGAGATGGCATTCATCACTGATAGTCCTTGTGATCTCTACTCAGCTGGCAATTTCCTGTCTCACATCTGAAGGAACAACGTCAGTGAGAAGATGCTGTTAACTTTATGTTATCATCTACTAATTTACTTCAAAACAAATCCTTTTCCTTCTTATGGCAGTCCTCTCTGAAAATTAGAAATGTTAATTTTATTGTGAAAGCTAAGACTTCAAATGGTTCATGAAGGGCGTAGGGGGGTTAGATGACTTTTGTTTCATCAAAGAATGATTTTCTGTCTCCTTCCTTCCTACATGCGCACTGTTTTTTTCTCTTAATTTTAACTTACTTGAAACTGAAAAAATGTTTTTTTTTGTGCTACCCTCTACACACATACACAAGGGGCTATGGTCCAGCTTTTTTTTTTTTTTTTCCATTAGCTACTCGCATCCCCGTCTATGACACATATCGGATTAAGAAAAAAGATTTTTAAAGGATTCAATTATTCTTTTTACGAATTGACTAAGGATTCAGGTATAACAATATAATAAAATAAATAATCGGTACTCGCTGGAACATAGGTGACTGCGTGATGACCTCATCCTCGTCTTTAACGTCATGTATGGCAATTACAAAGTGCCGCGTAACCTCTTCTTCATGCTGTCTCCACAGAGAGGGTTTTGTGGAAACTGAAGAGTTGTACCTAAACCGATCTCATCTGCCTTCCTTTATCTATGATTAATCACAAATAAAATATTAACCAGGATTAAATATTAAAATATAAGACCAATATTTACCTTATTTCTCACGAAATACATTTAATTGGTCCCCCGATTTATAAAATCAGAGGACTTATGTTTTGAGGCATGTCCGTCCATCCGTCCGGATTTTTCTCCGCAACCGTCCATTGAATTTCTCTGAAATTTTGCATGAAGTTGTAACTTTGGTCAGGTTAGAAAGTGACATTCTCTGATTTTTGAAAAAAAATCTGGTTAGCCCCCCCAGGGGGTCAAAAGGCCCCGAAATGGCAAAAAATGACATTTTTTGCCCCATAACTTTTCATCCATCCATTCAATTTCTCTGAAACTTGGCCAAAATGTGGAGGCAATTGTTTCTAATAGAAAATAAGTATTGCTGACCTTGTAAAAAATCTGGTTCTGCGCCCCCAAGGGGTCAAAAGCCCCCTAAAATGGCAAAAAATGACCCTTTTCTCCCATAACGTTTGATCCATCCATTTAATTTTTCTGAAACTTGGCCAAAATGTAGACGCAATTGTTCTGGATATAAAATGAGCATCCTAGACCTCAGAAAAATTCTGGTTCGCACCCCCAGAGGGTCAAAGGGGGGTAAAAAAATGCCCCAAATTGCCCAAATTTATTGCATTTTACACTCGTCACATACCGAGGGGGACCACACATGTGCGGATTATGTACCTTATATTAAAAAAGTTATTAAGGTCAATGATACTGAGGAGAGAGGTGACTGACTTTACTTTATATATAAGAAGATTAGTTAATAACATCTTTAATGCTATGAGTTATTGCTATTGTACTTGTAGTAACATTTCCAAGGTCTCGTAAATTACTACAGAATGCCATTTTATTTTCTGCAAGTCAGTTTTGACTTTTTAATTGCGAAGACATGACTCTTCAGGTTGGACATTTTATCTTTCTCCATATTATTTATTTGCTACAGCACTTTGCAAGTACTTCGATAATAAAATAATCTACTTTACAAAATCTGAGTGCCTAAACGAGTTTACTTTAATTTCTAGAAGATGATTTTTTTTTTTCTTTCCCAATGATGAGGCAGTTTTAGTTGTTTCCATAATTGGCATCTGAATGTGAATTATAGAATTGGCAAGCCGAGTTCAGATCTGATCGATTATGTTCACATATTTATTACTAACTGAAGTACCCATCTCCATCGGGTTCTAAAATCTTTCTGAACTTTACGTCAGCTTATGGAAATCCTCTAATCATTAGGAGCAGGTTGTGAAGATACTGTTGAACCTGTCTAAACTTTTTAATTTTCTTATTTATTTGTTTATCTAATCTACACTATACACACGTTGACTCAATAGGTCACAGGTCGTCTTGTACTAATCTACTGTATTATCCTCTATTTTTCTTTGCGGGAGTCACATATGAAAAGCTGTAAAGTTCCTCGAGTGGTTAATGCATGACATTGCTTCTTATAATTATGTGTAACGGAGCCAATATCTTCGTTGAGGATGTCACACTACATAAGATTGAAGAGAAACACTTGTCTTTTTTTTTCAGTTGGTGAATTCTCTTAGCTTTCCCCGAAGCATCTTTTTTCAAAGACTTGAAGCCACAAAAATAATTTGGTGCTTGCCTATAAAATGTACATGTGAAATATGGCAGTTTGAAAAAATACGATAAAACTGATTTATATTTTTAATTGAAATTCTACTCGATAATTTTCTCTAATTTCTGGTGTAGATACCCACTTTTGCCCAATAGCTAAGTATATCAGAGAGTTATCCTGTTAATTTATTTGGAACTGCCATATTTCACCTGTACATTTTTATGGACAAGCACCAATGAATTTTCATTGCTTACTTTTATTACTCGTATATGTCGACATTACCTTCTGACATTTGTTCTTTATATATCGTGATTGCTCTGCGAGCCCCACTAAGAGAGCAAGCACAAAGGACGTCTTCACAACTCTCTGACAATCTTTGTTCTGACATTTTCCTCGACCGTATTTCACACAATTGTTTTTATTTCTACGAATTCCCTGTGCAAACAACAAATGACAAATGTTTACTTTTAAATTTAACCGGCCACTCACAATTTGTCAAAACGCATTCAGCCTTGAATTCCAAAAGAACATTCAAACCAGGAATAAACTAGAGATAATATCGTTAAAGTAGTGTCAACGTCCGCTCATTGTGCTGGTTCAAAATCGTTGCTTGATTTCTACACCGATCACAGTGTCGATTGTGTGGTTTTAGTCAGTGCTGCAACAGAAGTATTCTCCCTCCAAATAAAATTACAACTCCAATTTAATACAATTAACAACAGTGTTTTTTTTTTTTTTTTTTTTTTTTTTTAAAGGTTACAATGATACTCGTTTTTTTCTACTGAATAAGACTTGCAAATGGGAACTCTTAGCCCAATCAAATCAAAACACAAGTCCAGTAGCTCAGAGCCCAAGGGCCCATCTCTCACTGAGAGATACACAAACCCAAGTGACTGTGAGACGCTCTGAAGGGCAACTCACTGTCAGACCCTAGAATACCAAACTGACTCCCCTGCCCATCTGCTGGAATATATATAGATACTGGTATAATTTAGAATAGACCACACAGACACTCACTTGAAAACGCTAATCTGCTGCAAATCTATGGACGTCAAAAACCTGATGCCTAGAGGGTCTCATATCTAGTCAGGCCAATATTTTTGGAAAAAAACTCAGGTGGGTATAACCACAGCAGGGAACCTTGTACCTGTAGAACCATTACTTTGGGGGGGGGGGCTTTATCTCTCAGCATTAACTCCCGTTTACAGAGACACAAACTTTTCTCAAAGAGAAATCAAATTCTGGATGGTCAAAAACTCCAGATCAGACACATTTCCAATTTCTTGTCTGGCCTCTTTTCTCTTAGTTAAATATTTCTTGCTCGCAGCAAGTCTGTTATTCGCATGCACCACAAACATGCAGCACACTAGTGCATGTTTACAGTAGTATAAAAACTATAGTTGATACTACTTTCAATACCACACAAAAAAACAAAACAAGTCCTATGATGTCACTGGTAAAGGGTTTTGGGTACTACTCCAGATGAAGCGCCTAATTTCCGTAACTGCTCGGCGGCAACGATCGGGCAGGTCGCGGAAGCGTCCGAGAGCTGCCGAGACAAAAACGAGGCTGAAGCAGAGCTGACCAATCAGGTTGCTGCCAATCACCTGCGCTCAGCACAACAAAACAAGCGGTAGGAAGACCTTTCGAACCGGCCGCAAATGTATCCGTAAACCCTGACCCTTGACGAGAAAATATATGAAATCCCCCCCCCCAAAAAAAAATATACAAAAAAAACTTGCCTAAATATCCTAAGAAAAATAACATACTTCTGTGTTTTATGTAAAAAAAACAAAAACAAAAAAAAAAGTTGCTTAAATATCATAAAAGAAATAGCATTTACTTCTTTGATTTATGTAAAAAAAAGACAAAAAAACATTAAAATGGTTCATTTGGCCCACGAAAAGTAAAAAAAAAAAAAAAAAAAGTTTATAGTTCTTCAGCTATGGTTTATTCATTTTTTTTTTTTTTTTTTTTTTCATTTTTTTCAAATATGTATTTTTTTCTTTTGTATTCTTCGTCTTATACTGTCGTCTGCCACTCTTCCATTTTACGACTTTCAGTTTTGCTTCAGCCTCGTTTTCTCTCGGCAGCTCTCTGGCACTTCCGCGACCTGCCCGATCGTTGCCGCCGAGCAGTCACGGAAATTAGGCGCTTCATCTAGAGTAGTACCGGGTTTTGTAACGGCATTCACTCGGAGTGGGTTGAGCCAACTTCAAATCTGTTCACCGTATCTCGGAATATGTTGCCACAAGATTGCTTACAACATTGTCATCTTCAAATCTAATGTCAGTAAGCACTTGTTATAAACCGTTTTCATAAGTCATCAAATGTTATTCTTCTGCTCATTATTTTCAATCCTCTCATAATATTCATTAGCATTCAACTGACAATCTATCCATCTCATTAACATTTATCCTCGAGTGGCTTTTAACCTTGATAAGTGGTAACTCTTTAGCAAAAAGGAAAATAAAAATTTGTCGGTTATCTGTCACCATTTTCTTTAATTTTCCAACTCCTTCACAAATACAGATGTGTGTAATTTAATTTAAAAAAAAAAAAAAAAAAAGCAAAAAACTACCCGCCATCTGGCAGCTATTAATCTAGCTCTAAGTTTTTTTTTTTTCAAGTCTATAACTTACATTACATATCTTTTGATATAAATTTATTGTAATTTTAAAAACTAATAGTTTTCATTTAAATTACTTCCCTTGAAAATTAATGAACATAATATTTTAAGAAAGGTTTTATAATTTATCCTTTACTGTTAATATCGACAAAACTATTGCATATATATAAGTAAATAAGACAATAAAATTGGAAATGAATAACATCAAACATTTATTTATTATAAACTGTTTAAACAATAGTTATGCAAATTAGGCAAACAAATCGGTGTTTGACTTTGTTTTCTACTATATATACAGTATTTTAAAAGACTAAATAGTATTTAAATAACAGTGCCGTTTTGATGGTGATAGAGGTGTGATAAATGAAAAAAAAACAAAAAGTTGCATTTGTTCATTTAGATATACTATTTGTTTCAACCATTAATCTTGTTATTCTTAACATGGTAGGGTTAAAAAAGCAACATAACACATCTGTATTTGTGAAGAATTTAGAAAATTAAATTAAAAAGTGGTTACAGATAGCCCACAGGTACCACTGGTGATCCGTGCAAAATTTCTGATGCTTCGCAAAAAGAATTTGGACATTATTTCAATTTTTATAAAGCAATTTAAGCATGAATGAAAAAAAGAAAGTTTTATCTATCTTGTGACGACAAGCCTCAAAGCTAAAATGCCAGTCATCCTTATCAAGATCTCATTTTTGGCTCTCCATAAACCATGAATACCCATCACTCTATTTTCAACGACATAATTGTGCAAAAAGATTTTATTTTTCCCTGTTGCAACAATTAAAATTCTGTACCGGTCTCAACTTGAAATAAATACAGCTCTCCGTCTTGCAGTCTTGCCATTGAAGTCCAAAATCCACAGACTTATTTCAAGCGGACCAGAATGAGTTTGAAAATTCAGATTAAGATCAAATAATTCAAGACGACAACGTTGGTTATAGCATCATGTGAGATAGATAGATAGATAGATAGATAGATAGATAGGGAGAGAAAAAAAAAAATAACCCCGAAAATGAAACAATCAGAAGTACAAGATCCACAAGGGGCATAAAACCTTTCCACTTCAGGGAGATGTATTGATACTGGCTATGTGATATGCCTAATTAGCATAATAATAGAAAAGTGTATGTATGTATGTATATATATATATATATATATGTGTGTAAGGTTAATGGGAGAGAACCCCAGCAGAGTGTTCGATTATTAAGAAAAATATAAAAAAATAAGATCATAATATTTGTATTACAAAAGATCAGAATAACATTGGTACCGTCGGTTTCAAATCCTAACGAAGGGGACCTATAAAAGGCCTCTTTACCAGATTCTCTTCACCTTCTCTTTGTTTAAGAGGTCTTTTATAGGCCCCCTTTGTTAGGATTTGAAACCGACGGTACTGATGTTGTTCTGATCTTCTGTAATACAAACATTAATAAATATATATATATATTTCTCTCTAAGAACAAGGTTAGAAGAAGCTTGACGAGCTACTAACAAAGTTAATCTTACACTTCTTGAAGCATACAAGAACAAATATCACTCAAAACGTTGTGAAAATAACAACCAAAAATGAGGATAGTCGTCTGAATAATACAAATAATAGAAACTTGTGTTTGAACTTATATCCTTCAAAGCGTGGTTTAATGTCTAATAGGAATTTTCAATAATAGCTATCATGGTTCCCGAGAGAGATAATTTCTAAGTGCCTCATCAGTTTTGGAGATCCAACAATTTCTTTCTTTCTGCATTGTTGTTTTTTTTTTTTTTTTTTTTCTCCAAACACTGAACCCAAAAACGGTGGCAGAGAGGCATGCCCAAGGGTGTGTCTGCTTTCAATTATCGGTACTTATATCGATCTTGACCCAGTTTTCGCGAGTTTCTTGTCGGAAGCGTTCGGCTATCCTACGCAAACGGCTGAGAGATGACGAGTCGATTTGTACCAGACGACAATTTTGACATGGTGCTGCGTCCTATGATAATAATGTTTTGATTTTTTTTTTTTTTTTTTTTTGTTGGGTTTAGGGTTAGGGTTAACAATATTTATTTGATAACAGTAATTTCGCTCTGTTTTGCTTGTTTTATTTGTTTTGTTTAAAACATTTCTTGCAACTATAACTAAAAAATTATAGAATGCAGCAACGTATACAAATAAACAAAAAATATTTATTTGATAACAGTAACTTCGTTATGTTTTGTTTTGTTGTTTCTTTTAGAAAATGTCTTGAAAATATAACTTACAATCACAGGACGCAGCACCGTATCAAAATTGTCGTCTGGTACAAATCAGCTCGTCATCTCTCGGGCGTTTGCGTAGGATAGCCAAACGTTTCCGAGTCGAACCTCGTGAAAACTGGGTCAAGATCGATATATAAGTACCCAATTATCACCAACTTATCTTCTTCCTTTAGTTATATCGACAATTCTCATTAGTTTGATGCTTATTGTCCTAGTTTTCGTTCCTCCATTAGAATGTGTGGGGATTAAAAGATCTTGCAGAGCACAACAAAAATGTAAAGGACTGTGTAAAAAAATAAAAAAATAAAGCTGAAAACTGTCGTATGACCACATCCTTCAAAAACCTGCAAAGAAGATTAACAAGTCTACTTCTGTAAACAAAAGCTGAATATGCAAATCTGTTTCGGTAGCCATTTATGCCAATTCTTGATGCGTGTTTCAGAAAATATGCATTCCTTTCGTTTTCAATCATTAATTTAAAAAAAAAAAGAAATCTAAAAGAAAATGTATGTTTAAGTGTATTTCATGATAAATGCCAGTATACTGAAATCATATGCCCTTAATAGGGTTAAGATGAAAATTCATATACACTAAATGTACAAAAACAAGGAAATTCCCAAATTTTTACACTTTTATTGTCATTAAGGGTATGCGAGCACAACAGAGCTATGTATTTTACTGGTAGGAATTTTTCTTCAGCGCACCTCACACTTCATCCATTCATGCATAGAGATTTATACTGTAGTGATGTGATAATGAAATGGTTTGGTTGATATGTAGTCATACTCTTGAAGTGCTTACCTTTAGCCTGTTTGGAGTCCAGGAGATTGAGTGCTGGTGGTGGGATCTCTTTCTTGTTTGGTTGGTCTGATAACTGACAGATAATGAAGGTAATTAAGTATCCTTGGTAGAGGGTGAGGTCGTAGTGCTTTTCTGGTCGGCACTTTCTCTGATGATAGTACAGGAGACTCGGGGGTAGCTCTTTGAGAGGTTTCTCCATCAACACTCGCTAAATGTCGGGGTATTCTCAAGTTTCATGTTGTCTCTAGCATGGATGAATGTTTTGGATTTAGGTTCGATTATTTTATCTCTGAATTTATCACCGTCAGTTAAAACACTACCTTGTTTTGAAGTGATTTTACCTCTCTCTCCATTTTTATTATTATGCAACTTAATCTATCGTTCTTTTTAGCTCTTTACATACAGTGGCTTCATGCTTTGTCTCGAGCGACTTCCATAAAAAAAATTCAATTAAGACTAAGAAGAAAGACATGATGAGATCGTTGATTTATTTTCAGTCAAAACAAAGTATCGCTACGACTTCTGTTGTTCAGTTATGTTTAACTGGAAGATACCAGTCGAGACTGGGCCATTTTTGGTGGCCTTTTATTGGTCCTAGGTTGTCTTAGGAGTTAAACCCTCCCAGGCCTTGCCTTCCTTTTCTGGGGTGGAGTTAGTTTATTGCTATCTGAGGCACCCCAACCGGGGAATGTCGACGGGGCTGCCCAGGCAATTTTTAAGAGACCAGAATGCCCCTTCTTCAAGGGCGCTTGCTTGATTCTCCCCACCTGGCCTTGTGCCACATCTTCCTGCGGTGGTAAGAAAGGAAGTAAATACGAAGTCAAAACAAAAACATGGTCTATAAACGACACCTACTGTGTCATTGGAACCAAGACTAGACATATTGGAAATCTGCCAATTCCACAACTAATTCTTGTCTACTTTGCTTATCAGAAACATTTTTTTTTTTTTTTTTTTTTTTGTGGAGATAAAAATTTTGTTCTGCATGCGTGACTTGAACAACCTTGGTCTGTTAATGATGCGCCACACCGGGTACCATCGAGGATTGACTTGGCTTTACAAGCACCTCTCCATCGCCACTATTCGTGGAAACGCCTTGAGCCTTCTCTCGGCTTGCCAAGCCATCAGAACATCCGATGAAACTTCTTGATACTTGCATGTTGTTTTCGAAAAAAGACATTTTATTCATTAATTATTATTTGCCTCCCCATTTAATCAATTTTAAAAAATTAAATCAGACAAAAAAGTTATTAAAAGTTTTCATATGATTCAAAAGATCACTTTTTGATTTTATCTTGACACTTGATACATCAACATGCAGGAAAAAAAATGTTAAACCTGATGTAGTTTTGTTTAGGAAATAAAAAAGAAGATAAACATGTTTAGTATATGTGGAATGTATGTATATATATATATATATAAAGAGGAATGTGATATTTGGTACGTATGTCGATTGCCCGAAGGTTATGTTATATTTTTTCTTATAAACGGATCTACATGAAATTTCCAGTGGAAATCTTTTACCTCAAAGATTTTGTTCAAATTTAGATTGTTTTAAAACTCATTAACTTCACAAAATGAAAACTTTTTAAGTGTTGAATACTGCTGCTTGGCTCTTATATATATATATATATATATATATATATATATATATATACTAGGAGGATACCCTATGTGGCTTGCGATTGAATTAGGATCACCACTATGTACTTTTTCACTATGCTCATAACCACCATATTACTTTCTGTTTTTATTGCCCCCTCCTCCCGTTTCACTCCCTAATATAGTTGAAAGAAGCTGAAATGTAAAACTCTTTGAATTAGTTTCTTATACATATGGTTATTAAATTTTTAAGGAGGTTCTATCTTGATGGGTCACTTAAAGGTGGGGGCACATAGATATTCAGCACATAGAGGCTAATGTAGAGATTCAGGACCACTTCCATTGTCTTCCTTAGAAAAAATTTATACATATAAAATGTTTTGAGATACAAAATTTATAAATAGTTTTAAATAAAAGTGTCAGAAAATTATTCTCTTAGAGCTTTTTCAACCAAGGTGTCATCAGGAGACAGTCGTTGATAAACAAAATATATAATGAACGAAAAAAAGAACAAAAATGGGGAAATTAAATTGCCGATCGAATGGGGAATAAGTGTTTAAAATAAATACATTGATTTTAAAATGTTTCAAAAGGTGTTAGTTAAAAGACAAAAAAAAAAATGGCCAACTAACTTTCCCAAAAAAGAATCGGTGATCTTATGAATGAGTCACTTAAGAAAGGCCCCTGCTAAGAGGTCAGCCTAACATTGGTGACCCCCATCCGTTGTAGAAAGAAAAGTCTTTTATAGGTCTTGCGCATTCACACCTTGACCCTTCCTCATCATTTGTTGTTCAGCTGCTGCTGCAGTCAATCGAGTGCTTTTTTGTCATCAGCTGCAACCTTTTAAGTACCATAATACAGAATCTGGCACAAGACCACTCATCCCTGCAGATTCTCAATATACCATAAATACATGAAGAGTTTGAATGCAAAACACGATAAACGTCATTTACAAAATTACGAAGTTATCACGAGAAAAAGTGTTGCGTTTCAACACTTGACCAAACCCCCAAATCATGTTTAAAAAAAAATGATACCAGAGTTATTTCTCTTTGCTTTCAATTGAAATAAGCTTTTAGTCAAAGTGTAGATTTAATATATTCATCCTTTGGACCATATAAAAAATAAGGACCCCAGAAATTGGAAAGATGAAAAGAGACGAAATTCGGTCTACACCGGTTGACCATAGTGTTTTTTTTTTTTTTTTGTAAACAAACAAATAATAACACTGTTTTTTTTGGTTTTCGTCAAAAGCTCGCTTTTTAATACAGGGAAAGATTTATTTTAAGAAATATTTATTAGATATTTATTTTTAATGTAGGATGCGTTTTTTTATTTACAAAAACTTTTTTAATAATCAAACAAAACATTGCAGAATTCTCGTTCTAAAATGTTTTCATGTCACTATTTACTTGCCTCCCCACGAGGGCAGAATGCATAATAAAATAAAAATCTTATATAGTGCGTCTTTTTTTTATTTATTTTTTTTTTTTTTACAATACATTTTAATAAAAAAAGAAGATTCTATTTTTCGTGTTGTGTATTTTAAGAAAAGTGAATAAATATTTAATATACTCCTCTTTTCTTAAAATACACAACACGAAAATTAGAATCTAATTCTTTATATGGTCCGATCCTTTTATTGTTTAAGAACTCAATTTAAACAAATTGGATTTATCGCGTTTTGCACTCAAACTCTTCAAAGCTATAAAAATTCACAAAAATATGACTTTAAGAAAGAATTAGAAAATATTTCTGAAATTGTTATTTAGATTGTCGGGATAGTTATCCTCATCATTAACGGTGTCTTCATCATTTGGATAAAACATTTCTATTCATTGGTGCCTGATGCCATTCTCCCTTTGTTCGTTATTCCGTTTGTCTTCTGATTTTCTCAAAGATCGTTTATTAGTTGTTCACAAAATTTTGCACAAAGTTATGTATGAACATGAATACAGAAAACGGACGAAGCTAGATTTACCGAGAATATTCTGAGTTGTCCCCAAGACCCAAATAGGAAAAGAATGTCAATTTCTTTAAAAAAAAAAAGAAAGTCCTTTATTAGTTTGCCCTGTTGGTGGGGCTACAAATTTGCCGACTGTAACCCCATGTAGAGGGGACCCTCCCCCCAGTGGGTGGCCCCGTGATGCCTTAAGATGGAATCTTGGTGGCTGCACAGTCTGTGATCTGGTGACATGCAACAATCCACTTCGGTCCTTACTTCGGCTCGATGGGAGGTCGGAGAGGCCTGAACCGATCAATCGGCTAGTCACGTCTTGCCTTAGTATCTATAAGTTCATCCCAAACCATATTATTCAATCTGATTCTTCTAAAAATAAAAATCTTTCTCTTTTTTATTTTTCCTCTCAAATAGATACTAGAAGGCGGTGACTGAGGGTCAATCGTGTTGAGAACTAAGATTACCACTGCCGAAGAGAAATGTTTCCTTAGAGTAATGTTCCCACCCTCACTGAAATTTCCTTTTAAGAGCAATTTTTTCTAAGAATATAAAATAATTATCCTATCTATATTACATTTGACAACTTTATTTGGCATTAAATAACCCATAAATGGTTGATATGCCGTAAAACAAACCAAACCATCTTTCATTAGTTTTTGCTCAAAATCCAAGAGGTTAGGATTAATGATTATTTCTTCTTCTTCACATGCTGGCTTGTGTTGGATGGCTTTTAGAAATTGACTTTGAAACTCACCTATCTCTGGCTAGGTCTTTAATTATCCCTCTTTCTCTAAAGTCCATTCTTATCACTTCCTCCTGTTTTCCTTGGCCTTCCCCTGTGACCTGAATCTGCTAACCAAAGTATTCTCATCCATTCTTTCTTTCTTCAGCATCATCATTTTTGGTTCAATATTCATTTTAATGTTGGCATGTGTTGGACCGCTTTTAGAAATTGACTTCCAAACTAACCTATCTCTAGGAGGTCTTTATTTATCCCTCTTTCTCTCAAATTCATCCTTATCACTTCTTCCATGTTTCTGTTTATTACTTTGTTCACAAAATCTACCAAAATGTGTGATCAATAGTTATTTATCTGATTCAATTACATTTGACCACAAAAAAACTATAGTTTGGCACTTATGAGGCTGAAAATGTCCCTCAAATGGACAAAAATTAAAAATTTTCACAAATCCAATATTACATTCATTAGTTTTTGTTCAAAATCAACCAACATTTTGTGATCTCTGTTAACGTTATTCAAGTAGTAGTGATTGCAGGGGAAGGCAATTCATGCTTTATTTGTTTTTATTTTTAAAATATATTTTTGTTTTAAAATTTATTTTAAAAATATTTTTTCATTTTAAATTTAAAACTTATTTATTTTTCTCATTTCAGCCAATCGAGGCCAATGATGAAGCGTTTTGGGAACAGTTTTGGTCAGATAGCGTTACGTCGGTGCAAGATGTCTTCACGCTCATTCCAGCTGCCGAGATTCGTGCCCTACGAGAAGAATCTCCGTCTAACTTAGCCACCCTTTGTTATAAAGCTGTGGAGAAGCTAGTTGTTGCAGCAGAAAGTGGATGCCCCTCACAGAGAGAGCAACAAACAGGTAACTGCAATTGCACACGTGACTACTGCATACAGCTGCACATATAAACTGGCATTCACACACAAATACAAAGAAAAAAATTCACACACACGCATACATATATATATATATATATATATATATACACACTACTGGCCAAAAGTATTTTTTCTTTCTCTTTTTCTCTTTTTTCTTTTCTTTCTTTTTCTTTTCTTTCTTTTTCTTTTTTTCTTTTTCTTTTTCTTTTTCTTTTCTTTTTCTTTTTCTTTTTTCTCTTTTTTCTTTTTCTCTTTTCTTTTTTTTTCTTTTCCTTTTCTTTTCCTTTCTTTTTCTTTCTTTTTTTTCTTTTTCTTTCTTTTTTTTCTTTTCTTTTTTTTTCTTTTCTTTTCTTTTCTTTTCTTTTCTTTTTTCTTTTTTTTTTTCTTTTAAAATTGTTTTTTAATATTGATCTTTTTGTGTAAGTTCACATGTTTCTTTTTTTTTGGGGGGGGGGGGTGTAGTGTAGTATTTTTTTTCTGTTGGCATGATGCCATACTTGCAGGCATTACCTTTTTCTTTTATGGGTGAAGATCCTCCGAGGTATTACCTCCTTTATTTTGGAGGAGTATTGTAGTATCTGTTCTCTTGTCCTGATACCATCCACATCCTTTTGTAGAGGTGGTGGTGAATTCTCCCAGGCTATACCTTCCTCTTTGGGGTGGATGGGTAGTGTAGTATATTTGCATTCGTCATGATACATTCCTCCCAGGCATTACCGCCTTTCTTGGGAGAAGGGGGGGGCGGTATAGTATGTTCGTTCTGCATGATACCATCCTCCCAGGATTACCTTCTCCTTTTTTGGGGGGTGGGCGGAAGTAGTGTACTGTCTATTCTGTTGTCATGATACCATTGAACCAAGCGTTACCACATCCTTTTGTAGGGAGGTAGTGTCTGTTCATCATATCATCCTCTCAGTCATTACCTCCTCTTTTGGGGATAATGTATGTAGTTTGTCAATCATGATATCATCCTCCCAGCCTAGCAAACACATGTGACTGAAGGGAGCATATATTTGCTAGTATATAAATAAAATTAGAGATAAAAGTTTTATCATACTGTGATTTAATGTCAATTTCGGAGCAAACAAAATCTTACACGTGTTTCTAGAAGAAAATTCAACACATCCCCAGTCTTTAGAAATAGTTGCCAGATGGAAACGGTAAAAATCCATGTAAAAAAAGACTTCAGATAATATAAGTATCAGAATCGTCAATGGCAATAGAGAGGTGATACAAGCAAAAACTTGAAGCTACCAAAATATTAAAAAGTAAAATATAACTATGATCTATAATTTTGTTTATTTATAGCTCTCTCTTGCAATTTAAAAAAATAACTCTTTAAAGGTTTAAATATTAAATATTGAGCTTTATTTTGCTTTGGAAATTGATTCTCATAAGAATCAATTTGAACTATGTAAAAGAATTGTTTTTTTTTTAAATATTAGCACAGATATATATATATATATATATATATATATATATAAATGCAAGAGTTTGGCCCATTTCTCACACTAACGGTGAAGTCAAAATGGCTTATTTAAAAATAATTCAACTTTACACAATAGACACACCATCTTTTTTATATCTTGCTTATGTATATGGGATATCAGTCGCAAGGTTCACTAATTTGCATATTGTTTTTGAAAAATGACATTTTATTAATTAATTATTGTTATTGATTTTTAATTCAATGATTTTTAATTTTTTATTTTAATATAACAAATAGTTCTGCTTCGCAATATTTTATTTCCTTGACAAATATTTAGCATTTGTGTTTAAATGTTTTTATTTCTTTAGAGGGACTGACTTGATTTAAACAAGTTGTGATCTTGAGCGGAAAAAGAAGAAATTAATTTCCTATTTCACCTGCAATTTAGAACTTCTAAAGTCCAAGTGAAAAGGCAAATTGATTTCTTTCTTTTCACGGTCACATTTAAAAGATAAGTAAATTTGTATCGAAATTACCAAAATGTTAATGTTTATCTATCTAGATAAATAAATGAGAAAGATTTTGTTTCATGTTTACAACAAAATTATGAATGAAATGTTTATTATTTTACATTAATGTTTCAAGTAGCGAACTTTGCAACGCGGTAGCGAGCTGGAGAAGTCAACTAGTATATATATTGTAATTAATATATATATATATATATATATATATATATAGTGAATGCTTTTATTCAAACATGTGCAAGGTCTGCTACACTGGCATGTCAATGTTATCGATCTACAGCTATCAAGAGCTGAGGTCTCATCAGGCAGAAAGTTTTTTTATGATCCAACCCGGTCGCTGAATTCCAGGAAGAATGGAGTCAAGTAAAGAAGAGGAAAAAGAAATAAAAGTCATGTGACCGATTTTTTAAATATATTTTTTGCTTGACTCCATTCTTCCTGGAATTCAGCGACCGGGTTGGATCATAAAAAACTTTCTGCCTGATGAGACCTCAGCTCTTGATAGCTGTAGATCGATAACATCGACATGCCAGTGTATCAGACCTTGTACATGTTTGAATAAAAGCATTCACAATACAGCTCTATATTTTTTATTGAGCACTCTTTTATATGCCCGGTTTGATTCCCTGTGGATTTTTACCCTACCTGGATTACTATATATATATATATATATATATAATGTATTAGCATATACTATCAGTTCCCTTTTATTTTGCAGTCTCCTTAAAAGATTCAGCTCGATGATTGTCAATTAGTGAACACAGAGCAAATATAAGTCTGGTTCATATGATATTCCAATAACCATGTTTTTATTTTATCATTTTAATTTTAATTTTTTCACATTTCCAAAAAACATAGCATTTATGTGAGATATATTTTTTACGGTCCGTTTCATTTGTTTGCCACAAGACAAATGAAACAGACCGTAAAAAATATATCTCACAGAAATATGTTTTTTGGAAATGTGAAAAAAATAAAATAAATAAATAAAAACAAGGTTATTGGAATATAATATGAACCGGACTTATATATATATATATATATATATGAGTGTCAGGTTGTATATGAAAAGAAATCAAATAAAGTGCTCGATCATATAAGAGCTAATATAATTTATTTAGATACTGTATATTACATATTTCAGCAATGTACCGTGGTTTCATCCAAAAGGGCAGATTTAGACATCTTTAGTAAATTTCCGTGCCCAGTACTAAAGATGTCTAAATCTGCCCTTTTGGATGAAACTGCGGTACATTGCTGAAATATGTAATATACAGTATCTAAATAAATTTATATATATATATATTATTTAATTATTTTTTAATATTTTACCTACGTACGATGTCGTTTCGAACTTATGGCTCTCATCAGTGCAGGGAAATAACAATCTCAGAAGATCATAGGGAGTGAACCTGGTTCACAGAGACACCTTGAATCTGTAAACGTTCACCTAGTTCCATTAGGCCACGAGAGATTGTCACGTGATAACGGAGAAATTAAGTGATATTTACACTGAAAGCGGCGAGTATAAATATCTAAACATTCGATAGTACTCAACGACAGTCGGAGCATTGCACTGAGGCATTTAGGTGAATGTTTATTTTTAATCTTTCCGACAGTGCTCGACTTTCAATTTTACTTGAAAGGGGCTTCTAAGGTTATTAAATTATTTTTTAATATTTTACATACGTATGACGTCATTTCGAGCTTATGGCTCTCATCAGCGCAGGGAAATAACAATCTCAGGTCGTAGGACGTGAACCCACAGCAAAGTCTGACACGTGACGAAAAGAAAACGAAATAGCCAATTAAAACAAAAGAGGCAGAGACCCGACAGTTTATTTAGCAACAGTTAGAGTTACATACTACATTATTTTTCAATGTAACCGTCTGCGGCGAATACGACCATCTCAAGACAGCCGTGAAATGAGTCTCACGCTTTGACGACCATTTTCTTGGCTATAGTGGTGAACACCTTCAGAGAGTCTATTGTCTTTGGGCATGCTTGTTGGTCTTAGCCACCATCACCTAATATATATATATATATATATATATATATATATATATATAAGGTTAATATAACAAAATATATAAGAGGCAACTAATATCTTTAATTAGTGAACATCTAATGCTATATGTATATATATATATATATATATATATAAATTAAGAAAGTTCATTTATATATATATATATATATATATAATTTTTTTTTTTTTTTTTTTTTTTTTTTTTTGTCGGGTAAGCATTGATTGCTGTCTTATGTTGCCCCAAACTAATCTAGATTGTCTAAATCTCTGATTTTCGACTTTTCACATATTTTTACTTTCTACAACTTTGTTTTTCTTCCGAGCAAAATTCTTTTGTTTCTATTTGTAGTTTTAAATTGTGTGCGGTTATTGTCGAGAATTCTACCATATATTTTTGAAGACCCAGACTGGAGAGGATTCTTCTGGTCTACATTACCAGGACAAGCAGATGAAGTAAGTCATATTTAACTTCGTAAATATTTCCTTGCATAGTGCTCACTTTGAACGTGGGAGATCTTTATGCCCTCTCCCTCACCTCTCCACTGTATTTTTGCAATTTTGGAAGTTCTATGAATAACTGTAACCTCCGAATATATATGTTCTATTCAAATCACTTCACTAAATTTATCAAAAAATAGAATGAGTATGATTCAGTTGCCATGTAAGAAAGGGAGGAGGTAGAAATTTACACATAAGAGGATACAGTGGCCCAGCACCTGTCCAATTTCACCTTGAATTGCTGTGTCGTTGGGCATTTACTACATCTCCTTGAAATCTGTTCCAAGATCCAAGTTTCCTGATTGAGAAAGGGACCCTCCTTCAGTTCAATCGAAATCGGCGGTGAAATAGTTTCTGGTAATACTCATGCAGACCTCTTTCTGGTGCAGGAGTATTTAGTATGTCCTAATGGAGATCATAATGGTCATCGTGGAGATTGTAGGTCAAACGTCGGTGCTCAAGGGAGAAAAGGTTAAGCTTCTTAAGTCGATTTTCATATAGCATATCACATAGTCCCTGCACCATTTGAGTAAGAAGTCGTTGGACTCTCTCCCGGTGCTGGATATCACGTATTAGATATGGAGCAGAGGCCTGGACAACAATACGCTAATAGTACTAGATGTGAACGTATGACCTTTTGGGTTCAAACCAATTATCACTATTTATTCTACTTTGATTTCATTTGCAAATTCATGAATTGGGTCATCCTTTTTTATTTTTTAGATCTAACTCGGTCATCCTTGTTTTATTTCTTTAGATCTAACTCATTCATCCTTGTTTTATTTCTTTAGATCTAACTCGGTCATCCTTGTTTTATTTCTTTAGATCTAACTCGGTCGTCCTTGTTTTATTTCTTTAGATCTAACTCGGTCGTCCTTGTTTTATTTCTTTAGATCTAACTCGGTCGTCCTTGTTTTATTTCTTTAGATCTAACTCGGTCGTCCTTTTTTATTTTTTTAGATCTAACTGGGTCGTCCTTTTTTTATTTTTTAAGACTAACTGGGTCGTCCTTTTTTTAATTTATTTAGATCTAACTGGGTCGTCCTTTTTTAATTTATTTAGCTCTAACTGGGTCGTCCTTTTTTAATCTATTTAGCTCTAACTGGGTCGTCCTTTTTGAATTTATTTAGATCTAACTGGGTCGTCCTTTTTTAATTTTTTTAGATCTAACTGGGTCGTCCTTTTTTATTTTTTTAGATCTAACTGGGTCGTCCTTTTTTATTTTTTTAGATCTAACTGGGTCGTCCTTTTTTATATTTTTAGATCTAACTGGGTCGTCCTTTTTAATTTTTTTAGATCTAACTGGGTTCTCCTTTTTTATTTTTTTCAGATCTAACTGGGTCGTCCTTTTTTATATTTTTAGATCTAACTGGGTCGTCCTTTTTTAATTTATTTAGATCTAACTGGGTCGTATTTAGATCTAACTGGGTTGTCCATTTAAAAAAAAATTTTTTTAGATCTAACTCAGTCGTCCTTTATTTTTATTTTTTAGATCTAACTCGGTCGTCCTTTATTTTTATTTTTTAGATCTAACTCGGTCGTCCTTTATTTTTATTTTTTAGATCTAACTCGGTCGTCCTTTATTTTTATTTTTTAGATCTAACTCGGTCGTCCTTTATTTTTATTTTTTAGATCTAACTCGGTCGTCCTTTATTTTTATTTTTTAGATCTAACTCGGTCGTCCTTTATTTTTATTTTTTAGATCTAACTCGGTCGTCCTTTATTTTTATTTTTTAGATCTAACTCGGTCGTCCTTTATTTTTATTTTTTAGATCTAACTCGGTCGTCCTTTATTTTTATTTTTTAGATCTAACTCGGTCGTCCTTTATTTTTATTTTTTAGATCTAACTCGGTCGTCCTTTATTTTTATTTTTTAGATCTAACTCGGTCGTCCTTTATTTTTATTTTTTAGATCTAACTCGGTCGTCCTTTATTTTTATTTTTTAGATCTAACTCGGTCGTCCTTTATTTTTATTTTTTAGATCTAACTCGGTCGTCCTTTATTTTTATTTTTTAGATCTAACTCGGTCGTCCTTTATTTTTATTTTTTAGATCTAACTCGGTCGTCCTTTATTTTTATTTTTTAGATCTAACTCGGTCGTCCTTTATTTTTATTTTTTAGATCTAACTCGGTCGTCCTTTATTTTTATTTTTTAGATCTAACTCGGTCGTCCTTTATTTTTATTTTTTAGATCTAACTCGGTCGTCCTTTATTTTTATTTTTTAGATCTAACTCGGTCGTCCTTTATTTTTATTTTTTAGATCTAACTCGGTCGTCCTTTATTTTTATTTTTTAGATCTAACTCGGTCGTCCTTTATTTTTATTTTTTAGATCTAACTCGGTCGTCCTTTATTTTTATTTTTTAGATCTAACTCGGTCGTCCTTTATTTTTATTTTTTAGATCTAACTCGGTCGTCCTTTATTTTTATTTTTTAGATCTAACTCGGTCGTCCTTTATTTTTATTTTTTAGATCTAACTCGGTCGTCCTTTATTTTTATTTTTTAGATCTAACTCGGTCGTCCTTTATTTTTATTTTTTAGATCTAACTCGGTCGTCCTTTATTTTTATTTTTTAGATCTAACTCGGTCGTCCTTTATTTTTATTTTTTAGATCTAACTCGGTCGTCCTTTATTTTTATTTTTTAGATCTAACTCGGTCGTCCTTTATTTTTATTTTTTAGATCTAACTCGGTCGTCCTTTATTTTTATTTTTTAGATCTAACTCGGTCGTCCTTTATTTTTATTTTTTAGATCTAACTCGGTCGTCCTTTATTTTTATTTTTTAGATCTAACTCGGTCGTCCTTTATTTTTATTTTTTAGATCTAACTCGGTCGTCCTTTATTTTTATTTTTTAGATCTAACTCGGTCGTCCTTTATTTTTATTTTTTAGATCTAACTCGGTCGTCCTTTATTTTTATTTTTTAGATCTAACTCGGTCGTCCTTTATTTTTATTTTTTAGATCTAACTCGGTCGTCCTTTATTTTTATTTTTTAGATCTAACTCGGTCGTCCTTTATTTTTATTTTTTAGATCTAACTCGGTCGTCCTTTATTTTTATTTTTTAGATCTAACTCGGTCGTCCTTTATTTTTATTTTTTAGATCTAACTCGGTCGTCCTTTATTTTTACTTTTTAGATCTAACTCGGTCGTCCTTTATTTTTACTTTTTAGATCTAACTCGGTCGTCCTTTATTTTTACTTTTTAGATCTAACTCGGTCGTCCTTTATTTTTACTTTTTAGATCTAACTCGGTCGTCCTTTATTTTTACTTTTTAGATCTAACTCGGTCGTCCTTTATTTTTACTTTTTAGATCTAACTCGGTCGTCCTTTATTTTTATTTTTTAGATCTAACTCGGTCGTCCTTTATTTTTATTTTTTAGATCTAACTCGGTCGTCCTTTATTTTTACTTTTTAGATCTAACTCGGTCGTCCTTTATTTTTACTTTTTAGATCTAACTCGGTCGTCCTTTATTTTTACTTTTTAGATCTAACTCGGTCGTCCTTTATTTTTATTTTTTAGATCTAACTCGGTCGTCCTTTATTTTTACTTTTTAGATCTAACTCGGTCGTCCTTTATTTTTATTTTTTAGATCTAACTCGGTCGTCCTTTATTTTTACTTTTTAGATCTAACTCGGTCGTCCTTTATTTTTATTTTTTAGATCTAACTCGGTCGTCCTTTATTTTTATTTTTTAGATCTAACTCGGTCGTCCTTTATTTTTATTTTTTAGATCTAACTCGGTCGTCCTTTATTTTTATTTTTTAGATCTAACTCGGTCGTCCTTTATTTTTATTTTTTAGATCTAACTCGGTCGTCCTTTATTTTTATTTTTTAGATCTAACTCGGTCGTCCTTTATTTTTATTTTTTAGATCTAACTCGGTCGTCCTTTATTTTTATTTTTTTTAAAACTTTTTTTTTTTGAAATATCAGGCTGGGGCATTTTCCTATCTTTTTCAATAGGAAAACATTAGTACAGATTCGAATATTAGACTTTCCTTTTGATAACTGTATCTTTATTTTACAAAAGGGATTATTTAGGTCAAATGTGAGTAATTTTGCCCTCAACAATAAAGCATATGTTTAAAGGCAGAGAAAGAGGAAAAATGGTTTGAATAGCTGGAGAAAAGTATAATTAATTCACTTCATTATTCTTGAGCACCTACCCCCCCCAGCCCATTCTATAATTAAGAACAAAAAAAATGAATAAACTACTAGTCTTTGAATAAAGCACTTATTTCTATTAACCCTGTTATTTATTTAGTCACACACACACATACATATGTCATTTCACTCTCTGCCACGACTGACTTCTCGCAGCCTGGACCCTCGTCCAGCACTCTTAGTAGCCACGGCTACTACTTTTCCTTATCAACCCATCATGTCAACCCAATATTTCGATGTACTTGCATGACATTTTTTAAAAAAATTATCATCCTGAGGAAGTCTTACAATAAAGACGAAACGTTGATGAATATATAAAAAATATCTCTTGGTTTTTCCTTTTTCATTTCCCACACATATATATCTATCTATCTAAGATTAAATATCTGTGTGATGTTTGTGAGTTCCCTATAGAAAGAAAGCTTAGAGAATGTACATAAAATCTAAAAATTTATTCTTAGGTAAAATTTACTGGGGAAGACAATGGAAGTGCTCCCGAATCTCTACGTTACTCTCTATGTTCTGAATATCTACATGCCCCCCCCCCTACCTCTAACTGACCCATCAGGATAGAACAGCCTTAAAACTTCAAATATATATATCTGATTTTAATGATTTAAACCATATGTATAAGACGCTAATTCAGAGTTTTCCAATATTTCAGCTTCTTCTGGTTATATTAGGGGGTGAAACGGAAAGAGGAGGTTAGTAAAAACAAAGAAAGTAATATCGTGTTATGAGCATAGTGAAAAAGTACATAGTAGTGATCTGCATTCAATCCTGAGCAACATCGAGTATTCCTATGTATGTATGTGTGTATGTATATATATATATATATATATATACAGGGTGGGCAAAAATAAGGGTCCTATTCTTAAAAATTCATAACTTTTTTATTTATTGATTTTTTTTTAAATTTTTTTTTTTAGAATAAGTAAAGGACCCCTTCCGAAGCAAGCATGAGCCGTATTAGCCCTAAGGAACGTACCCTCATTTAGAAAACATTATTTTTGCTTAAAAAACTCAAAACAGTGTAAAAAACAATACTTTAGTTTTTGTAAGTTTTAAGAAGTGTTTTTCGGCTAAAATTTGTTTTGTTTATTTCAAAAAATCTCGGAAGGGTCAGTCTACACACACATAAAGTTTGGTGAGTTTAACTTTTATTTTGTGGAAGTTATTCAAATTCAAGTTATTCAAATTTAAAAATAGGACCCTTATTTTGGCCCACCCTGTATATATATATATAAGGTTAATACAGCAAAAGATATAAGAGGCAACTAATATCTTTAATTAGTGAACATCCGGATAAAAAGCTCAATATACTGGATAGAGCATTAATATATATTATTATATTTTTATATTTTTATCTTTGTTTTCAAAGTAAAGTTTTATTTACTCACTGTAATTCCACTGCGGTAATGATCCTCTGACGAGAAGAATTTTCTTTGAAAACCCATGGGTTAAGGACTTTCAATTACTTTGCTTGAACTTTGAATTGTAATAAAATTTGATTTGCACCTTATTTTCTTTCATTTTATCTAATGCTATATATATATAAAGATAAGTGAAAGAAGAGGTATAAACATGTACGAATGACAAATTTATTTCAACTTCGATTGTTCAATGCAAGGTGTACTCGGTAAAAACATGTTTATTATTCTTTCCTTAAGCCAAGGCTTTTCAAAGATTAAAATCTTATCACAGGAATTCCATAGATAGATAAGTTGGCAGTGGAAGAGCCAAAATTCAAAATTTTAAAAAATATTAAGTAATGGAGAGTGAGAATGTGCATGTAAAAAAGATATGAGGTCTGTCCAGTTGGTAAATGTCCGTTGATAAGGTGTCCAGTGAAAGGAGATTTAAAGATTGAACTAAACATCTTTCTATTAGATTTACTTCATCCTTGAACTTTTTCAATGCTGCCTTCACGAAAAACCTTCTTTTCCATCTTTAAAAAAAGAAAGATCTATATATATATATATATATATATATAGATGTATATGAGAGAGAAAGATATATAATGTATATGAGAGAGAAAGATATATAATGTATATGAGAGAGAAAGATATATAATGTATATGAGAGAGAAAGATATATAATGTATATGAGAGAGAAAGATATATAATGTATATGAGAGAGAAAGATATAGATATATATGAGAGAGAGAGAGAGAAAGATATATAGATATATATGAGAGAGAGAGAGAAAGATATATAGATATATATGAGAGAGAGAGAGAAAGATATATAGATATATATGAGAGAGAGAGAGAAAGATATATAGATATATATGAGAGAGAGAGAGAAAGATATATAGATATATATGAGAGAGAGAGAGAAAGATATATAGATATATATGAGAGAGAGAGAGAAAGATATAGATATATATGAGAGAGAGAGAGAGAGAAAGATATATAGATATATATGAGAGAGAGAGAAAGATATATAGATATATATGAGAGAGAGAGAGAAAGATATATAGATATATATGAGAGAGAGAGAGAGAGAGAAAGATATATAGATATATATGAGAGAGAGAGAGAGAGAGAAAGATATATAGATATATATGAGAGAGAGAGAGAAAGATATATAGATATATATGAGAGAGAAAGATATATAGATATATATGAGAGAGAAAGATATATAGATATATATGAGAGAGATAGATATATATGAGAGAGATAGATATATATGAGAGGGAGAGATAAAGATATATAGATATATATATCTTTCTCTCTCTTATATATTTATATATATCTTTTTCTATTATACAAATATATTATATGTATATAGTATATATATATATTATATATATATTTCTCTCTCACATATATATCTTTATGAGGGTCAAATCTCTTTAAATATTTTTCCATATATTGCGATAAATATCAGAATTTTCCCTTACTTTCCTTGCATCACTCTTTTTCTTTTTTCTTTTCCAGAATGAAAGCCCACCATTGGCACAGTCCCTTCTAAACGCTATTTGTGTAAGTTATGTCTTCATCTCATGTTCCTCGAACCATTTTGGATTCATTCAGCTTCATTGTTTAGAATTAATCTTACCTTCTACATATTTTCTTTTTTCTTCTCCGCAATACAATTTTTTTGAATGTACGCATTCTAACACATTTACAAACTATAAGTTTTAATGACTTAGCTTCAGATTACCGGGCAAAATTCAAATCGAAAAAATTTAATGCGAAAATTAGCGTCTCATGTTTGTATTTTCATTGCGTTTGTTTGTGTTGAAAATTGATGTTTACAAAATATGTGAAAATAAGACAACATTAATGTTGACTTTAAGAAAAAATGACTTGTTACAAATTTTACAGGCGAAAAATGTGATAAATATCTTGGTTAATCAAATTTCATGCAGTCATGACAAAACAAATTAACTTACATGTGTAGTAATAGATATTGTAGATTTAGAAAATCCATTAGGCACAATAGTAGTTTTGCTTTTTTTTTTATTTATTTATTTATTATTTTTTATTTAACTAAAACACTAAACTTTTATATACTGGTTGCACAAACAACCCAAACATGAAAAACTGTACTGACTGAATAAAGTTGTGCCTGGCAATCTGAAGATGCCAAAAAAAAAAAAGATTTCAAATTGCCATTCGTTTTTTCATTCATTCGTTTTTTTCATTTATTCGTTTTTTTCACTCATTCGTTTTTTCATTGATACATTTTTTACATTCATTCATTCTTTTTCAATCATACATTTTTTCAATCATACATTTTTTCATTCTTCATTCCTACAGTTTTCTCCATTTCTACAGTTTTCTTAATTCCTACAGTTTTCTTTTTCATTCTTCATTCCTACAGTTTTCTTTTTCATTCTTCATTCATACATTTGTTTTCATTCTTCATTCATACATTTGTTTTCATTCTTCATTCATACATTTGTTTTCATTCTTCATTCATACATTTGTTTTCATTCTTCATTCATACATTTGTTTTCATTCTTCATTCATACATTTGTTTTCATTCTTCATTCATACATTTGTTTTCATTCTTCATTCATACATTTGTTTTCATTCTTCATTCATACATTTGTTTTCATTCTTCATTCATACATTTTTCATTCTTCATTCATACATTTGTTTTCATTCTTCATTCATACATTTGTTTTCATTCTTCATTCATACATTTGTTTTCATTCTTCATTCATACATTTGTTTTCATTCTTCATTCATACATTTTTCATTCATACATTTTTCATTCATACATTTTTCATTCATACATTTTTCATTCATACATTTTTCATTCATACATTTTTCATTCATACATTTTTCATTAATACATTTTTTTCATACATTTTTCATTCATACATTTTTTTCATACATTTTTCATTCATACATTTTTTTCATACATTTTTCATTCATACATTTTTTTCATACATTTTTCATTCATTTTTTTATTCAGTTATTTTTATTCATTCATTCCTTTTTTTCTTTTTCATTTACCTATTTTATTCATTTAAAATCTTATTTTCTATGCAAAACAAAATTAAATAAAAATACCGGTTAGGTACAGCTAGTTTTAATTAATAATCCCATTTAAACTTTTAGATTAAAAATATAAGTTTACTTAGGTAATTTGTTTCAAAAATATATTATATTAGAAAGAAATCTGTGGTAGATTTTATTTTGAAATCTTTGTAGGCCAAAATATTTTCAGTGTGAGTAGATATATTAAGAAATTGCATTAATTACTTCGAAGGTCTTAATTAAGTCACCACTCATTTTTCTCTATATAAATAACCTGTTGGCTTTGCCCGTTTGCTATCGCTTTGCAAGTTTGTTACTTGAAACCAAAATTTTAAATAATAAAAATTTAATTCATGACTTTGTTATAAACACTAAACAAAATATTTCTCATTTATGCACACATTTATTCATTAATATTTTATTAATTTTAATACAAATTTATTAATCTTTTAAATGTGACCATAAAGAAAGGAAAAGAAAGAAGAAATCAATTTACCTTTGTGCTTGCAATCTAGAAATAAATGGCAACTTGTTGATAATCGAGTGGATCCATCTAATGAAAAGAAACATTTGAACACAAATTATAAATATTTATCCAGGAAATAAAACAATATTACAAAACAACTGGTACTACTCCAGATGGAGCACCTAATTTCCGTGACTGCTCGGCAGCAACGATCGGGCAGGTTGTGGAAGCGCCCGAGAGCTGCCGAGACGAAAACGAGGCTGAAGCAAAACTGAAAGTCGTAAAAATGGAAGAGTAGCAGACGACAGTATAAGATGAAAAATACAAAAGAAAAAAATACATATTTGAAAAAAAAAATGAAAAAAAAAAAAATGAACAAACCATAGCTAAAGAACTATAAATAAACTTTTTTTTTTTTAATTTTTTCGTGGGCTAAATGAACCATTTAAATTTTTTTTGTCTTTTTTTTTACAAAAAACAAAGAAGTATGTTATTTTTCTTAGGATATTTAGGCAAGTTTTTTTTGTATATTTTTTTTTGGGGGGGGGGGGGGGAATTTCATGTTTTCTCGTCGAGGGTCAGGGTTTACGGATACGTTTGCGGCCGGTTCGAAAGGTCTTCCTACCGCTTGTTTTGTTGTGCTGAGCGCAGATGATTGGCAGCGACCTGATCGGTCAGTTCTGCTTCAGCCTCGTTTTCGTCTTGGCAGCTCTCGGGCACTTCCGCGACCTGCCCGATCGTTGCCGCCGAGCAGTCACGGAAATTAGGCGCTTCATCTGGAGTCGTACCAAACAACTATTTGCTATATTAAAATCAAACTAATCAAACTAATTATTGAATTAGAAAATAATAATTAATAAAATATCCATTTTTTAAATCAATATGCAAATTACTGAACCTTGCGACTAATGTTGCATATACATAAGCAATATATAAAAAAGATATTGTGTAAGGTTGAATTAATTTGAAATAGGGCGTTTTGACATCACCGTTAATCTGAGAAATGGGCACACTTTTCACATTTATTTATTTAGATAATAATGTATGCATATATCAGTGAAAATAAATAGGGGTGCTACATTTTCACTGCACTTAAATGACCTCTCTGAAACTCATTTCGAAATGTAAGCAGAAAATATTTTTAAAGATAAACTAGTTGTATCTACCCAGCGTTGACTGGGAGTCTTTTTATTTTGGTTTCGTCTCCTTTCTTTCTGACATAAACTCTTATTATAAATAATAGAAAAAGAATAAGAGGTATCAAACCAGCATATAGGTCGATAGGGAGGGTGTACAGATTAGGTGACTAATGCAGTGAGGGAGAAACTGACTGCATAATGTCAACCAAAATAGTATTTAAAAAGAATTTTTTTTGAGTTTAGCCTATTATATTTTTTTATTTTAAATAAATAGTTGATTAACAGTAAATAAAATAAATAATAGTTCAATGTGTAATTATTAAAGTGTAGTTGGTACGAGAAATACACATGCACATCTATAGTTGTCTCATAATTTTATTAATATAGGATAAGTCTGTAAATTTTTGTGTTTGCAGAGTTTTCACCAAAAGAATTCTTTATACTTTAAATTTTTTTTTATTTAAAATTTTTTTTTTTTTTTTTTTTTTTTAAAGATTTTTTTTTCTTCTTTTATTTGAACATTTTTTTATCTTTTTATTTGAGCATTAAACTTTTTTTCTCTTTTTTTTTTTTAATTTAAATTTTTTATTAATTTAAAAAAAATTTTTATTTCCAGGATTTATTGTTCTGTCCAGATTTTACTGTTGCCTCCGCTAGAAAGACTGGACCAGTGAGTTTATTTGATTCTCTCTTAACCTTTGACATTTTTTTTTTCTTTTAATCATTTTGGCCTTGTGTTTCTTTAAACAACTTTACATTAACATGATGCAAACCCAGTACTAGGCGCTACACCCCTCCCCCTTCATTTCATCTATAATATAGTTCTCACTAGGCGACTTCTTTTTTGTAAACAAACTAATTCATAATTTTGTGTGTGTTTATCAAGTCAGTTGCTAGATGTTTGAATTTCAATAGATCCAAGGAAACAAGGTAAATAGAGGAGATCAGGTATCTGATGGCTTGTAGTAGTAGTAGTGGTGGTAGTAGTAGTAGTAGGCCTCCATCGGTCAGGGTCGACCATGAGTGATGCATCCATAGCCTAGTTGTCCTGTTTATCTGCTTGGCCGAAGAGACCAATGTGGGAGTGGCAGTCTCTGTTGCAAAGGTTACAAATATCTGTGGTCTCTGGACTGTTGGCATTGGTGCTCTCCCTTCTGCAGCAACGTTCATCAGCTTCTCCCCTGCTTTCAGATGTTGGTTAAGGGTTCCTTTTTATCTTGAGCGGTCATCTACAACGCTCTCCCAAGACTCGATGTCGATCGCCTTCATGTTGCGCCTCACAACATCTTTGTATCGAAGTTTGGGGTAGGGGGGGGGCCAGTGATGGCTTGTATTCACTTGGTTGTACGTATCTGAACAGTTTCTAGACAGTCAATGTTCTGAGCAAGATAGTTGATACAAATTATAAGTGCAGTTGCACAATAGCTGTATACAGTTTTAAATTGATCACTGGAGAGCAGCTAACAAAGGTCTGACTGGATGATGCCAAGACACCCTCGGCCTTCTTGACGATTTTAGATGTGCTTTGTTCAATGGAAATTGCTGCTGAAAGTAATGTTCAGATCACGTTCACAAGAAAATTTATTGATATTAGTGTTGTGGAAGGGTTATGTAGACAACGAATGATGCAGTTTGCAAAATATTTTGAGAAGAAATTGGAATGAGTTTTTCAGTTCAATATTTATGGAATTGTATGAATGTGGCATTAAAACCGTTTTCTCACTTTGTAGGCTTGTTTACAGGTGTTAGACACATGGAGATCAAAAAGGTCTTAGAGTTGTTGGCGAGATGAGTGTTTACCAAGTCGGTTGTTACATACCAGAGCTTCAATGATTTTAAGCCCAATGAAGCAAGTATGGCAGGTCTCTGATGGAGGGTATTCACTTGGTTGCACGTCTCTGAACGGTTTCTATTCAGTCAATGTTCTGTGCAAAGTAGTCGTTCCAGACTAATGATGTTGTATTGTGCGGGGCTTAATAAAAATGACAACACAGGTATCTTAGGAAAATATAATATGTATATTTATTTGTCGGTGACGATGAGGGTGGTTGTCGGAGAGGCTTTGTGCACAGGGAACTAGACGGTTGATTCTCTCCGTGGTTCGATCGTCAACTGACTAAAAACTCGCTTCTCATGAGAACAAGTGACGTCACGGATCCTCTCTTTCCCACGCAAGGCCCGCGACGTCACAGAGCCTGTCACAGGTGCAGGCTGACCTTTGATCTGGGGTCTCGTCACACGGTAACCTTGTCACGTCTGTTAGCTCTGACTGAGAACAGGCCTTAATCTGCACTCGACTGCACCCGCGTTAATTCGCGCAAGTCAGACCAACGATTCCCAACAGATACGTCCATTCCCATAGGGCCATTATCCAACAATGATGCAAATTCTAAGTGTAGTTGCACCGTAACTGTATATAGTTTTAAATAGATGGCTGGAGAGCGGCTAACAAAGGTCTTGAAGGACACCCTCGGCCGACTTGACAATTTTAGAGATGTGCTTTATCCAACAATAGTTTCTTGGAAAAATAAAAAAAATTAAGTAAATTTTCATTTCTTTCTTTCTTTATTTTATTTTATTTCTTCATTTTCTTTTTTGCAGGATAATCCAGAAGACATGCATAGCATTGACAGCTGTGAATATATTTGGGAACGTGGGGTGGGCTTTGCTCATTCCCCACCACACAACACAGTACATGACTTAAGTCGTACTGAATTACTCAAACTGCTCCTCACCTGCTTCTCTGAAACGATGTACCTGCCGCCGGTCGGTGAGTCCTTTTGCTCGATACTTGTTTTTTTTTATTTGTTTTTCTTTTGTGAGAGTTGTATATTTGTTAGGCAACTTGTACTTTTATAGAATTTATGTCATGGGTTTCCAAAGTCCTAGATCAAATTATTTCCTTGGATTTTTTAAATTCCTTCCTGTTCTAGATTATCATTTTGTATTCTCTAGGATTATCATGATATCTGATAATCATTTGCAGATCTCCGCTCGCGATTTACGGTTGTCATCAGACAAATTCACAATGCACCCATTTTCCAAGCTTCGGAACCTTTCAAAATTGTTGAGGATGACGATCAACAATTGTATCGTTTGAGGACAGCTTCATTGTCAATTCTTTAATTGATACTGTAGGCCGAGAAGACCTGGATACTGTAAGCTTTTCTTTAAGGAAGAGCTTTTCATCAAACTCAATTAGATGTCTTGATCTTCAAGGGCGATTTGTAACAATGTGATGTCTTTGTGGCCTAGGGAGAAACGAATGGTGTTTCTCATGATTTTAGTCATAGCTATTTAATGTGAACCTCACGCTTAGACATATGGAGTGGGGGGGGGGGTCACCTTATTGTGATCTGATTTTGCACTTTAAACATCAGCTTAAAGTTAAAATCAGATGTGATAGGAGGAGATTGCACTATTTAAAAGGAGGTCCAAACACTGCTAGCTTATGTGTTTGGACGAACCAAGTTTGAGTATGCGTTCCCTGCCTAGGCATGGTGCACGCTGACCTGAGGTCTTATCAGACCCCATCCCAGTTAGCAAAGTCTCTTAGCAAGTGGTACAAATGAGTCCTGGCCCCTTTCTCTCCCCCCCCCCCCACTTAGAAACTGTCTTGCTTGTTTTCGGCTCTTGAAACAACCAGAAAAATAGTGAGCAGCTCATACCCAGATAGATTTGTGAGGTTCCTACTAACAACCACACTTAGTTTCTGAACCAACACATGCTTTAGAGCAAGGGTTCTCAACCTTTTTCCGGTTAAGTACCCCCTGAGTTATAAAACCATCTTCCCGAACCCCCAATAATGTGACAATAAACATAATGGTAATTTATTGACTAACCTATTCTACTACAATAATTCTGCAAAACATGTTATAAAATTATTCAAATTTTGATGACCTTATTCAAAAGAAACATCAGTATTACAAATATTTTACAATGATGCTACAAAAGCAGGAGTGAAACAATATTTTCTTAAGTATCAATCAATCATGAAATTCAGTGTGGGGGTTGTGTCTGTTTGTTACAAGCAAGTTCATCAATTTGAGGAGCAGTATTAGACAGGCACATTCGTAGGTCATGCTCGACATTCGGTCGTGATCGATGTTTAGTTTTCATATTCAACAGAGTTGAAAATCCTTGCTTGCACAGGTAAGTACGAAGGAATACTAGTAAAGAGTTCAAAACTCTTTCAGATACAATAGGGTAAATTTCACTCATTTTAGACCAGAACTTGGTGAAGGAAAGAGTTTCAAATGCATCGTTTGCAACTCTTGCATACTATCTGGAAGAAGGTGCACATTCATAATGAATGGGTTTCTAATCAATTTTTTAAATTTTATTTCACTCAATTCGGGAAAGTAAGACTACAACTCCATACACAAAAAAGCAGGATGTGATTTCACAAGCTGCACCACATCTAGTTTTCCAGTGTTTTTACTTTCATCAAGTGCCTCATATAGGTGTTCAAACATGCTTAGATTTCCATCTTTGACCTTGCCTTCCCAAAGTTCCAACTTCATGGTGAATGACCTTAGTTTGTCCGTGAAATCAATCACTGTGGCAAAACAGCCTTTGAGGGATACGTTGAATGAGTTGATGTAAGAATATGTCATTCAGGTAGGCCAGTTTATGAAGCCACTTGCTGTCTGACAGTTTCATATTAAACTCATGGGACTTTGTTTTATTACATTTGAAGAATTCAGTGAGCTCCTCTTTCAATGATTCTACTCTTGCTGCCGCATTCCCCCACGATAACCAGCGAACCTCAGTGTGAAGGGGTAACATTTCTACATAACTTCCAAACTCTTGGCACAGTAGGGAAAACAATCTTGTGTTTAGAGCACTTGATTTGATAGCATTTACCATATGCACTACATCATCAAGTACTGATTTCAACTCAGGTGGGAAAGTTTTAGATGCCAGAGCATATTTAAGAAGCAAACAATGAAGATGCCTTGTTTCAGGATTCACTTTTCCTCAGAATCCTGATCGATGGCCAAGCATTGATTGTGCTCCGTTGGTTGTGCATGCACATACATTATTCCAAGACAGCCCTGTCTCTCTCAAAAAGACAATGAGACTTCATTGAAAACATCTTCACCTCTTGTAGTTGAATTCAAGGTATGACAGAACAAGAACTCCTTGAAATCTTGACCACTGACGTATCGTGCAAACACCAGCAATTTGGGAACAAGCAGCCACGTCAGTTGACTCATCAAGCTAGATTGCAAAAATTCCCAAGGATGCTTCCTTTATTTCAGTGATTACTTGTTGCTTGATACTGTCTGACATATCTACTATTCGTCGATGAACAGTATCATTTGAAAGAGGTACTGATGTGACCTTCTGCTCAGCATCACTTCCAATAACACACCCTATTATGTTTTTGCAGCAAGGGACTATTAACTTTTCTGCAATGTTGTGAGGTTTCTTTTCTTTTGCAATCCTCAGTGATACCATGTAGGATGCACGCAAACCAGCTCCATTTTGTTGCATGAATTGTCCCGAGCGATCAAAGCGTGCTCGCTTCAGTCCTTCTCCCTTTTGTTTGAATAAAAAATTATTTTTACTTTTAAAATTTGGATGACAACTGTTTAGATAGCGTTTTAGAAAGGTAGGCTTCATGCACTCTACTGATAAGACTTTGTGGCATAGTACAAACTGTGGACACTAAATCCCATTTTTGTTGATAGCAGTGAATCCATACTGAATGTACCTTTCATCATGCTGCTGTTTCTTCGCTGATGAGGCCATAATGGTGTTTGGAATAGTAAAAGAGGAACTTTTCTATAGCCACACTCACACGCACATATATATATATATATGTGTGTGATTTTTTGAAGGCTTACCAAACCATTCCGTTCAGGAGATCATTCATCACCACAAAAGACTTTTTCTTTCAAAGCTTATTTATTTATCGTATATATCCAAATTAAAGAGTTTTTTCCTACACGTGTTTCACTACCAAGCAGGTACTTGCTTGGCAGATCATCTACCAAGCAATCACATGTTTGGTAGTGAAACACGTATAGGAAAAAACTCTTTAATTTGGATATATACGATAAATAAATAAGCTTTAAAAGAAAAAGTCTTTTGTGGTGGTGAATGATCTCCTGAATGGAATGGTTTGGTAAGCCTTCAAAAAATCACATATAAATGCTCTGTACCCTGTAATCGAGTATCATCGAGCTTATTTTTATTGGCCTAATCCTGGTCTTCACTGAATAAACTATCTAAATCTATATATATATATATATATATATATATATATATTGACATAAAAATATTGTTTGGCACAAGACAAATGAAATGGACGGTAAAAAATATATCTCACAGAAATGTTATGTTTTTTGGAAATGTGAAAAAATAAAAATAATAAAATAAAAACATGGTTATTGGAATATAATATGAACCTGATTATATATATATATATATATATATATATATATATATATATATATATATATATATATATAAATAAATAAATAATTTTTAATGCAAATAAACCTTTTTTATTCATTTACACCCTTTTGTCATCCAATTACATTACACCCTTTTGTCATTCGAATACACTCTGTTTACTGATTGATCTTAAAACTTATTCTTGGATTCTTTTTACGAAAAAAAAAAAAAATATGAATCATGCATTTATTTCGTAAATAGAATCCAAAGTAAAGTGTAATAAAAATGAAAAGGTTCTAGTCAATTTTGTTGATAGTTTCAATTTTGATCAGCCTACCCGGAAACAGCGTAGCATAATTATTAAAATAATCACGAATCATAAAGCTTGTCCTAAAATGGTGTATCATAATTATAAAAATAATTCAGAATCATACAGCTTGCCCTGAAATAGCATAGCATAACTATGAAAAAAATCTTGCGAATCAATGTAAAACTTACGTAACAAAATCCTTATTCTGATGAAATAAACGTATTGAAACTTTTGTATTTATAAAATCTTTATAGCAATCTTCAAGTAAGTACGTGAGTGTTCAAAAATAAAAATGAAAGTAATGGCGTATTAAATATGCAACTTCACGAACGTCACAACAGCTGTGTTAGTCAGTCCATTATCGAATTGCTCCGAGACCTAATATTTGACCTAACCCCTTTAAGTCTTTTGCCATCAATTTATTGTAAACGAAAATAAATTTGTAAAATAAATAAAAAATATGATGGATTTAATACTTAATACGACTTCACAATTATATTTGCAGTTTTTAACCCTGGTTACATATAGCATATATTTATTGAATATATCATGCCTTCGAACACATTTCCGTTACATATAGGTTTGAGTGCTCGGTGACACACTCTAAAGAGTGCTTGTCTGAATCACTAACGTTTCTTTGGTCATTTAATTTTTTATTAATATAATATATTTACTTTTTTTTCTTTTTGAATTATTGCTTAAATATTGATATGTTTTTTTCTAAACCAATAATGAAAGCAACTTTATGAAGACACAGGCATGGCACTGAATTTCATAATTCACAACTATTACTATTTAAAGAACCTCTTTCATCAGCCATCTAAGTACCCCATGAAATCTTTTTGCGAACCCCAGGTTGAGAACCCCTGCTTTAAAGTATCTCATCTCAATTGAATTCTCTTCTTAGTAATGTTCCTGAAGATGACACTGAGGATTTAACTCAAAACCTTTGTTAACTCAGAATGCCGTTTTACGTAAACACTTTTAATCCAATGTCAAGGCAGATTTCACTTGCTTCCATTCTTCGTTCCTTAGGGATGGGAGTTTTATTTTGTCCTCGTTTATATTTTCTTTGATGTCTTTAACCTCTGTTGCTCAGTGAGTTCTATACTCATAAGGGATTTCTGCAGTTTTGGTGTTTATGTTGTGCCACACTTCTAATGTGAGTTTTTGCTGGAGGAGAGAGTTTCTTTGTTCCATTACATCACTTACCTTTCCTTATATTCATATTTTTAGTTCATTTAAAATTTTATTTTTGGATGTATATTCATATTTATTTAAAATAGTATTCTTATAACCATATTAGTCATTTTTTTCTTTTTAATTCATTTTTAAGTTTTGATTATTAACACCTGTATTCATATTAGAAAAAAAATTATTTTAATGTTAACACAGGTATTCATTTAAAAAAAAAATCTTTTTTACAGCTGATGCTCACACTCAGCCAAATCAGTGGATACAGTATTTCACGTCCACAGAAAATCGGTAAGTTAAGGCAAGATATATTAAATATTGATGGGTTTGTCTACTAGTATAAATATTAGTTAAAATATATTTGTTCAGGTGGATCTGTCATTATGTTGTAAACAGGACATGTTTTAGACAAAGGTCATGAAGAGGTTATGGGGTTGACGCTGCCATGAATTTGTATGAATTTGTATTTATTCTTTTGTTTTCCTTTTTTTTTTTTATTCATTTAATTTTTTATATTTCTTTTTTTAAAATTTGAAACAGCCACGCCTTGCCTCTCTTTACGTCTATGTTGAATGTCGTTTGTGCGTACGATCCAGTTGGTTATGGTGTCCCGTATAATCACCTGATGTTTACCGACTCTCGAGAACCTCTTGTAGAAATGGCTCTGCAGGTCCTGTGCGTTACTTTGGAAAATGATTCAAACAACACTCAGAATATTTCTATTGATGGCACCACTGCGGGTGGAACGGCCATGGATCAAACTAGTGACGTATGTATCTTCCTAGTAATAACATTTTTATTGACTGATTGTAGAAATTTCTCTGTTAATTAAACGTAATAGGTTTTAATTTTATCAACTTATATGTTTTATATTACTTTTAATTAAATATAACGAAATGATAATTTCCACTTAGCAGAACGTTACCGCTGTCAACCAAGGGAAGAGTCTATCAGGCGTGCATATAAAGTGCGATGATGTATAGGAGTGAAATCTGGCTAGTGATGGTTGGGGATATCCATCGCATGGAGAAAAATTATATGAAAATGATACGATGGATGTGTAATGTGAGTCTCAAAGACAGTCTTAGTTCTGATAACCTCAGGAAGATGAAATTTGGACAGTATAGGGAAATGTGTGCAGAACAGGAAACGTTGATGGTATAGTATGGCCACGTTGAAAGAATGGATGAGAGTTCTTGCTCAGTAGATGTAGAACAGTTAAGGTAGCAGGTTCAGTTCACAGGGGAAGACCAAGGAAACCATGGGAGGAAGTGATAAAAATGGACTTGAGGAAAAGAGGGATAAATAAAAATCTGTTCAGTGATAGGTTAGTTTGAAAGTCAATTTCTTAAAGCTGTCCAACATATGCCAGCATGTAAAACAGACGTTAAACATAATGATGATGATGATGATATATATTATCAATTACTCTCTCTTCCCTCCACATCTGTATATCTCATTCTCCTCTTGAAAAATCTTGCTTCCCATTAAGAAATTTAAAAAGGGATTATACTTATATGGTCGACTCACTTCAAGAATATCATCCACTAGAGTTCTCAAGTGATATAAAAATCAGCAAAAAAATTTATTAAATCATGAAAACGGACATACTTTGGCATTTGCACTTCCTTCTTCACCAGAGTGCAGAGCTGAAAGAATGATACAGTTTCAATGACCATATCATAAAGACAATACCTGATGCAATCCATAATGGAAGCATCAAATTCTGGGAAAAACGAAATTGGGAGAAAATAGAGATAATCATTGATGGCCCATTTCACCTCGGTGGCCCACTGCAACCCAGTGTACCTTAGTCAAGAATGTTTCTGTCTGCATTCCCCGGTAGGTGTGTCTCGGCGATTGGCAATAAACCATCCACACACCATCTCCTAAGGAGAGGGTGTGTCTCGGCGATTGGCAATAAACCATCCACACACCCTCTCTTAAGGAGAGGGTAATGCCTGGAAGGGTGCACCTCCTAAGATTGAGCCGAACCATGCCATACCTAATTCTGACAAAAAAAAAGTTCTGCTCATCAGTAAGGCAGTCCCTAGGTTACCAGAATAATGCCAAGAGCATATCCTCGACTGGTATGAACACAGCTGGAGAATCAGATTATGAATACTGGTAGACTGGCCCTGTTTACATTAATTTGGCCATGTCTTACACGTTCTTCAGGCACATTTTCCATCTCATTCATGACAATGGATCCACCTAATCACTAGAAAAAGCTGCGAGAAAGACAGATCAAAATCATGGTGCTACCAGATCAGGCTGTCTGAAGATACTGATTTCCTGACCAAAAATGCACCAAACGTTGATGTTATTGATTTTTTTTCCCCTCTTTCTCTTTGCAAAACTCAATCATTTTCTGCACAGCCAAAAGCAAAAACGACAATTTTCTTCTCCAAAACGACCAAACGAAACACTGAATAAATATTTGAAGATCTAAAGAATTTGTAGACTAAAACTTTTACCAAAATGATCGTCTTCTGCATTAAATAATCTGAAAAGGGTTGATATGCTGTAAAACAAAACAACCAAACGAAACGCCATGAATAAATATTTGAAGATATATAGAACTTAAAGCATAAAAACTTTTACCAAAATGACTGTATTCGGCATTAAATCACCCGAAAAGGGTTGATATGCCATAAAAGAAAACAACTAAACCGGTCAAAACGTGGCTGATAAGGGTGGAATCACAAGTGGCTGGAAATCGTTAAGTTATAAAACCATGCAGCATTGACGGCACTTATTTAAAACACTGCCTGGATCAAAGAAGGGGACTACTAAACTCTAATTCCAACCCTACGTGGAAGGAAGAAAAGATCAGAAAAGAATACACCCAATAGTCGATAACAAATCCAAATGATAGACATAGTCAAAATATTGTTATAAGAAAATCAATGATAAATGTATTTAACAAGCGAGGAAAGGACAATATCAAGTTATATAAAGTGTAAAAGAATATTAAGTCTTTAAAAATCTCTAAAGAAAAAAGAAAGTTTTTTTGTCTGCATAAAGATGGTTGCCATATACTAATTATTATTAATGAATTAAAAATATCTTTTTTTTTTAGGCTGGTGGACCTGATAATTTATTTGTCAATTATTTATCCCGAATACATAGAGAAGAAGTAAGTATATTTGTATTTGTTGACTTTTTTGTGTGTGAGATATATATAATGTGTGTGTGTGTGTGTGTGTGTGGGGGGGGGGCTCTATCACATGTTATGATCTGCACAATCATCACTTGCCTGATGAAGAGAGTGGTTTTTAGTCTGCACAATCCATTCAACACAAATTCTGGGGCTTGTGCTGTTCAGTGGCAGTATTAAAAAATTATTTTTTTATAAAAACAATATTATATACTTGTTTCCATAAATGCCAATATGGCATAATATCCAACAGAAGATGATTGCTTTCATGTTGCAGAGGTTATTTATTTTGTTGCATGGTTGAATAATAGTATAGTAGTTCAAATAATCCAAATTATAAAAAAACTTTGGAACATAATTTTTGTTTTGTTTTATTTTTAAATTTTTCATATAGTTTGCTTTTCTCCTCCAGGATTTTTCCTTTATTCTAAAAGGGCTAACGCGGCTCCTGAACAATCCACTGATGCAGACTTATCTCCCAGGTTCTTGTAAAAAAGTTCAATTTCATCAAGAGATGCTGGTTCTATTCTGGAAAATGTGTGATATTAACAAGGTAAATCTTCAGACAAATTTATTTGTTATGTAAGTTAAAGGGCTCAAAGCAAGTTGGGCCTATGCTGTGACTTGACTTTTGTCTGATGACAGTGATGATGATGATGACCGTCTAGTAGTATTCTGCAGTCATCACTTCCTCCCATGATTTCCTTGGCCTTCCCCTTTGAACTGTACCTACTACCTTAACTATTCTTGCATTTACTAACCTCAAAACTCGCACCCATTAAAAGAATGGATAAAATTCTTGGGTTAGATGTTGAAAAGTTAAGGTAGCAGGTCCAGTTCACAGGGGAAGACCAAGGTAAACATAGGAGGAAGTGATTGATAACAATGGACTTGAGAGAAAGAGAGATAAATAAAGACCTGGCCAGAGATAGGTTAGTTTGGAAGTCAATTTCTTAAAGCCGTCCAAGGCATGCCAGCATATAAAGCAGACGTTAAGTCGAATATGATGATGATACCATGTTGGATTCGAAGTGCACGTGCGGTCGTTCTGAAAAGAATGCCTTCAAAGAAACAATGTTGTTACGGTTCACTTGTTTAAAGTTCTCTGGAAAACGAAACCAGTGAACTGTGGATGTTTTAACTAAGTGACCTAAACACCAGCTGTGGTAAACGCGTTCAACTTCACTGAAACCGAAGAGGAAAGAAGGAGAACATGACAGAAAACGGAAGTCACCTTTTACTTTTATCCAGATCTGACATCACCTTCTTAAGCGACATCAGGCCTGGCCAGTATTAAATGGGTGACCATTTAGGACTACCAGGTGCTGTATGTGCTCTCTGCTTATCTCGGCATTGTTTCCAGTCGTCTGTAACTGCTTGCCATTGGAATCAAGCAGTGCCGACTCAGGAGAGGTGTTGTTGGGATTGCGCAATCCTTGCTTCACAATTACACACGCAGCCAGCCCCTTACAGGGCACTCATACGTTGAAATCGATGGGAGAGTCTATCGTCCATCATTTAACACTTACATTTCTCTTTTTGTTTAATTTTACTTCAGTCGAAGTTCTCAGAAATCAAGGGGCCCCTTCCCGGTGCTAACACTCGATCTCTATATGAGATACATTGATATTCAAATATTCCATTAAAGTTTTTCTTTACTTGTAAAACGTTGAGTTGTAAAGAAGTTAAGAACATTAATTTTCCTCTTCCCAATTGACCAGTTTACTATGTTATAGTATATCTTTCTTGTGATCTCTTGGTCTTACTGGATTCCAGGACAAAAAATCATCTAGTCTGGTGGAGTATCCAGCTAAGTGTTGTTACTTCAGGTAACATCACTAGAAGAAGGTGCACTATTACTCATATGAGCCAGTGTATAGCCATATCGAAAAGATCTCATATGTGCTACGAATACTATGTTATTTTTAATATTTGGTCAGGGTTTACTTGTAGGGGGAAGTATCCTCATGTCCGGTTGTCCTGACAAACCCTTATACAGAGAGACTGAAGACACTCGAGGGTGGTGTCTAGTACATAATTCAAACTCTCCACACTTACGCGTGCGTGTTGTCAATTTCGCTAATAGGAAAGGTATGAATCCAGCGCTTTTCTTAGCTATGGGTGAAATAGTAGGGTAGGCTAGACTCTAGAGCCTTGAGGGACAACTAATCTAGGTGAAGGAAATCTGAGGCTTTTTGTGCATTGGTGATGCAGCATTTATTTTCTAGTAAAGAAAAAAAACGAGCATGATATTGTTAATTTTGGGGAATAAACAAAGAAAGATTTTTTTTTCTTTGTAGTTTTTATTCCTCAGAGAGCTGAAGAGTTCCTATTTTACCTTGAACCCTTCATACAACTCATAAAACACGCACATGTTTTTCTTTCAGCCCTATGGGCGAAATTTCAAGTGGTCTTGTGAAATCACTGGTATTTATGCTTATTCGAATCATTGTATAGTAATTATATAATAAAAATAAGCACTCTGGTCATTTTCTGTCTGTGTTTGTGTAATATCTGGTATTTTTTCTCTAACAAGTTTGATTGTGTGTGTAATATCCATGTATGCTCCTTAAATTTTATAAAAATTGGATGACAAAAAATATTCTTTAATGTTATTCTTTATTTTGTTTGATTTTTTTTTTTAACAAATTACTCTGTTCCTTCTTGTCAAGTAAATGAAAATATAAAAAAATGTATGCATATTCATTTTTTTTTATTTTTTTCAGAAATTTATGTTTTACGTGTTGAAAAGCAGTGATGTGCTGGACGTACTTGTGCCAATTCTTTATTTCCTTAATGATGCCCGAGCTGACCAATGTAAGTATTTGAGTGTGGACAATGTCCTTTTTCGATTAGAAAGTCCTGCTGAATTAGTGTCATTTATAGTGACCCCCCCCCCCCACAACTGATTTTGAATGAAAACGTGAAAATTAATGAAGATAATGTTACTCCTAAAAAATCCAGACATTAAATAAAAAAGAATCAAAACTAATTAAATAAAAAAAACAAAAAAAACAGTAAATGGATTGACCATAGTTAAGGGTGACCCGAAGGCTCCCTTTTCGTTGGCTACTACATCCCAATGTAGGGGAGGGCATCACTCCTTTCTCTGGATTACTCCATTTATCCTTGATTCTCACCTCATATACGGCATAATCACGTTGACACGACGGTTCTCATTAGATCACCAAAGTTTAGCGACATTGAGTCTGGACAGTACCAGATGGGTGGCCATTTGGCTATACCAAGTGCTGTATGTGGGAGGAGGACGACAAAACCTCCTTGCAAAAAAATAACGTCATCTCCCCTAACCAAGATGTACGTGCAACTGGAGATTGCTTGTGAATTTAATATTCCCTAGAAACTTCCTCTTTTGGAGGAAGCCAGCTCAACCCGCCCAGGATGAATGCCATACCAGGTGTAATGCTGAGTGTTTACCAAGAAGGCATTCAGTGCCATTTTTTTGTTAGTCTTTCGTATGACTCCATTAAGTATTGAACCCCAATCTCCCAACCCATTAGTGAACATTCCAACTATTGGGCCAAATGGGCTGGTAAAACCTAATTAATTAAATGAATGATGATGATCATTCATTTAATTAGGTTAATATGGTTATACGTCTGTAATCATGTTGGCACACCGATACTTGTTAGATCACCGAAGGTTAGCGATGTTGAGCCTGGTCAGTACCAGATGGGTGACAATTTGGGAATACCAGGTGCTGTATGCTGCTCCCATCTGGTTACTGAAAGAATTCCAGGGGGGGAGGGGTCAACTCGCTGTCGGGTACGTATAATGGCTTACGAATATAGATGGGACACATTCTCGTTGACTCTTGTATCATCAACGACGCTCCAAATGAATTCGACGCTACAAATTCACTTGGAGCTCCCGAGTAAATGCTGTCACAGATCAGATCAGATCAGATCAGAATGGACAGGATCTGATTTTCACCTGCTGAGGCTCTAAACTATATGAAATTGGAGGCCGTTCTCAAAAATATATTGTACTCATCAAAATTAGCTTATCTTATGTCATTTATTGATACTGTACGTCAAAAAATCATAAGCAAGTCTCACCTTATATATATTTATTTCGAGAATAAAGAGTTTGCAGATGAGTAATACCTTTCTGAGTTGGCCTCAAAGAGAGGGTGTCTTTGACTGGTCTCCATGCACTCCAGCGCTATGTGATCTGTAAAATATAGCCTCTTTATAGTGAATGACCGTTCATGTCTTGATGTTACCCTGTTAATATGCACGGGTATAGACAAAACACGGCAGATCTAGGGGAGTAAACCATGACTACAAATCCTCTTATTCCACGGGGAGCAGCAGTTCCAAGCTTCACTCATTGACAAACTGATGATCTGGTTCTGAGAACGGCATAGCTTTGCAGATGATCATATATGAGGCCTGTCTAAAACGTATCCAACCTTAGGCCAGAAAAAATATTTCAAATACGTAACTGGGTTGGTACCCTAATCCTCGTCAAAGTAGGCCCCTTGTGCTTGCACACATTTAGCCCACTGATCCATCCACTGCCGGAAACACCTCTGGAAGTTTTCTTTTGGAATGGTCTTCATCTCCGCCGTTGCGTTCCGCATTATCTCTTTTTTCGCACCCTCTCAACAACAGCTGCACTCCGAGCAGTTTGGCGCCTGCTAGAACGCTGGTCACTCTCGGCTGATGTGGAGTCGTTTTTGAATCGGCAAACCACTGGTTAATTTGTGTAACACTCTGCATCTTCTTCAAACACTTGCTGAATCTAACACGACGGTGGAGATGAACACAATTCCAAAAGAAGACTGTTCATTGTCTGATCATTGGGATCAACAAAATTATACGTGAAGTTTACCACACTATGATTAGGTAGGCCATTGTAGGCCTGTCATCCGTCAATAATTAAAACGGAACTCTTTAATATTAGATACAGAATTTGACCCTTTACCGGTTGCTGCTGAATCAGTAGAATTTCTTTTTGGAGTGTCAATTTTTTCTATTCAAAAAAATTTTTTTTTTTTTTCAGCCCGTGTTGGTCTAATGCACATTGGGGTATTTATTTTGCTCCTTCTCAGTGGAGAGCGCAATTTTGGAGTTCGCTTGAACAAACCTTACTCTGTGCGAGTGCCTATGGACATTCCAGTTTTTACCGGCACCCACGCTGATTTCCTCATCATTGTAAGTTCTATCTTTATTTTTTATTTGTTTTCATTTTGAAATTATCATTTTTCCCTCTCTTCTTTCTCTGAGCTATTTTCAAAGTTGTTTTTACAGATAGATTTAAATAGAAATGTAGTATTTTTTTGGTTTTTTTCTAGGTAAATTTATCTAAGTAGAATAGATATATACGAGGCCTGTCTAAAGTATCCAGCCTTAGGCCAGAAACACCTCTGGAAGTCTTCTTTTGGAGTGGTGTTCATCTCCGCCGTCGCGTTCCGCATTATCTCTTTTTTTCGCATCCTCTCAACAGCAGCTGCACGCCGAGCAGTTTGGCACCTGTCAGAACGCTGGTCACTCTCCGCTGATGTGCGGCCATTTTTGAATCGGTTGAACCACTCCTTAATTTGTTACACATCGAATCTTCTCCAAACACCTGCTGAATCTAACGCGACAAATAGATATATATATATATATGGATGATCACATTTCATGCTACAAACCTCCTTTTCTTTAACAATTATAAGAAACTTTACCACCAATTGTCATATGGTGCAATGACGGGCAAATATTTTCTAGTATTTTTATATGATCAATGTTCTTGTGAAAAAATTTTGAAGTGGTCGTTTTTTACAAAAAGAATTTCATTTTACATTTCATAAATCCAGTCATTCGTAACAAAATAAAAATATTAGTGCATTTAGTACTTGTAGCATTGGCTACACAAGAAGTGTAGGTAGGCTTATAGGTGATTACTAGTTTGTGTGCAAGAAGTGTAAGACTATGAAGATGTGGAAAAAGTATATTTGGATGGCGAGGCTATTGAGGTTGTTCAGTAGTCTGAAGAACAGGTATTTAAACTAGTCTTAAACATTTTTTTTATTGGATGTGAAAATTGAATAAATTAAGAGAAAAATTATTTTTTGTTTTCAGGTTTTCCACAAAATCATCACAACTGGACACCAACGTCTACAGCCATTATTTGATTGTCTTCTAACGATTATTGTGAATGGTGAGTTATTTCCCCTGATTTCAGGTGGATCTCAGTTTGTAAGCAGTTTTCCTTCCTTGTTTTTTGTTTTTTTACAGTAAATATATAAATTCTGTATTTAAAAAAAAAAATTCTCACATGAATTCTGAGTTTTGATCCGACATAGAGATACAGGAGGGAGTAATTCATGGGACTGAATTTGAGATTTAAAAATTGTTTTCATTGGAAATTTAAGTCAGAAACATTAAATTAAAAATTAAAATAACTCTCATTCAGGCGACGAATCATAGTTGGGTGTCATTTTATAAAATGAGTTGGAAGTCGGATTTTTTTCTTCTCTTTAGCCAACTCTTAAGAGATGCAGAATCAGGAGTAAGCAATTTTGCAGGAATCAGTCAGTTTTTTTGTTTTTTTACAGAATCGGTCAGATTTTTTCAGCAGGCAGGCACTCACACTTGTTTATGAAATGTGTGTGTCCGTGCCCCCCCCCCCATCTTTAATTGTGTCGGCACATGGTCCAGCGTGGTTCTCTTTGGGGAACAAAATAATCATAGAAAAAGAGTGAAGATTTTAGATGCTGTATTTTCTCTTCATTCGTGAACTGTGGATGAGGATAATAGAGCTGGTTTTAGTATCCCCCCCCCCCCACACACACACATTTGATGACAGATGAGGTTTGACTTGTTAAGAACAACCCTTTACACATCTGATGCTGTCGATGTCAACTGCCGGAGAGAGCAATTGTCTCACCTCTCGTACATGTGACATAACATGAGTTCTCATCAAGTCTCATTAAACCCCCCTTTTCTGTTCTATTCAGATGATCAAAAATGACCTGTCGATGTTTAACATTTGTACAACAACTATTTTTTAATTTTTTTTTTGCTCCCCGAGTTTAGCTATTTTTATTAAAAAAAAACAAAAAAAAAAACCTTCGACCAGTAAAGGTGTATTTTGTTTTTAACAAATAATACATTTTCGGAGTGGTATTCCATAGAAATTGTGTATTCATCGTGTTCTGAAAATTTTTTTTTATAAAACAATGTGAGAGACAGAGAAGTAAAGAGACAGATACAGACATAGGTAGATATAGAGGGGGAGAGAAAGAAAAAGAGTCAACAGATGACGATTAGAACGGAAGTGACGCCGCCGTTACTGATATAGCGTTGCCACGAACGATAGCCAGGGAGATGCGTTGGAACAATTTGTACTATTATTAACTGATGTCCGTATGCATTCTTATTAGTGTATTAAGCATATTTCGTCAGTAAAATATGCACCCATAAAAGTTTGAATTCCTACTAGACATCATCCTTGAGTGTCTTCGATCGCTTTGTACAGGGGTTTATCAAGACAACCTGGCATGAGGATACTTCGCCCCTACAAATAAACCCTGATCAAATATTCAAGATAATATAGTATTCAAAGCCCAAATAAGATCCCCTCGACATGGCTACACACTGGCTCATACGAGGAATGGTGCACCTAATAGTGATGTTACCCCAAGTAACAACGTTAAGTTGGCTACCCCACCAGACCAGATGAATTCTTGTCCTGTAATCCGGCCAAACCAAGAAAAGATCACAAGAAAGATAAACTATAACATAGTTAAGTGGTCAATTGGAGAGAGGAAAATTAATGTTTAAGATTTGAGAGATAGAGGAGAATCTTGATTGAACACTCGCATATCTATGTATTTCATATAGAATTTAAATGTTATCCGCAGGAAAGGGCCTCTTGATTTCTGAGAACTTATACTGAAGTAAAATGAAAAAAAACCCCAAAAAAACAATAAGGGAATTCTACTTTAACATGAAATATCTTTTTTTCTATTGGCAAGTGTTTATCATTATCTATTTTTATGTATTCACTTTTCATTATTCTTAATTTCAGTCTTATGGATGGAGGGATTAATGAACTGAACTATTTAAATAAAAAAGGAAATTGTAATATTACTTTTCAAATAATATATATAAAAAAAACTAGCTGTCCCTACTCGGTGTTGTTCGGTAGTATATTTACTTGCAATTTGTCTTTTTTTTTTTTTTCTTTTTTTTTTTTTTTTTTCTGAAATATTTTTTGTTTAATCAAAGGGACATAACTCTGTATGAACGAATATAGTTATGTTCCTTTTGTTTTTAAAGATGGCAGCCATTTGAAAATTATTCTGACCTGGACAAAATATTTTCTGGAAAGGATTGAATCGAATGGCATTTTATTCTTAACATTTAAGAAAATGTATTTTCAGTTGTGAGAAACGCTTTTTGAATCAAAACCCACTTATCGACAAACTTAGATATATTTAAATGTCGTTTTTCAGATCTCAAAGAATCAAAATAGTAGAGGTGGAAAAGAAAGAGAAAAGATCCCCCTCCCTTCTGCATTTTTTTCTTGCTTTAGCTTATGGGAGGGGAACGTATCTCCAAATTCCCTAGAAGGATTATTAAAAGGAAAATTATACTTAGTTGAATTTTTTAATTTTTTCTACAACTTGTTACTATCTTTGTTAAACCAAACTAAATGGAAAGTAGAAAACACATTGTGGATGCTTTTTCTGCAGCCCCCGTAACTCTCACTTCCCCTACTTTGTCCCCTCAGTCCTCATTTTGAATGAGTGAAGCTTCTGACAATGTTCACTTGCCACTCTGTCTGCAGTTTTAGTGTGAGTAGTATGTGGAGATGACTTTAATAATTCTTTCTTTTCTTGTTGCTATGTCACTAATAAGAGTGCTGAAGATAAACGTTTTATCTAGATTGACGTTATCCACCTGATAGTCCAAGGACCCGAACCTTGGAGTAACTCCCAAGGAGGATGTCCTATCAGCAAGTGCATAGTACCGAGGCTGCTGTATTGCCATTTGGTGAATGGAGTTTGGACCATGCAGTAGTTTCTGGTGGGGACTCTCGATGCTATATTAGTGGGAACTGCTACGACTTTTCTTTCTCTAATGGTCTTCAAAGAAAATCTCTTTTCTTTACTCATTCTCTCTGTGTCCTGCTCTTAACCCCTCTGCTAACCTCTTCCACAAATCTTCCAATTCCAACATGATACGTCACAAAACACAACATAAGCGTAAACCCAGAACTCCAACTTCTAACATAGACCTCCACTACCAGGTCCTCTTTTCCAACATTAGGGGTCTATGTTATTTCCAGAGGTTGAAATCCATTTATGGGAGACCAAACCTGACCTGTTGTTCCTGTGCGAAATTGGTATTTGCCTGTCTGTTTCTGTAGATGATTTCATGATTACAGGTTACACGAACATTATATCAAAACCTGACCCTCAAGATCGTCATGGAGATGTAATTTGTGCCGACATTAGAGACAGCTTTCCACATGGAAGGGACATTTCAAAAGAAGACCATAAATTCCTTTAGATGTGTTTCAGAGTAGCACTTACTCACAGCACCACATTCATATTTGCCCATTATCATCTCCATAATGACTGAGTAACTATCTGAGAAAATTGACCATACCCTGTCTGCTCACCTTTTTGCCAACATTCACGTCTGGAGATTTTAATGTTCACAATGTTGAATGGCTAGTTCACTCAAACAAGACAGATGATCAAAGGAGGTTTTGTCATGATTTTTCTCTTCCTTATGATCTAACGTAGATTGACAACTCCACTCGCATACCCGATGTTGACATACATTTTGCAAGTCTTTTTTTATCTTTATTTTAACAACTTGTCCTGAACTGTGCTCATCCACTGTTCTGTCTCCACTGGGATCTTCCGATCATTCAGTTGTCTCAAGTAAGATCAACAAGACCCCCGATATCGCTCTCCATCGCACAATGTATTGATACTCGATGGCTGACTGGGACACCCTACGATTTTTAATATCAGAAATTTCACTGCATTCCATGTTTGAAAACAATGTGTCCTGCATTGCGTCTGATTTAACTGATTGGTTAATCGTTGGTATAGAAAGCTTCACATCCTCCAAGAAATTCCAAAAATTAGGCTTCTTGGCCTTTTGGCTAAGATCAAAGTGTAGTATCTGTTCCGATGGATACTGCACGCCTGTCCTGTGCAGTTCTAGGAGGTGCACCCTCCCAGGCTTTGCCTCCCCTCTTTGGGGAGGAGTAAGTTTATTGCTTACTGTCTGAGGCGCCCCTACCGGGGAATGCCGACGGGGTTGCCCAGGCAATTTTTAAATGGCCAGAGTGCTCACCTCTCGAGCGCTGGCTTTTCAAACCCCACTTTCTCGACCCGATCTTGGGTCACATCTTACTTGTGGGAGTAAGATAAAACTGGCCTTGTGCCTAACTCCTGGGGAGGAGTAAATAAAACCAAACTCAGGGATCTGAATTTCTTCCTATGACTAAAAATACTCTGAGCAATATCCATCTAGGATGTTGCCAAACTTATCAAGAACCTTGATGCCAGCAAAGCAACTGGTCTTGACAACATTCTGACCATAGTGCTTAAAAAGCTGCATCCGGAACTAGCTCCCATTCTTACAAAGCTGTTCAATCATTGCTTAAAGGAGAAATATTTCCCAACACCTTGGAGAACTTCATCAGTCTGCCAAGTATTTAAAAATACTGGAGATCAGTTTTCTGCATCTCAATACAAGCCAATCAATCTCCTGTGTGTCATGAGTAAGTTGCTTGAATTTGTGAGAAATCAAGAAATTGTCAATCACCTGAGCAAAAATAGTCTATGCAAAGACAAGCAATATGGATTTCATCCTGCAGGATCAATAGTCCATGAGCAATGTTTATTTCCTAGAACTGCCCGTCTGTCGAACACAGTACCATGGGGTTGCTTCTCGACTGACTACAACATTGCCGTTTTCAGGTCCAATGTAAACAAGTTCTTGTTGAACTGTCCTCTTAAATAATCAATTTCTGACCAGTTAGAACCATCGTTACTAATCTTCTCGATGTTTCACTGTCCACTTGACAAACTTAATAAGCCTTATCCTCGAGTGGCCTTTAGACCTTGATAAGCGGTGACTCATTAGTAAAATAAATAAAAAAGCTACAACAATCCACAAGAAAACCTGACAAACCAGAATCAAATGTTGATTTTGTAGGAAGAAAGCTATCGATGACAAAGAAACGATAAAGAGACTGACTTTACTTTATCTATTAGAAAGAAAATAATAGATATTCCATTCAAGATAAAATTTATTGAAATTTGTACAACTATGTTTTATTTACACCCCCTCTCTTGTGTGTGTGTAAACCCTATACCTCTTATTCATTTTAATTTTAGAGCATAAATAAGTTTACCAGAAATTCTTGTTGAAATTCTATGGTTTATATTTTAATGGTTTATACTTTACTTTAATGGCTTATATTTTGATTTTTAATAACACATTTTTTACCTGAGATTTATTGGTTTGTATTATTGTATTTAAGATTTTTATTTCTCATTGCAGTGTCTCCCTACCTGAAAACATTGTCGATGGTTGCAAGTACAAAACTCTTGCATCTTTTACAGGTATGTCTTTTCTCCAAGGGACTTAGATTTCTTTCTCTTTCTTAATTTTTTTTTTAATTGATTCAGTTTAGTTTCTTACATCGAAGTGAGAGGTTAAATGGGGTAGGAAAATAGATTTGCATTTTTTCATTGAACATCAGTCGGCTTTTTACTGCCTGCAGTTGTCGAAAAGTGAGATCTGTGGTCGAAAACTGACAAATAAATTCCACGTCTACCAATCGCTGATTAGGTTAAAAAATCTTGACATTTCAAGCATCTGATCTTCATAGAATATTTTTTTGTTTTTTTTACCCAATCTTGTTTATGACGAGTTTTGTGAATTCAAACACTTTGTAATAATGAGGCAGACGACTGACAGCTTAGGTTAAAAACACTGACAAAGTTATCTGAACTCAAACCCACATAATTAGAAATAATAATGATAAAAAAAAAAAACTCAAAGATTATTTGAAACACAATTGAAAGAAATTCAAAATCGCAACATTCCTTTGACCTAACGTCAATAGTTGAGCAATAGTTGGACAATGATGAATTTAAATTCATCAAATGTCTGAAATGGAGAGTAAAACCATAAACTAAAAATATCATTTCAGAAATTGAAGACAAAAGGATGTAGAATGACATAATTGATTGTAATATAAACTTGGGGGTGGGGGACAACAAAAAGACAGATAGAGTCTCAGATCCGGAGAAGAGACATTAAGGGCTTAACATGGTAGATGTGTCGGACGATAAGCCGCATATTGAGACAACTGATGTTACCCCAACAGTCGGCCATAAATTGTGAATATAGTGTTGGCAAAATATTTGTTGTGCAGTAGACATAAATTTTTATTTATGAGGAAATGATCCTTTGTTGATAAAATAAAATGCTAATTGTACATGTTCTTTTTCTAATATAATATTTCTTTAGTATCATTAGCAAAGTAAGCCTTACCGTTAGACTAAGAAGCCTCGCCTGAAAAACAAGGATACTTTACCGCATTTTAAGTTTCTGCTTTTGTTATTGCTTTTTGGCTATAAAGATAGCCCAAAAAATGTTTAAGTGCGGTAAAATATTTCTGTATTTTATGAGAGGATTCTTAGCCTAACGGTAAAGATCTCTCGGTTGGAGTCTCTGAAATAGCGTGTGAATGTCTGACATCCGTAGGATGCCGCATACCAAAGAAAATTGAAGAAAAAAAAAGAAAAAAAATTAAACAATCATATAATAGAAACAATCTTTGAAAATCCCAATGAATGCAAACGTTATTGACAGAGCTATATTTTTTTTTCCTTTTTAAATAATTTTAAAACACCTTTTTTTCCAGGCTTTCAGTACTCCTTGGTTTCTGTATGCAAGTCCAACAAATCATCATTTAGTTTTTTTCCTTCTTGAAGTTTTTAACAACATCATTCAATATCAGTTTGATGGTAAGTCATTTCATTCTTTCTTTTTTTTTTTGGCTGCACTTCATTGGCTGATTTTGTATAGCAAAAAAAAAATAAGCTTCCCCCCCCTTTCATTGCCCAAGAATTAATATTTTATACTCCTGCTCCCAGCCCTGAACCCTATTAACATTTTTATTCTAATCTTTTAATTTCGATAATATTCGATTTTTCAAGTTATAAATAAAATAAAATGAAGTAAAATGCTGTCTTCGCTCTTTATGGATGCCCGGTGTGAATGCAGACTTCACGATATTATTGTAAAACGCTCTAATTCAAAATTAATCCAATCATTTTACTTGTGTGTGTAGGGGTATCTTGGTATAAAGCTTTGTTTTCTACTGCATCCCCAGATAGTTAAAGACAGTCAGACACCATATTTATGTTATAAATTATATCTTTTCAGCCATCTATTTTAATTCATAATCTTATTTTAACTTTTAACCAATTAGGTACTATTTTTTAGCCTCACTCCCCCAGATTATAGATATGCTGTATTAAGGATTTTAAAAGCATTTGATATCAAATTTATTTGACAAAAACTAGCAACGTGCAACAAACCATGTAAAGAGAAAGGTAAAAGATAATTACATCCACATGCAACCTGAATGTTTGTCCAAGGCCACTTTAAACCTGGATAGGGTAGTCATCGTCATGATCTCCTTTGGATATGTTGTATTAAGGCTGATAATGGAACTAGACGTGCTGTTTTCATTTTACTTCAGTAAATAAGTTCTCAGAAATCAAAGAGCCCCTTTTTAGGGCTAATACTTGATTTCTATATGAGATACATAGATATCCGAATGTTCAATCAAGAATCTCCTGTACTCCTCAAACATTGATATATTAAAGCAGTAAGGAACACTAATTTTCCTCTTCCAAATTGGCCACTTCTCTCATCTAAGTGAGTGACGTCACCAGTTTGGCCGTTCCTGAGTTCGGTTGGTCACTCGGTACTGCTTGGGAAAGGTTGCTGTCCTGATGAAGGCCGCAGATGTCGAAAGGCCTGATCCAGCGATTACTCACTCTAACGCTGTGTTTGATAGATCAGTGAGTTGTTATCCGGTTTTGGTCAGCAACTTAGTACCAAGCGAACGGTCATTTCAAGCAGAACAAGTAAAATAATAAAAAAATAAGTCTTCAATAACTCGTGATATTGGGGTTTTTTTTTTTCTTTAGTAGAATAATTGGTGCTTGTGCTTATCAACCCTGACATGTTAGACCGCTCTTAAAAATAAAATAGCTAAAGAAATGTATAAACTTTGTTATGTACTTACGTGGTAGATGAAAAAAAGACTGTACATCAAAAATTATGCAAATTCATCCAGTATTTATTTAATTATAAATAAAAACCGATTTTATCACTCGGTAGATATTTCCACCATTTTCCAGTGGTCAAGGACGATAACTCATATTTTCACGATTTCGGGGTTTGGGGTCTCCATTGTTTACAAAAATGTCAAAATTACGTAAAATCATTTTTTTTCTTTTTCTTATAATTTGATAACTACTGGATGAATTTGCGTAATTTTTTCTGCACAATCTTATTTTCAGCTAACACGTAAGTACATAATAAAGTTTATACATTCTTTAAATATTTCAATGTCAGGGTTGATATGCACAAGCACCGAATAATTATTTGGTAAAGAAAATAGTAAACAAAAGAAAACTTGTATAATTTCAAGTCAAGAACTCTGTGTTTTTGGATCGACGCTCTAATTGTTAATGAATGATTTTTAGTTAGTTTGGTGAGATTGTCTAAGTCCGGGGGGGGGGGGGGGGGGTTCTGTCTCGGAGCGACGTGGATTCGGTGAGCGAACAGTCGAGTGATGGGCATGCTTAAAGCATTAATAACAAAAACGGAAAAGAATAGACTTATTTTTTTGGACATATACATACTTATAATCTCACAAAATATTTAAATATTTCATAAAATAGATCCCAATAATAATTTTATTTCTGAATTTATTCTAAAAATGCTATTTTAAAACTGATTAGGCAATTTGTTCAAAACATCTGCTTTTCTATTAGAAAAAAAAACCCTTAATTTTTTAAAAGTTCATAATTAAAAACGACTTTTCAATATTATTTTGTTTTGATACTCAACCCCAGTTATTCAAAATCCACAGGTGTGACCATTGCTCACATGAGATAACACCTCAAAGTATTTTTAAACAAAACTTAATATTGTCAGTTGCCGTGTGACACAAATCATCTGTCATACTATAAGATAAATAATGGAACCTCCATGGAAATCTGTATAATTTACTGTTAATAATAATATTCCTTTTGAAATAATAAATGTCCATCAGGATCAGTACTATTAGAAAAAAAACAAAAAATACTCTTCTGTAAAAATAATTGACATTGTCCGCTAAATATTCTTTAAATAAAACGGATATGTTTCTTGTTTATTTAAAATTGTAGCAATTGAATTCTTTTTAAAACAAATATTCTCTGTCTTCTAATCGTAAAAATAATCGTCGGCTTAATATTCTTCAAATCAATGAAATGAATGTCACTTTTTAAAATGTATTTATTTAAAATTGTACTGTTTTAGTCAACATAATTTGATTTTGGAACAATTAATTTTAAAATGGGTTAAGTTGGAATTTTTTACTTTAGCTACATCAGATTAATCAAAAATCACTATCTTTACTGATTGCCCAATCTCATTTTTTTCTTCTAAATTTGCGCGAAAGGTAATAACGTACGTACGAACATGAAATGCTTTAGTGTATTATTATATAGATTAGAATTTACTTTTTCTATAATATATATATATATATATATATATATATGTGCATATATATATATATGAATGACCCAACATACTGATGATTACTTCTAAATAATTCTTTGTCTTTTTAGGTAATTCTAATCTTGTGTATACCATCATCCGAAAACGAAACGTATTCCACCAATTGGCTAACCTTCCGACTGACAATTCTGCGATCTCCAGGGCGTTAAGCAAAAGAGGCAAGAAATTGAACCACCCTCCCAGTGAATCAAAAGAACCAGAGACAATGGAAGGTGCCACCCCGGCTACAGAAGCTGAGCCAGGTACCCTGAAGGTTACCCTTGCAGCCACACCTCGTAAGTTCAGCACACAGAATGCACTTCTCCATCATCCCTTTTTTTTTCTTTTTGTAGCACTGGTACCTGGTGAGGCATTCACCCTAGTCGGGTTAAGCCAGTTTCCTCCAAAGGTGGAAGTTTTTAGGAAATATTAAATTTGCGAGCGGTCCCCAGTCACATGTTTATTCTGACGACCACAGACGGTTTTTGCAAGACTTTTTTTTTTTTCCTCATGATGCTGTCACCATCTTCCCACATACAGTGCCTGTTATCTGATATTCTCCAAAGGTCACCCATCTGATGCTGACGAAGCTAAGTGTTGCTTAACTTCAATGATCTAATGATAACCGTTGTGTCAACGTGATTATGCTATACTGTAGCACTACAGTGGACCAGTTCATCGATCCCAACAGATTATCGCGTGCACAGCTGGAGTCGTGTTGTTAACACATAGCAGTAGTTCTCTCTCCCCTCTTCTTTTTCATTGTTAACAGCCATCGCACGTCTGTCCTGATACGTGTTTAGGTAATTCTAAACTGGAGCATACCATCATCTGAAAACGAAACGTATTCCACTAATTGGCTAACTTTCCAAACAAATTTAGTTACTGGAATCTACTCGCTGGTGGCCAATGTGTATGCTGTAAACAAGCTCTTTTTCTCTCTCTCTCTCTCTTCTTTTTCTCTCTCTCTCTCTCTTCTTTTTCTCTCTCTCTCTCTCTCTTCTTTTTCTCTCTCTCTCTTCTTTTTCTCTCTCTCTCTCTTCTTTTTCTCTCTCTCTCTCTTCTTTTTCTCTCTCTCTCTTCTTTTTTTCTCTCTCTCTTTTCTTTTTTTCTCTCTCTCTTTTCTTTTTCTCTCTCTCTCTTTTCTTTTTCTCTCTCTCTCTTTTCTTTTTCTCTCTCTCTCTTTTCTTTTTCTCTCTCTCTCTCTCTTCTTTTTCTCTCTCTCTCTTTTCTTTTTTTCTCTCTCTCTTTTCTTTTTTTCTCTCTCTCTTTTCTTTTTCTCTCTCTCTCTTTTCTTTTTCTCTCTCTCTCTTTTCTTTTTCTCTCTCTCTCTTTTCTTTTTCTCTCTCTCTTTTCTTTTTCTCTCTCTCTTTTCTTTTTCTCTCTCTCTCTTTTCTTTTTCTCTCTCTCTCTCTCTTTTTCTCTTTCTCTCTTTTTCTCTTTCTCTCTTTTTCTCTTTCTCTCTTTTTCTCTTTCTCTCTTTTCTCTTTTTCTCTTTCTCTCTTTTCTCTTTTTCTCTTTTTCTCTTTCTCTCTTTTCTCTTTCTCTCTTTTCTCTTTCTCTCTTTTTCTCTTTCTCTCTTTTTCTCTTTCTCTTTTTTTCTTTTTCTCTCTTTTTCTCCTTTCTTTTTCTTTTTTTCTCTTTTTCTTTTTTTCTCTTTCTTTCTTTCTTTCTTCAAACAATGGGTGCAATGTGCACCAGTCCCAGAGAAGAAACTGCCACTCAAACCAAAAAAAATCACCTCTTTTGATCCCTCCTCGGTCATTGGTGACAAATGGGGAATCTCGCGCTTGAGATAGCCTCATTTTGGCCAATGACGCATGCATTGTGTCATTTCATCATAGTTTCGCTGATGTTTGCTTTGCAAGATTACCATGTCCACATACAAACAATTCGCCATCTCTTTCTTCGGTGAGATAAGTTTGCCACATTATCCGGACGAGAAATCTTTTTAGACTGAGGCAATTTTAATTTTTGTCCCAATCGAGAGGGTCCCTTTTTTGGATCTGTATTTTCTTCACATTAAAAACCGACCTTGTGTCTAACTCTGCCCTTGTAAAGAAGTAAGTAAATAGTCATATCCTGACACGTCGTCCTAATTTTAATCTTTTAATTTCTAATGGAATTTTCCACTTTTCTGCTTAATTTAACCTTATGTGGAAAATACCGTTTTAACATTATTTTTACAAAGTCACTCCCAATTTTGCTACTTTAAAATTTTTTTACAGAATAACCAAATCAATCGATGAAATATTTATAATAGGTATTTTGTTTCATCATTATATAAACCCCAAAAAGGGTTTATGTGTCATTAAAACTATATATATATATATATATATATATATGGATTTGTTTTTCTACATGTCTCCCTACTTGATTAAGCTATTGTCGATTCAGTTAAGGAATATCTAACAACTGAAGTAATATTAAAGCTAACAACCTGTATAAGAGTCAGATATATCCTAAGATTGAGTCCTGCAGCCACATCTGGGGAGGTGCCGCTCAGACCACTATTTCCTGCCTCGACAAAGTACAAAATTAACTTAGCAATTTACTGAGAGATGATCTCTTCTCTTCCCTACAGCCCCTTTCTTACTGAAGAGACATTGCTAGTTTTTCTGTAGTCTATCATTATTTCCATGGTAGATACTCGGCTGAGCTCCAATTTCTGCTCCCCCCTCTCTCCCGTAAAACCTTCATAGCAATAACTTGCCTTACTACCAACACTACAAAGAACCTTCCCTTTCTTCTTCTGTGTACCTAAAATTAAATGGAACTTCCATGAACAGTTTCTTTCCAAGAACGTTTCACCTGTGGAACACATTACCGTGGGACTGCTTCCCTACACAGTACACCATGGTAGTTTTCAAGTCCAGTGTCAACAAATATCTGTTGAGTCGTCCTCTGAATTAATCAAACATCGTTCACAATCCTTTCGTAGTACAGTTCCACCATCCAACTGACAATCTCATTAACCTTTTATCTCCGAGTGGTGAACCATTAGTATAAAAATCAACGCTGATCTTTTTTTTTTTCTTTTTTCTTTTTTTTTTCTTTCTTTTTTCTTTTTCAGGTATTGACAACATGACTGAAAAATCTCCCCCTGATGAGGGTCACCAGCAACCGACTCTGAAAGAACTGGCAAGTTCTGCTGGAACGCACAATGTCCAACCGACAAATGAAATACAGGATCCAGATGAGGAAGAGGAGGAGGAGGATGAAGAGGAGGAGGAAGATGAGTCTGAAAGAATATCTGACCGACCCCCTCTCAGCAAAGCACACAGTTTGGTAAGAAAGAATAACAATTGACTATCACCCTAAACCCCCACCCCACCCCCCTCAGCTTTTATCTGTCTATCCCTTTCTTCCTTCCTTTTTATACTTGTATCGTCATATCGTACCCCAAAATAAGAATTTATTTTATTTAAAGAAAACTTTTTTGTAAATAAAAAACGTCATAACAAATTGGGTTTAATATTAGGTAGCCTGCCCAAAGAGTGAATGAGGTATTTTGGTGACTGGAACTAGTTTAGAGAATAGACCAAGAGAATGACACACGACCGCCACCCACCCAACCCAACTCTGGCCTTGTGTCACATCTTTTGTAACTTTCCATTTTTTACTTCAAAGAAATGTATCATCCAAAAGATAAATAAACCATGGCTTTTTGGCTAAGATCAGAGTGTAGTATCTGTTCCGATGGATGCTACACTCTGTAGACTGGTACCGTCTTGGCCTTCAGGCCTTGATTCTGCCAGTATGAGGTACTGTCCTGTGCAGTTCTAGAAGGTGCATCCTCCCAGGCTTTGCCTTCTCACCCTTTGAGAAGGGGTTAGTTTATTGCTAATCACCTGAGGCACCCCTACCGGGGAATGCCAACAAGGCTGGTCAGGTAATTTTTGTAGGTCAGAGTGTTTGTCCTCTAGGGTGCTAGCTTTTCAATCCCACTTTTCTGACATTGTGTCACATCTTACCGCTGTGGGAGGGAGATAAAAATAATGTAAAAAAAAGATGCATATACAGGGTGCAGACTATATTTGTTTGCAAGATGTCTAGGAAATATCACACAGTAGTTTAATTTTTTGAAATTTATTCATCAAACTTGGGTCAATTTGTCTTCGTGACACCCATCCCTCTCTCGCCTAACTGCAACGCAACGACAGATTAGATGACGGTCCTCGGTATGACCTTAAGAGACATCTAGTGGTGAGGCCTCCATTTGGAAGCTGTGGGGAATGTGGAGTTCCCCCTTAGTTGCCATTGCTCGCAGGTCCACTCTGGCCTGGAGTGGTAGTACCTGTAAGGGCCCCATCTATGGGTCAAATAGAACCTACTGGTGCTACCAAATCAGGCTGTCTGAAGTTATTGACTTCCTGACTCAAAATGCACCAAACATTGATGTTTTATTGTTTTTTTTTTTCCTTTGCAAAACTCAATTATGTTCTGCAAAATCCAAAACAAAAAAAAACAATTTCTCTTCTTCCGTCTTCTTCCCTCTCCCCTTTTTCTCCCCCCCCCCTTTCACTCAACCAAACACCATGGATAAATACTTAAACATATAAAGAACTTGAAGCATAAAAATCTTCAACAAAATGACCAGATTCGGCATTAAATAACCCGAAAAGAGTTGATATGTCGTAAAACAAAACAACCAACCAAACTAAGATTAGATGGATCTGCAATGTGAAATCTGACCAAATCCAACACATCAGGTCAGAGGATTTGCTGACAGCGCTACATTTGCCCAGCATAGGTGTTTTCCCAAGGATGACTCGATTATGCTAGTATTGTCATGTGGAACGTTTATCCTCCTTGATAAACTGTTGCAGAAGCATGGATGTCTTGAATTGCAGGAAGGTTGACCAGTCAAGGAAAACTTGGAAGCAAGTGATTGGACAAGACCACAGAGTGGAATTTAGAGACAGTTGACCCGCTGAAGCGTGAGAACTGAAGAGTGTGTGTGTGTGTGTGTGTGTGTGTGTAAAATAAGAAAACGTCTGATGCCTTAACAAGGGGAAAGTCATGTTAAATGAATAGAAAAAAAAAAGACTTATTCTGTCGATTTCACTCTGCCTTTAGTTTTAATGACAACCTTGAGGCGACCTTGGAACTGGCCACAGGTTGTCATTACTATTTCTTGACTTAGGTCCCCAAAGTTTCTGGTGATACTCGCCGTTTAGTTCGTCTTTTGTATTGCAGCTGGAACTGTTGGTTTTCACCACGCCGCCCCTCCCCCCCCTCCTACAAGTCGAGAGAGTTGTAATCAGGCGAGTTGGAAGGCCAGATGTCTGGTGAGGTGTGGTCAACGAAGTTCGCTGACAACCCAGCCTGGGTTTTCTGGCTGGTATTGCTGGTCACTGAGTCTTGCTGCCACATGTACGGCCTACTTGTAGCTACTTGGTCAGCACCCCCCCCCCCCATCCTTCCACTTCTAGCTGCCTATTCCTTCTTTCCTTCGGATTTATATTTACTGCTATTGCATTGCACCCCCAAATATATATTTTTTTTATACTTAAAAGTGATGCATATACATAGTAATGACTATTGTTTAAAACAAATCTTTACTAACTGGATCAAATGGATTTCAGGCACCCCAAAACAAAGCACATATGAAAATCTCTGCGATGTTTTTTTTAATATACCGTCTTTTTTCTTAAAATAAATACAAAAATCAAACAATGCAGAATAGTTTTCATTAAAAAAAAAAAAAAAAAAAAAGTTTTGAGTATTTTCTGTCTGCGTACAAGTTCAATGTGCATGCGTGAGTAACCGGAAGTGAAAGCAACTGGTGTTAATCCGAATCTGTCCATTTCATATGTGCTTTGTTTTGGGATACCTGAAATCCATTTGATCCGACTATCTTTCTCAATTATTAATCGGCAACTTGATCATCATCGTATTCGATTTAACATCTATTTTACATGGTGATATGTGTTGGACGATTTATAGAAATTGACTTCCAACCTAACCTATTTCTGGCCAGGTCTTTATTTATCCCTCTTTCTCTCAAAAACACCCTTGTCACTTCCTTAAATGTTTTTCTTGCCCCCCCCCCTCTGTGAACTGACCCTGCTACCTCAATTGTTCTACATCCACTAATCCAAGAACCTTGTCCATTCTTTCAACGTGGCCATACCATCAAAGGCTACTCTTTTGCACACATCTCCCTATACTGTCCAGATTTAATCTTCCTTTGAGGTCATCAGATCTAAATCTGTCTTTAAGAATCACATTACACATCAATCGTATCATTCTCATATCATTTCTCTCCACGCAACGCATGTCTTCAACCCTAGCTCTGTATTTAGAAAATTTTGGAGCTGATCTCAATCAAACCAAATATGTGTTTTAATTAAAAATTAATCCCAATTTTGATCAACATTTAAACACATGGTATTTTTAATATGGAAATCCTCTTCTATGTGATAAACGTATGGAAGTGCTATTTCAAACTTATGCGTGATGGATATATGAAAATGCGGTGCTTATGCTGATTAGCGGCCATATAAAAAATTATTTTTATATAAAAACAATAATATATACTTATTAAGCATTATATTCTTACTCACTGTACGAAAAAGTAGAAAAAATTATCCACTAGAACTTTAATTACAAGTATTTTTCCATTCTGCGTATCATAACAGCGATTCGTTCAGTAAGCCTCCATCTTGTTTTTTAAGAAGATTTCAGTTATCTGCCCTTCAAATCTTCTAAAAAAACAAGATGGACGCTTACTGAATGAATCGCTGTTATGATACACAGAATGGAAAAATACTTGTAATTAAAGTTCTAGTGGATATTTTTTTCTACTTTTTCGTACAGTGAGTAAGAATATAATGCTTAATAAGTATATATTATTGTTTTTATATAAAAATAATTTTTTATTTGGCCGCTAATCAGCATAAGCACCGAATATGCTATTTCAAACTTAAGATACCCTAAAAATACTAATTTGGAAACATATGCATTAACTTCAGTCACCTTCCCCTACACATACACTAGTATTAACAAGCACCGTTGGATGTATTCTGTTCTTTTTAAAATTTTGGTGTGGGTGGAGGGTAATATACTAATTTTATTTTCCTATTTTTTAATATCTTTTGGTGTTTTGGGAGTTTAATGTTTCGAGAAAATCTGTATGAATTTAAATGCGTGCATACTTTGATCAGCTTTTTTGTGTTGAGACTTTTTTAAAGTCTAATTAAAAAACAGACTATTTGATATGATTTATGAAAATTAATTTAATGATTAAATTTAATTGAAATTAAATATATAATTAAAATGAATATTTTCATTCTCTAGTCAAAATTGAAATTAAATAAAAATGAATATTAATTTTTATTCTATAATCAAAATTATAATCAAAATTAAATATGTGATTAAATTAAGTATATAATTAAATGGATATCTTCATGATATTATTTATTTTCATTTTATATTCAATAAATAAGTTTGTCTACTAACATTGCTTATTCTAATACTAGCAAAGAAACCCAGTATTGCCTGGGAGCAATAATTTGAAAGTAGGGGGTAAGGGTCTTGGACAATTTATTTTTGATAGCTGAGAAATGTTTTAAGCACATTAGTTTTTGAAAACTGCTCCTCATTTTATTTACCTCCTCTCCAGGAGGTTAGACACAAGGTCAGATGTGGGTTTTAATGAAAGTGTTTTTATAGAACGAACTGGATTTGAACCCGGCACACTCAGGTCCTCAGTCCGCGTCATTAACCACTTAGCCACCCTATATTTACTCTTGAATAGAGAATTGGATTTTCCAGATCACAATTTACTATACTTGTTTACAGGAGCTGTGAAATAGCCCAAACATCTAACTCCCACTCCTGAAATCTACCTGGACTTAGGGTTAGTGGGAGGGTCAAGGGAAGTTTTGTTTTTGTTCAGGGGTGCTATGCCACCCGTTCTTCGGATTAGTGGAAGGATTAAGGAGGTATTTTTTTTTGGGGGGGGGGGTCTTAGGATTTATGGTAGGGTTTAGCAAGTTTTTTATCCCCCCTCCCCCCCCCCCCCAATAAAACATACACACACACACACACAATTTATCTCCCTTAACGAAAACTAAAAAAAGCTGGTGATATGCCCTTAAAACGCTATCCGGTTAGATAATGGCCTGGAAACGGGTGATCATTTTATGTTAAATTCATATTTGAAACAGATCTCACACTCGAAATTCTAAATTGCCCCCCCCCCATCCCCCCACAAGTTTTTCAGAGTGTACACATGTAATCACATAAAAAAAAGTAGAATCTTATTTTTGGGCGGATGGGGGTGATTTAGCTGACGATCCTCATCTACAAATTTATCTTACCAAAAAAATGTAGATATCATTTTCTTAATTTGACAAACTTTTTATTTCTTTCTCTTTATGTATTGTATTTTAGATTTTGATAAACTCGATGTGAGATTTTCATCTATTTTTCCCCTTGTGTCATCTTTTTCCTATTCATCCACTTGTGTCGTTTTTTACCTCTGCCATTGTTACCCAAATTCGATTAATTTTTTTTTTTTTTTTTTTACCAAGATCGATAATTACACATTTTAAAAATTATTTTAAATGTGTTTTTATTACTTATCACTAGCCCATCATCCAAGTTGTTTTTAGTTTTGTTTTTTTTTGCACTGCCCTTATACACACACACACACACACACAAAGGGTATGTGGCCCTCCAGGTTGGGAAATTCATCAGATATCGATAGGGATATAGTTTTATAACAATTTCGTTCAATTAATAATTTAATGGCCAAATGATACCATAATAATTTAATTTTAAAATCCTATTTTTAAAAAAATATAATAATTTGGAGAAATAACGGTATAGTTTAAAATTATAAAATGACTCCTTGGCTTTTTGGTTAGAAGCAAAGTGTAGTATCTGTTCTAATACGCCCCTTTATCTGTTCTGTCCTCAGTCGGTGAAGGAGAAATCCTTCTATACTGAGGCAATTTAAATTTTTGTCTCTATCCAGAGTGCCCCGTTTTACGGAGCTGGATTTTTGTTGCATTTTCGCTTATCGAGCATGTATAAACCATTATACACCTGTCAGGACCCAGGTTTCGGATCGTCTGTTTACAAAACCATTCAAGACGCTAATATTAATTTATAAAAGGGTTTATTAAAAAGAGAAGTAAAGTCACAGAAAGAATGGTTACTTGCGTATGAGCGAGAGAGAAAGACGGATAGCTTGTCTTGCTACACCTAGTTACATTGTGTGCCGCCTCCTCCCTATTGGGGATGGCGCCATGGACACTTCTTTGCTTAGTGTCACCAGAAAAGAAAGAAAATCTCCATCTGGAAGTCAGATAGTTTTGTCGACTTCCATTCTGGGGTCATCTCTGACCACTTAGGTGTCACAAGTTTTTTCATTCAAACAACAGCTTTTGTTATGTAACATTTTCCCCACATTAAAAACCGACCTTTTGTTTAACTCTGCCCTCGTTGAGAGGCAAGTAAATAGGAACTCCTGGGCAACGCCGGGTATGCATAGCTAGTAACTGAATAAAATTAGTACTGAATGGTCTAAAGTGTCTCTGGGCAATTCAGTTAATTTACTAACCTATTACTAAAAACAATATTCTACTAATAAAGAAATACAGCGAAAAAAATAAGACTTAATTTTTTACAGGGAAGGATTGTTTCTTGGCTATTTAAAACCAGTTTATACGTAAGTTAAATAAATATTGTATTTTTATTTCTTCATTTTAAAAATCTTAAAATAAATAAATGTTAATTATTTTCAAATCTAAAATAAAAAAAGAAACTTGTATTAACTGTCTAAGAAATTTTTGAAAAAAGCGCATCTGCAAAGTGTTGTTATGCCTACCTGGTGCGGCATACACCCCGGGCGAGTTGAGCCGGCTTCCTCCAAAGGCGAAAGTTTCTAAGGAATATTAAATTCACAAACGGTTCGCAGTCGCTGTATGTACCAATCAGGGGTGATGAAAACATTAGTTTTTGTTGTTTTTTTTTTGTTTTTTTTTCTTGTTTTTTTTTTCAGGGAGGTGTCAACGTCCTCTCACATATTCCCAAATGGTCACCCATCTCGTATTGACCAGGCTCAAGATTGCTTAACTTCAACGATCTAATAAGAACCGGTGTGTCAAATGTGATTATGCCCCGTTCTTTTACTGGCCATAAATGCAAAAGCTGTCTCAGCAAAAATGAAGAATCAGAACAAGAAAGGTTTTTCAAAGCTTACAATTCATTGTAGTAGAATTGCGACATTCTCTTGGTACCAAATACTACAATATTAAGAATTTGAAGCATAACATCTTTTACCATTAAATAACCCAAAAAGGGTTGATATGCCCTAAAAACAAAACAAAAAAAAATCAGCTGTTCATTTCTACATGGGTTAAATTTTGGCTTTTAAAACATCCAATATTCGGACCAGCCTTGTTTGTCAGAAAGCTGTTCAATATTTTACAAAGTGATGCTTGACTAGAAGGTCAGGCAATCCGATCACATGTTAGTTCGGGCAGTTGTATGAAGTTACGACTGCCTAATGGTTCATGAGAACGTGTGTTCTGTTTGCTGTTGTGAATAGCCAGTATTATTAGTCAAGATAACCAACATTATAATAATGAAGGATGATGTTAGACCTAACACTGTATTAACGATCCTGCCAAGAAAAATATGCCTGGGAAATTATGTATCATCCACCATATTCTCCGGAACTCGCACAAATAGACTACCATCTCTTTAGAAGTTTGAAAAATAACGTTATATATTTTATTATATATATTAGAGATGGGTGGTTTTACCGAAAAACCGCGGCTTTTCGATTTCGTCTCCATACCGAATACCGAATCGTTTTTTTTAAAAAAAAACGTAACCGTTCGGTATTGTTTTTACTACAGTAAGCCACCATATACAAGGAAACACGGTTGAAAAAATTTCCGATTTGAATAAAATTGAATATTACCAAAAAATGTTATATTGGTAAGAGGACAGATTGAACAAATATATGATAAAAACATTTAATTGACTTGTAGGAAGAAATCTTTGTTTACAGTTTGTTTATCATTAACATTTTGAATTTTCAAATGAAAAAAAAGAGGAATACTACAGACAACATGACATCGTATTTTTAGCATAAACTATTTTCAAATGAAAAAGAAAAAATCAAATGCGTTCCGTATGATGTCGAAAATCTATTTGATTCAACTCAAAATTGTAAAATAATTATTTATGTTTGTTTCAGAGTTATCTAAAAAAATAAGTTATTAAAATGAAATTAAAAAAACAAACTTGTTGTAAAAGTAAATAAACGAAAAGTAGCGAGCGAGTATAAACATTTAAAAAGAAAAAAAGTAATTGCCAATGCTAGTATCACTTTATTCGGATTTTAAAAATTATTTTAAACATTAGGCATTTCATTGTTTACTTTTGAAAAGCCACTTCATACATAAATTGTCATTTCTAGAGAACTATCTCTCAACTATACCGTTTTCTCTCCTAAAAATGGGTTATTCAAAAAGTAGACTATGCAACGATTTATATTTTACTAAATTGTTAATATGGTATTTATTTAGAGTTGACAATTTATTCGAAAGTTTAATAATTAAACTTTAATCCAAGTCATGAATTCTATGACTAAAATTACCTTAAAGCTTAAAAAGTGACTTTAGGTGAATTAATAATCTCTACTTTTTTTTTAACCATCCTTCCTTTTCCCTTGACGCGGTTTCGGGTGTACTACTAGTCTTTTATGCATGTCTATAAAGTTTTATTACCCTGTCTTAAAAACAAATATTAATAATAACTAATCATCACACAAGAGAATGATTAGCTTCCATAGTAAAAAGTTTTTTTCAAAAAAACCGAACCGTAAACCGAGGTTTTAAGGGAAAAAAACGAAACCGATACCGAAACCAAAATTTCAAAACCGCCCAACTCTAATATATATATATATATATATATATATATATATTGTTGGCACGAGAATGAATGTGAACTCTTGCTCTCATCACCATTTTTATTATTGTTTTTTTTTTGTTGTTTTTTTTTAAGTTAAACATTGTTTTTGATGTTTATGATATGCAAAATCCTCTAGTCGGTAAGTCTGAGTTGGATGTAGGTTACTTTTCAGGGTACCTTTGGCTAGAAAGCTCAATGTAATTATAGAGCAACATTAGCAATGTTGTATGGAAAAACTCAAACCACCATGTCAGGTGTAATGAACAATTTATTTTATCTATCTTATGACAGAATCTTCACACACAACTGTAAATTTGATTTCATCCCCCCCCCCCACCTCTCGAAGGATAAGTTTTTTTTTTTAGCTCCTTATATCAAGTGGCATCATGCCTTGTCTGGATTGATTTCCATAAAATATATATATATATATTTGTCGCTCCTTGAAAGTAGAGCACTGTAATTGGTAGTATTAACACAGCATGACGTCACTTGCTTATAATGCATCATTCCTTCCCTTAATAGAAGTAGAATGCCTCGACGTCAAAGCCGCCGTTAAAGTGTTAAAATTATCATAGTTTATTCGCTGTTTACAATTGGCCCAGCGATTAGCGATGTCGGACTGGAGTTGAAAAATACTTGAGGTCCGGGGTTTCGAATTGCATGACCGGTAGTGAATAGTCATATCTCTATGCTGATGAGTCCCGATTGAAAAAGGACGAAACGTATACGTACATAGATAATAAACAATAACAAATATTTATTATATATATTAGAGTTGGGCGGTTTTGAAATTTTGGTTTCGGTATCGGTTTCGGTTTTTTTCCCTTAAAACCTCGGTTTACGGTTCGGTTTTTCGGTTTTTTGAAAAAAAAAATTTTTACTATGGAAGCTATTCATTCTCTTGTGTGATGATTAGTTATTATTTAACGTTTAGTTGAATTATGCCACTGTTTCGATAATTTTGTGACTGAATCATTCTCCATGATATGAATCATATAAGTTTTAAGGTGTTGACTGTTGTAATCAAAGTTCTGATATCTTTTTAACAGTTAACTCGTTAAAACAGTGACCAAAGATTCATGAAAGATTTCTGAAGAATAAAACTGAGTTTGAATATACATTCTATCTAATTCTTTAACCCATCAGAAACTAAAATATAACTCAGAAATGCAAGAAATTAAAAAACGAAAATTTATTTAAACAAACAAAATAATTTGACAAATAAAATTAAGCAAAAATGATGATGAAAATGAAATATTGTCAAAATTATTTGACAGATAAAAATTTTAATTTTTTAATAAGTGAAAATGTTTGCAAGACGTTGTGTCTTGTCGCGTAAAATAAACACACCATATACTTCTCGAATTGCCGGTGTTGACTGTTGGGATGTCTGTCATTTTGTGTGCTCGAAGTTCTGTCAACTGGTGCGTGTTGAGGTTAATATTTGTTTTTAAGACAGGGTAATAAAACTTTATAGACATGTGTAAAAGACTAGTAGTACAACCGAAAACCGCGCCAAGGGAAAAGGAAGGATGGTTAAAAAAAGTAGAGATTATTAATTCACCTAAAGTCATTTTTTAAGGTTTAAGGTAATTTTAGTCATAGAATTCATGACTTGGATTAAAGTTTAATAATTAAACTTTCGAATAAATTGTCAACTCTAAATAAATACAATATTAACAATTTAGTAAAATATAAATCGTTGCATAGTCTACTTTTTGAATAACCCATTTTTGGGAGAGAAAACGGTATAGTTGAGAGATAGTGACAATTTATGTATGAAGTGGCTTTTCAAAAGTAAACAATGAAATGTCTAATGTTTAAAATAATTTTAAAAATCCGAATAAAGTGACACTAGCATTGGCAACTACTTTTTTTCTTTTTAAATGTTTATACTTACTCACTACTTTTCGTTTATTTACTTTTACAAGTATTTTTTTTTAATTTCATTTTAATAACTTATTTTTTTAGATAACTCTGAAACAAACAAATAATTATTTTACAATTTTGAGTTGAATCAAATAGATTTTCGACGTCATACGGAACGCGTTTGATTTTTTCTTTTTCATTTGAAAATAGTTTATGCTAAAAATACGATGTCATGTTGTCTGTCGTATTTCTCTTTTTTTCATTTGAAAATTCAAAATGTTAATAAACAAATTGTAAACAAATTTCTTCCTACAAGTAGCAATATACATGAAAAAATTTAAATTGCTTAAAAAATCTCAATAATGGCATATATAGAAAGAGCTTGATGATCTAAGAAAGAATCTTTTTAAATTTTTTAAAATCTGACTAAAAATAAGGAAGTTATGACTATTTATGTGCCTCGCACAATTGGATATTTTCCCCTCTTTAATACCATATGCGTTTCGTCACAATTTTTACACTAATTTTTCAGTAAAACTGTTATATCTTTGTTAAAACACAAGATTAAGCAATGAAATTTACCATATAAGTGTATTTTTGTACAAGGAATCAGAATATGCCACTGAAAAACTCCAGAAATTAATGGTTTCCAAGTAATCTGCACTAAGTGCACATAAATATGCTGCAATACCTTAAAAATACCATGAATCCATTAAAAGAAAGAAGTTAAAAAACTCAAAGTTGAATTGTAATACATTTTATGTACAAGAAACTAAAATCTAATACTAGGACTGTTTAAAAATGAATATATTGCAAGATTTCTTTAGCATTATTGTAGATTTACACCTTCTGCTAACTCACCCCCTTACCTCCCCAAAATATGAGATTCTACTTTTTTTATTTAGGCAATTACATGTTAACACCCTGAAAAACTTGGCAGAAAGAAAGAAACAAAAACAATTATTTTAGAATTTAAAGTGCGGATCAGTTTCACATAAAATAATCCCCCATTTCAATGCCATTCTAGCGTTTTAGGACAGTTAATTATTTTTTCTATGGGAGATAAATCCTGTGCGTTTTTCTTGTTTTTTTTTTTTTCTTTTTTTTAAGACGATTATAAGGGTTTTTGTGGGAGGAGGGGGGCTTACCACTTGAACTTCAGGTTAGTGGTAGGGCTAGGGGCAATTAAGTGTGAACACCCTGAAAACTTAGCAGAAAGAAAAAAAACAATTCATTTAGAATTTCGAGTGGGGGATTAGTTTCACATATATTTAATGCAGAATAATTCACCATTTCCGGGCCATTCTAGCGTTTTAGGGCATTAATCAATTTTTTTCTATGGCAAATAGACCCTGTGCGTTTTTTTTTATGGGCGTCTTCTTTTTTTTTCTTTTTTTAGACGATTATGTGTGGTTTTAATGGGCTTTTTTGTAGGATTAGGGCTTCCTACTCGGACTTAGGGTTAGTGATAAGGTTAAGGAAGGGGTTTTGTTTTGGATGGAGGTTGCCATTCGGACTTAGTGTTAGAGTTAAGGGAGTTTTTTAGGAGTGGCTTGCCACTCATATTTAAGGTTAATGGTACGATACGTTCAAGATGGCATTTTTAGGAGGTGGGCTTGTTAGTCGTTAGTCGTACCTAGAGTTAATGGTAGAGTAATTATTTATTTTATAAATTTCACTAAAAGGCAAGAATGCCCGGGAAATCGGAGATCATTTTACATTAAATTTATATGCGAAATTGATCCCCCACTCTAAATTCTAAAATATTTGTTGTTGTTTTTTTTCTTTTTTTCGCCAAAACTTTAAGACGTAATCGCCTAAAAAAGTAGAATCTTAATTTTTTTTTTTAAATTGTCGACTAGAAATTCATTACTACTAGAAGTTCGAAAGTTGAGTGAAAACCAGTATTTTTTTAAGTATTTTTTATAAAAGAACCAAATAGGATTAACTTTTTTAAGCACAAAAAGTATTATCTTTTTTTACAAGACGCTGCTGCTGATTGATTGTTATATCAGCAATACTAGTAGCCATTGTTGACTTTCGCTCAAAAAAAGGACAATATTTTTTAGGATAAGATAATTTAAAATTACTATTACCGAAAGACAAAACAACGTATAATTATAATTTTAATGCATAAAAAAAGATGAAAGATTAATTTATTTACTAGTTGGGTACGAAAAATGTAACAACATTTTCTATATTCATATTCTCAAATGTTTAAAATTCGTTCTAGAATGAAAATAAACAAAAATCGCCTCGTGTTTATAGCAGTAATTGCAGTAATATATTTGTTCAATCTGTCCTCTTACTAATATAACATTTTTTGGTAATATTCAATTTTATTCAAATCGTAAAATCTTTTCAACTGTGTTTCCTTGTATATGGTGGCTTACTGTATTAAAAACACAATACCGAACGGTTACGGTTTAAAAAAAAAAAACCGATTCGGTATTCGGTATGGAGACGAAACCGAAAAACCGCGGTTTTTCGGTAAAACCGCCCATCTCTAATATATATATATATATATATATGAATAAATGCGAAAGTTTATTTTTTTCCATCTATCCTAACTATATTAACATCAAAACTTGTTAGGATTATTTAATTCTAATGATGTAAAAATATATTGAAATACCCTATATATAGGCATCTCCAACTCACTCAAACAAATCTCGATTTTACTCATTTGCATATTTATTTATTTTTAAGTTTTTAATAAATTGATACTCTGTAATATACCTTTCTACTTTGTATTGTCAAATTATCTTCTACATATGCAATCGTTTCATCGATAGTACTATTATAATTATAAATAAAATAAGATAAAGAGATTTTATTAAAAAAATGATAGCGTTTAAAAACTTATGTAGAATTTCATTTTCAAGGGAGATAATTTACTTCGGCTTTAGGAAAGTGTCAAATATTGCTGAGATGTCGAACAGATACTACACTTTGATCTTAGCCAAAAGGCCACGGAACCAGCAAATTTTCATTTAAGCGTTTCACGTGGACAATGAAACTTGCCATGGTTTTTAATGTTATCTAAATAAATAAATGCAAAAGTTTTTTAAAACGGTTTATGCTTATTTAATTCTCTGTAGTATATTTTCATTATTCATGATACATTCCTCCCAGGCATTACCTCCTCTTCGGGGGGGCGGGGGGTGTACAGTATACATCTGTTCCTCACATTACCATTTCTTCAGGATTACCAGTTTTTTGTGTGTGTGTGTGGGGGGGGGGGTTAGTGTACTATCTATTCTGTTGTCATGATATCATCCTCCCAGGCATTAACCCCTCCTTTTTTTTTGGGGGGGGGGGGGCAGTGTATGTAGTTCGCTCATCATGATATCATCCTCTCAGCCTCTCATTTGCATATTTATTTATTTTTAAGTTTCTAATGAATTAATATTTTCTAATCTGTTAATAATTGAATACATGCGTTTATTTTTTAATAAATGTGTTGTTGTTGTTGTTGTTGTTGTTGTTGTTGTTGTTGTTGTTGTTGTTGTTCCTATTCCTATTTTCTTCCTCCCACGAGAGCAGAGTTAGGCATAATGTCAATATTTAACGTGGGGGGAATCCAGCTCCCCTAAAATGGGCACTCTGAATTGGAACAAAAATTTCAATTGCCTCGGTCTAGAAGGATTTCTCCTTCACTGACAGAGAACATAAAAACTAAGTGCAGATTCAGTACAGATACTACATTTTGCTCCTAGCCAAAAGGCCAAGGAGTTAACATGTTGGTAGTGATGATGATGATTTGTCATAGAAAAGAAATAAACCTCTAATCTTTCTAAATTACAAAAAAAAGTATTTTTCTTTGATCTTTTTTATGTATTTTTCTTTCTTTTATAATAAAGGTGAAAAGTTTGACCAATTGACATTCCACCCTTATGTTTATTGATTTCATTATATAGCCAGTTTTAATGGGGAATTCATTTTAATTTTCATGTTGAAACAAAATAAAATTAATTCGACGTTGAATATCAATTGACCTTTTGGTTGTTTTTTCCTAAAACAAAAATTGACGATGTTCATGCACAGTATATTTCTCTCACATTGGAATATATCAAATAACACTACGACAATCATCATTTAAAAATTTTTTCTCTAAATTACCAAAATGTCAAATGAAAATTATTTCTTTTGTTTCTGTAAAGAAGACTACAGCGTCAGTAATTGCCGCCCGGAGGGCCGGTAGTTTTTGCTAGTATATATATATATTCATAATTCACATCTATTATTGTTTCCTCTTTGAATAAACTTTCTTTCTTTCCTTGTGTTTTCAGCCGGTATCAACCAACAACCCGATGGGTTCCCCTGATGTGAACACAGTTCGGGCCCCCATGATGCGAACGGGGTCTCTGGCCGCTGGTTCCACTTGGGTAGCCAACCCCGACTGGGTGATGACCTGGAAACAAAAATTACCCCTGCAGACTATCATGCGTATGCTCCAGGTGCTTGTGCCACAGGTGGAGAAGATCTGTATTGACAAGGGGTTGACCGATGAGAGTGAAATCCTCAAATTCCTACAACACGGAACTTTGGTCGGATTGCTTCCCGTGCCACACCCGATTCTCATTCGAAAATACCAAGCCAACAGTGGCACCACTATGTGGTTCCGGACATACCTCTGGGGTGTTATATATCTCAGGTAAGCAAATTTTTTTTATTTTTTTATTTATTTATTTTTTTTACTTCATCTTTTTCATCATCATCATCTTCTTCTTCCTGACCCCAAATGCATCAAACATTGATGTTTTATTGTTTTTTTTTCTCTTTGCAAAACTCAATCATATTCTGCAAAGCCCAAAACATAAAACAACAAATTTCTTCCCTCCACCTTTTCCCTCTCCCTCTCTTCCTCCCTTTCACTCCACGCTTTTCTTTTTTTCCCCAACTGGGTCAACAGTTTGTCGTGGTTAGCAACCCATGATGCTTAAGGACGGGATCATAGTGGTTGAGCAGACCGTGACCTGGGTACAAATAGGACATGGCCATGCAACGCACCACTTTGACCCTTACCTGGGCTAGACGGGCCGTCGGAGAGGCTCAATCCGATCAATCGGCTGGTCGCGACAAGCCCTAATTCAGAAGACATAATCAACACTTTGCATAACCCATACATGTACTACGAATAATGTTTCCCAGATGGCTGAATTAGAAGGCGGTGGCTGTAGGATCAATCGGTTTGGCGGAAAAGGACTGACATGGTTGTACCCCCTCCCCCTATCTGTTTTCCTATTTCTTGGGTGGTGAAACGGGAAGGAAGAGCAAGTGCTCGCAGACCCCTTTGTTCAGGTAGGTGTCAGAGCCTGACGTCCGGGAAAGGAGTCAGAGCCTGACAATCGGGCGGGGGGGGGGGGGGGGAAGAAGTCAGAGTAGGCCTTCTTTATTTAAAAAGTGTTTATTATCCTAGATAAAGCGGGTGTTTAATCAAAAAGTACTCAATATCGTAGATAAAGCAATTGGGTTTAAACGCAGCATTGCCTGAGATAAAAATACTGATGTTCTGGAATGAGTCATATCCTGAGGTTTGAGAAGAGTCAGAGCCTGAGGTTCTGAGAAGCAAAGAAGTCAGTGTAGGCCTCCTTAATTTTAAAAGTGCTCATTATCCTAGATAAAGTCGGTTTTTAACCAAAATGTGCTCAATATCCTTAATAGAGCTGGTGTTTTTAAATGCAGCATTGTTCAGGATAAAAAACTGATGTTTGGGAAGGAGTCAGTCAGATGTTTGAGAAACAGACAAAGCAGGAGGTAAGGGATAAAATCGGAGCCTTCAGTTCGGGAAGGAGTCGCAGTCTAGAGTTCGGGAAGGAGTCACAGCCTTCAGTTCGGGAAGGAGGTAGAGTTGGACATTCTGAGAAGGAATGACAGTTGGAAGTTTGGGAAATGAAGAAGTCAGTATTTCGCCGATTGTTCGTAATTCGGCTGTTTCTCTAGCATTTTCGACCTTCTTTGTCGTCCTCAGGAGTAGTTTTAAAAAAAATTATAAATGAGAAGACTTTAGTTATTATTTTTATAGATATCTTGAAGGTTGAATGAAGGAAAAGAGAGGGTGTGTGGTTGAGTTGATTATTATTGTATATTTACTTTTGTCTTATATTATATTTTATTCTATTTGTTTAGTTTTATTATTTATTTTTTTTTTTTTATTCCTTTATTTTCATTTAATTATGAAATACATTTAGTATGTTAGTACCGGTGTTGAAAGCTATTTTGTTAATACTGGGCTGTTTGGTTTTAATGAATATTGCTTCTAGTATTTTAAGTCTGTTTATGCAGTTATTTTTGTGTATGATTTTGGTGTTAGATGTTAATATTTTCCATATGTCAGCCGACTGTAGTCTTTTGTTATGTGAGGTAATGTGGCGTTGGATGACGCTGGTATCGGATAAATGGTAAGTTAGACGTCGGCCTCATATCAAAATTAGATTTCAGTGACCATGTCTTTATTCATTTTTAAAAAAATCCAGTTCTTGACAGACTGTTTAGTCATAACTTAAACAACCAAAATACAGAATTATATATTTTGGATTTTCTAAGAGTGTGATTTATCAGAAGGAAAGGCCCAAATCGTGTCCACAAACATCAGAAAAAAAACAAAAAACTCATAATTATTAAAGCATTTATATATGTAAGTTCATTAGGAACATAAGTTCCCTTTTACTTTCATGAATGGACGCCATATTTCACACTAACAAAGCTAGCAAAACTGTAGTATAACGGAAAAAAATAATGGCGTGAATAAGACTTTTTAAGGATTTGATGACATGAAAAAGTGAGTAAAATCGAAAAGCATAAATATGTCGGTTAAAAATTCTTTATTTATATGCTAATGGAGGACATTATGAAAGATGACATCATCATTTTTTTTTTTTTTCCGAGTATCTTTTAATATTAGTTTTGGTTATTTACCTACATAAGGATGCAACTAGAAGTTTTTTCATTGGTTTGCTTTGAAATAAAGAGATAAATCAGTAAAATGAAGAGAACAATTTTAATGTTGACAGTTCTGTTTTTGCTTGGGGGGGGGGGGGGGGGGGCTGATAGGAAAAAAATTAACTGAAGAAGCTTTTTGAAAACATCTTGAATTTATTAAGAAAAAATGGACAGAAACAGTTGTATGAATAAAAATGTTTTTTTAAACAAATTCGGAACATTTATTAAATTTATATAACATATATATATATATATATATATATATACATGGACGGGGGGGGGGCAGCCCCCCCTCACTTTTTGACTCCCCCCCACCCCACCCACCCACTTTACGGTCATCAATAATGAAGTTATATATGCATGTGTTTAACCGTGGCCCCTCACTTTTATAACTGTCCCACCGGTCCTGATATATATATATATATATATATATGTTTGTGTGTAAGAAGTGTAAGACAATGAAGATGGATGAGAACTCTGATGTGGAGAAAGTATATCTGGATGGCGAAGCTATTGAGATTATTCAAAAGTTTTGTTACCTCAGTGATGCCATTGGAACACAGCATGGAGCAGATGCTAGTGCAATTGCAAGAGTTAGGAGTGGATGGGGTAAGTTCATGAAACTTCTGCCATTACTAACTAGCAGAGTGTTACAACTGTCGACCTAGAAAAAAGTCTATCAGGCATGTGCATGTAGTGTCATGATGTATGAAAGTGAAACTGGCCATACGTTGCATGTAGAGAAACGATATGACAATGATAAGATGGATGTGTTATGTGAGTCTTAGACAGGCTTAGATCTGATGATCTTAGAGGAAATGGACAGTATAGGAAGATGTGTGCAGAACAGGAGATTTTGATGGTATGGCCATGTTGAAAGAATGGATGAGAGTTCTTTGGTCAGATGTAGAACAGTTAAGGTAGCAGGTTCAGTCCACAGAGGAAGACCGATGGAACATATGGGAGGAAGTGATGATAGACTTTAGAGAAAGAGGGATAAATAAAAACCTGGCCAGAGATAGGTTAGTTTAGAAGTCAATTTCTAAAAACCATCTCGTGCATACCAGCATGTAAAACCGACCTTAAACCAAATATAATGATGATGATGACGTGTGCATGTTATGTGTAGAATTTGTATGTTTCATTATAAATGTGTTATTTATATTCTCCTTTTTTTTTTCTCTCCAACTAGGAATGTTGATCCACCAATCTGGTATGACACAGACGTGAAACTGTTTGAAATTCAGCGAGTGTAAATAAGTGACTGCTGATAGGAAGAAAAAAAATTAAAAAGGGAAAAAAAAAAAATCCTATCCCACCATGATTAAGAGAGTGGACCTTGACCTGAACGTAATTTAAAACTTGATGGTCAAAAAAAAATTTCTGCTTCTCAACTTGACCATCTCTGCTTTTCTTAACCTCTTTTATCTTTCTTACTCTCTCAGATTCTTTTCTCATTCTCTCTCTGCCTCTCTCTCTCTCTCTGCCTCTCTCTCTCTGCCTCTCTCTCTCTCTGCCTCTCTCTCTCTCTCTCTGCCTCTCTCTCTCTCTGCCTCTCTCATTCTCTCTCTCTCGGCCTCATTCTCTCTCTCTCGGCCTCATTCTCTCTTTCTCGGCCTCATTCTCTCTCTCTCGGCCTCATTCTCTCTCTCTCTGCCTCATTCTCTCTCTCTCTCTCTCTCTGCCTCTCTCTCTCTCTCGGCCTCATTCTCTCTCTCTCTCTCTCTCGGCCTCATTCTCTCTCTCGGCCTCATTCTCTCTCTCGGCCTCATTCTCTCTCTCTCTCTCTCTCTCTCTCTCGGCCTCATTCTCTCTCTCTCTCTCGGCCTCATTCTCTCTCTCTCTCTCTCTCTCTCTCTCTCTCTCTCGGCCTCATTCTCTCTCTCTCTCTCTCTCTCGGCCTCATTCTCTCTCTCTCTCTCTCTCTCTCTCTCTCGGCCTCATTCTCTCTCTCTCTCGGCCTCATTCTCTCTCTCTCTCGGCCTCATTCTCTCTCTCTCTCTCTCTCTTTCTCGGCCTCATTCTCTCTCTCTCTCTCTTTCTCGGCCTCATTCTCTCTCTCTCTCTCTTTCTCGGCCTCATTCTCTCTCTCTCTCTCTCTCTCTCGGCCTCATTCTCTCTCTCGGCCTCATTCTCTCTCTCGGCCTTATTCTCTCTCTCTCGGCCTTATTCTCTCTCTCTCTCTCTCTCTCGGCCTCATTCTCTCTCTCTCTCTCTCTCTCTCTCGGCCTCATTCTCTCTCTCTCTCTCTCGGCCTCTCTCTCTCTCTCGGCCTCTCTCTCTCTCTCTCGGCCTCTCTCTCTCTCTCTCGGCCTCTCTCTCTCTCTCTCGGCCTCTCTCTCTCTCTCGGCCTCTCTCTCTCTCTCTCGGCCTCATTCTCTCTCTCTCTCTCGGCCTCATTCTCTCTCTCTCTCTCGGCCTCATTCTCTCTCTCTCTCTCGGCCTCTCTCTCTCTCTCTCGGCCTCTCTCTCTCTCTCTCGGCCTCTCTCTCTCTCTCGGCCTCTCTCTCTCTCTCTCGGCCTCATTCTCTCTCTCTCTCTCGGCCTCATTCTCTCTCTCTCTCTCGGCCTCATTCTCTCTCTCTCTCTCGGCCTCATTCTCTCTCTCTCTCTCGGCCTCATTCTCTCTCTCTCTCTCGGCCTCATTCTCTCTCTCTCGGCCTCATTCTCTCTCTCTCGGCCTCATTCTCTCTCTCTCGGCCTCATTCTCTCTCTCTCGGCCTCATTCTCTCTCTCTCGGCCTCATTCTCTCTCTCTCGGCCTCATTCTCTCTCTCTCGGCCTCATTCTCTCTCTCTCGGCCTCATTCTCTCTCTCTCGGCCTCATTCTCTCTCTCTCGGCCTCATTCTCTCTCTCGGCCTCATTCTCTCTCTCGGCCTCATTCTCTCTCTCGGCCTCATTCTCTGTCTCTCTCTCTCCTGGCCTCATTCTCTCTCTCTCTCTCTCTCTCGGCCTCATTCTCTCTCTCGGCCTCATTCTCTCTCTCTCTCGGCCTCATTCTCTCTCTCTCTCTCTCTCTCTCTCTCTCTCTCGGCCTCATTCTCTCTCTCTCTCTCTCTCTCTCGGCCTCATTCTCTCTCTCTCTCTCTCTCTCTCTCTCTCGGCCTCATTCTCTCTCTCTCTCTCATTCTCTCTCTCTCTCTCTCTCTCTCTCTCATTCTCTCTCTCTCTCTCTCTCTTGGCCTCATTCTCTCTTTCTCTCTCTCTCGGCCTCATTCTCTCTCTCTCTCTCTCGGCCTCATTCTCTCTCTCTCTCTCGGCCTCATTCTCTCTCTCTCTCTCTCGGCCTCATTCTCTCTCTCTCTCTCTATTCTCTCTCTCGGCCTCATTCTCTCTCTCTCGGCCTCATTCTCTCTCTCTCTGCCTCATTCTCTCTCTCTCTCTCTCTCGACCTCATTCTCTCTCTCGGCCTCATTCTCTCTCTCTCTCTCGACCTCATTCTCTTTCTCGGCCTCATTCTCTCTCTCTCTCTCGACCTCATTCTCTCTCTCGGCCTCATTCTCTCTCTATATCGCTCTCTCTCTCTCAACATCTCCTTCTCTGTACATCCTACAACAACGGAAAAATGGGCAGTTTTCATATATTTTTTTCTCCCTTTAAATATTTTTTTCTCATTTGGGGTAACTGTCTCGGCCATCATCGTTAGCAGCCAATTGCTTGATAAATATTTCATTTTTATGTATAATATTTTTAAAATGTCTCTGTTTTCTGAGGGTATAGAGGCCATTTTTTTTTGATTTTTCGATTAATAAATAATATCTTTCTTTTATTTATTTAAAAAATTATCTAATAATGCGATTTCATTTTTAGTAAATTGTCTCTTTAGAAGATCTTTATCCAATGTGCATTCAACCGAGGAATAACATTAAAATCAAATTCAACATAATAAAATAATAAAGTTAATAAATATGCATCTATCTAACTATACAAGTTGTACTTACCCGGCATAGCCCGAGAATCATTGTCATTTGAGTTTAAAATTTTAATTTACAAAAAAATAATACTCTGTAAGTAAGAAAGAAATGAGGAAAATAAAAATAAATTTAAAAATAAACTTAAAATGTGAGATAACTCATGTTTTATCCTTTAAGTTAAAATAGGAATAATTTCCCTTACATTTTGAGCTTTTTAGGTCATTATTTAAAATTGTTTCCATTGTAATAATCTTACTTGCCGGCATAATTCTTTTTGAGAAAAAAAAACTGAAAACAAATTACACTTTTTTAGTGTAAAGAACATGCAAGAAAAAAAAAAGAAATCGCTTGTCAGAATCACATGAGTCTGCCAGATTGATTACTATTTAGGTCTAACATGGAAAATCTGACCGATTTAAGTGTATATATTAGAAGATGTGAAGGAATATTTAGATGAATCTCCAACAGAATGTGTAGGTATGAAATGGAAAAAGGATATAAGTAAAAAGACAAGCGAATTAGGACAAAAAAAGATTCACACGGAGACATGATTAGATTCAATATACTTTGTCCATGTGCGGACACTTATCAAGAAATGCATGTTAATGTAACAGAGGCAATAAATATACATACGCTAAGTGCTGTGGTGGAAGTGGGGAATTCAAAACGTGAGATAGTGTTATTCTGAGAGGGAGTAGAGTGAATGGTGGGGAGATGGTAGGAGGTATGTTTACAAATGATTGTCCAGTTGAAATATCTTAGTTGCAAGTTATATCTCTTGAGGAAGGAAAACCAACCCTTCTGCATACCATGGCAAACCCCACTCACAATCAAACACATTTTAATCGACTGCATCGATTTTACAACAATAAGAAATAACTACTATAAAGAAAAAAATATTAAAGATCTTTTTGAAAAAAACAATCTCCACATCTTACTTTCATACTTCAAAAAAGTCAGACTCTACCAAAGAATCTAAAAAAAAACAAAAAAAAACATTACATATATATAAATAAAAATAAAAAGGGGACCCCCCCCCCCAATTTCCATAAATATTCGGCATAAAATAACCCTAAGTTTTGACATGCTGTTAAAAATATAAAAATATAAATGATTTAAAGTAAACAAAGCTTTTTAGAGCATATTACCAATTAACAAATGAAATCGTCCTACCCATAAAATATCATTCAACAACTTGATTCGGCATTAAATGACCCAAAGATGGTTGATATGCCGTAAAACAAACCAAAAGAAAAAAAAAAAAAATAGTTGCAAGTTTTAGGAATGTGGAAACGGGCTGCATATATAATATATAATGTTATTTATCTACCTCCCACAGCGGTAAGATGTGACACAAGGTCGGGAAAATGGGATTTGATAAACCAGCGCCCGAGAAGGTGAGCATACTGGCCATTAAAAATTGCCTGGGCAGCCCCGTCGGCATTCCCCGGTAGGGGCGCCTCAGACAGTAAGCAATAAACTTACTCCTCCCAAAAGAGGGGAGGCGAAGCCTGGGAGGGTGGACCTCCTAGAACTGCACAGGACAAACCCACAGACTGGCGTAAATCAAGCCCCGAAGGCCAAGATAATACCAGTCTATGGGGTGTAGTATCCATCGGAACAGATACTACACTTTGATCCCGGCCAAAAAAAGAAATGATATATAGTGTGTGTGTGCATGTGTGCGCGCATTTACAGAGAAATCACATTAAGACTCAAAAGAAACTCCATCTGCCCGCAGACAGAGATTTTGTAGATTCAATTGAAACGACTCCAATCTACTGATGGCAGTAAAAAAATCAACACTGAATTTAGAAGCAAAACTCCAGCTACTTATCTCTACGTACAAAGTTGTAAGATTTAGAAGCAAAACTCCAGCTATTTATCTCTATGTACAAAGTTGTAAGATTTAGAAGCAAAACTTCAGCTACTTATCTCTACGTACAAAGTTGTAAGATTTAGAAGCAAAACTCCAGCTACTTGTCTCTATGTACAAAGTTGTAAGATTTAGAAGCAAAACTCCAGCTACTTGTCTCTACGTACAAAGTTGTAAGATTTAGAAGCAAAACTCCAGCTACTTGTCTCTACGTACAAAGTTGTAAGATTTAGAAGCAAAACTCCAGCTACTTATCTCTACGTACAAAGTTGTAAGATTTAGAAGCAAAACTCCAGCTACTTGTCTCTACGTACAAAGTTGTAAGATTTAGAAGCAAAACTCCAGCTACTTATCTCTACGTACAAAGTTGTAAGATTTCTCGCACTTAGACAGTAAAACCTTCTTTTCAGATTCACACTACATAATAAACATCTTTTTAATATAAAATATATCTTTGAGATAATGTCTATCAAAACACACAGATCAAAAGATAAATGCTAATCCCAAATCAGAATGAAGTATATACTGCAAGAAAGCAGAATATTAAATCGCACTAGGATAAGATACAGTAACACAAAAAAAACTAACGGAACTTTTTGAAACAAAAACCAATAGTATAGCCTTTCTAAAATAAATCTGTCTCGATAATAAAATTAATAGCTACAAAATAATAAAATACATAAGTGAAATGGCAACAGACAGAAGTGGGACATCTTTTCAGATTCACACTACATAAATTTATTTCTAATATATTGCTTAGGTTACATGCAAGCTACGTCGTAAGGTCAACTAATTTGCATATTGATTTGTAAAAGGACCTCTCCTTAATTAACTATTCTTTCTTTTTTTTTTTTAAATCAGTGATTGTTTTCATGTTAATAAAACATACACGTCCTTTTATGTAGGTGATTTTTTTTTTTAAAGTGTCTTAGTCAAGATGTTTGGATTCTAAACTTATAAATTTCAAATTAAACAATGCTTCTATATTGAGGAACAATTTCTAATTCATACACACGTACCAGCACAAACCTCTTGACTAATACATTTAAAAAATCTGTGTTGTTTTGGATTCTAAACTTAGAAATTTCAATTATATATTCAGTAAAATCCTTACATCATTTGTAAAATATTTATCGAATAAAAAAAAAAAATTCCTTCTGTTTGCAAAAGAAAGTTGTCGACAGGAAATGTAAATAGGCTCAAAACTTTTAGATGAAAATGTGGTCGAGCAAATCTGAAAATTTTAAAGGAGTTGTCAGTTAAATTTTAACGTTACTCCTCTGCTGAATGTTCGTTGAAAGGAGATCGCAAGAGATTATTTACGATAAAATGAATCCCGACTTATATTAAATATTTAAACATTTTTAGACCTGTCAGCATTTATTTATTTATTTTATTTATTTATTTAAAAAAGTTTATTTCCTCATATTTTGTTTCCACCTGTTGTTTACCATTCCGAAGAAACCAAATGGCAGAATATGTCAGAGAAATAAATTACTTACAGAAACTTTGAAATAATTGTTGCCTGCATTTTTGGAGAAGGAGGATGGAAGAGTTAACGTTATTTTTTTTCTTTTTCTTTGTTGTTATTTATTTTCCAACTACATTTCAGCCAATGTGTACCCCCACCCCACTTTCTTCATCCCCAATATTTTTCACACATTCAATGTTATTGATTGTCTGTTTATTGTGTAGGCTGATATCCCCTATCTAATATAACATACAAAGTTATCTTGAGATTTTAAAAGTTGGACTTAAATAGCATTTAAGCTGACAAATCAAACTTTGATTCTGACTAACCAATTTTTATTTGTTATTGTTGTACAGTGTTATTGGATCTATAATAACGTACTGCGCTACAGTTTATTAAAAAAAAAAAAAAAATTATATAGTCCCACTCAGACAACTGGTATTGGAAATATTTTTCAATTATGACCGAAAAATCAAAATCATCAAAGGGATAACTCAAATCTTTAATTGAAGAATATAAAGAGTTGTCTCCCTTACAACTGAAATTTTATTTCTTTTTCTGTATAAGTTTAAAAAATATGCAAACAAATAAAAATTAAAAAAAACTAAAATGACTTTATTGCATCCTGGGCAACGTCGGGTCGGGACAGCTAGTTAAATCATAATGCACTGGTTTATAAGAACATTCATGTCACGATTAATTATTCTTGAAATAAATTTTATTTTTTCCTATACATGTTGTGCACTGGAACCTCCTGTTTATCACATCGTGAACTTAGACATTATATATTTATGCAGTTCGATTTTGATAACGTTAGTTTTTGCAGGGAGGTGTTGCCTATCTCCCACATACAGTGCCTGGTATTCTCAAATGGTTACCCAACTAGTACTGACCGGTCTCAACGTTGCTTAACTTTGGTGATCTATAAGAATTGGTGTGTTAACTTAATTATACCATATACCTAAAAATAATCAGTCCATTGTATTTATGTATGTATGAAACATCAACATACATAATACACGAATAATCAACGGTATTGGATATGTGTAGGGTGGGCAGGGCATTACCGTACATGAACAATGCACCTGAAGAAAGCAAGGAGGAACACATCAGCTGAAATTTAGTCAAAAAGAAAACCCAACAACAACAAATAAATGGCAAGGACATAATCTAAATAAAAACAATGAAAATAATTAGTTTTATATATTTAGCATTATCCAGAATTTATATGCATCCTCCGGATGCAAATCTTATATATTATATAGAGCTAGCCTGTTTCTGTTTTTCTTTTTGTGATTAATAGCTTGTTTTAATACAAGGTACATACTTAATTCTGTTTAGCGATTTATTTTATTTTATTTCTTTATTTTTATTTTTTTCTCGGAATAGGCCATGTTCTTAAAAATTGTATTTCGATTTAATTTTTCTGAAGAAAAGTATTCTATCCGCCTCAAAATTCCATTTGTTCGTATTAATATAAAGAGGGAGTAGGAGTTATATTTAATACTGTGTTTGCTAAAACGTCTGTTCGGATATTGTGTTTTATCTTCTAGGCCTTTACATATCTAAAAAAAAAAGGTAAAAAAACAAAGCAAAACAGACTCTTTGGTTAACCAAATCGTTTTATCGATGCAGATGAGATTAGTTACCCATTCATCACTAATTAAAAAAAAAAAAGAAAAAAAAAAAAAAAAAGCTTTCTCATAAAATTTATACACAAAGCTGTTGCTTATGTGTGAAAATAAAATTATAAATCCAATACGAGGCAATTATTTATCAAATTTTATTTTTAAGATTATAATGTAAATTAGACCTCCCGTTTACTCTGATAAATGACATTTTTCTTTCCTTATACAATGAGCCCTGCATGTAAATAATACTCATTAAGAGCAATGTCTGTTTTCAATGAAATATATCTTAGAGTGTACATAGATGGTAACAACAGTATTAATATTAAAACAGGACCTTCGTTTTTAATGTTTCAAATCTTTGAAAAATGTGACATAGTTTTGATTTTCTTCATTATAATCACATACTACAGGCGACCTCCTTAAAATGCCACGCATGGATTGTTAATAAGATTCACAATCCTTTTTGCAATCATATTTGGTGCGAATAAACTTCAATCTATGCCTGACCTGCCCAACAAGTTTCAGTCATGAATGTCCAACAGTTTTTGTTTTTATCACCATTCAATAAGAACATCTTGATACGACTTGCAAAATTGTCAATAACTCTGACACTCTCCTCTCTTGGCATTGCCCTGATTTGGGATGTGATGGCCATCTTCAATTCAGGAATAGTCTGGGGATTGTTTTGATAGATATTATCTCAAAGATAATTGCTATCAAAACCCCACAGATAAAAATATAAATAAGAGATTTGCAGCTAGTGACAGAAATGAGGAATTTAGAGGATAACTGACTGGAGATTCAGAAATGGTCAGACAGAGGTTGAGAAATGGAGTGAGAGACAGTGAGTGAGGAGGAATTGATAAGTAGAGAGAGGGGGAATTGATGAAAGAAGAGCGATAGATGCTGAATGGAGGAGTAGGAAAATTTAAAAGAAAGCAGTTTCATTTCTGCCATAAAATTAACATTTGTTTATCATTCACTCAACTTTCATTTAAATTTTTTTTTTGCATTTTGGAACATGCCGTTTTTTTTTGTTGTTGTTTTTTCTTCTCCAAATATTTTGAGATTATTTTGGTATTTGTTCTGTGAAATTTCTTTCTTTGAGACATTATGATTTTTTTTGCTTTTATTCCTCTGGCATCGTTTTTAAAAAATAATACTTTTTACGCAACGGAATGGTGACAACACTCACATAAAAAGTATTTAAGAAAATTATTTTTAATATTTATTATCCTTTCATTTTTTTTTTTTTTTTTTTGTTTCATTGTTTTCCATTATTTTTTTTAAATATTTTTTCATTTTTTTTTTTTTTTCATTTTGTTTTTTTTTTTCATTTTGTTTGTTTTTTTTTCATTTTTTTTTTTTTTTTAATCTTTGTTTTAAATAAAAAAAAAAATTAAAAAAAGGAAAAGTTTTCAACCCCCAAAATATTGATTATAAAATGATGGGATAAATATAATTAGGGGTAAAAAAGAAAACTACTTTTAGATATGTAATAAAAACAAAGAAAAATTATAAAAAGAAAATGGCTGTTTTTATGCATTCTCTTCTCCAGAGCCATTAATATCAGTGTAGATAAAAAAAAAAGGTAAAAAAAGAAAATTGTTAAATAAAACTAGCCACTGTTGTGTATAAGCGAATATGTTGACGAATTCTTGAGAGTCCTTACATAAATTCAACCCTGTTATACGAAAATCAGAAGAGTCCCATAAAAAAAAATTGCTGTTTATAAAATGGTCTATTATTTGTAACAAAAGAGACAAAATCTGCTCTTGTCACATGGTATTCATAAAGTTCAGCAGAAGTTTCAAAATTAAATAATTCTAACGTTTGAACAATGTGAATTGTTGAGTCAAAAGTTTAGAAGAGTTTTGTTTTATTTTCCATATCAATGTACATTTTAAATTAGATCCTTCAAGATGGCCGCTGACATCTTTGTCGAATGTTCAACCTTTTGTTCATCAACGAACAAATTGGATTAATATTCAGAACTTACAAAATATTACTAATAGTAATAATATCCATAATAACGCTAACTCCATTGACCTATACTATTGTAATCAAATGCAACCAAACTTTAGATGAGATGAAAAAGCCCTAAAATATATAATAAATCGATATATATCTCCTACCGACAGCAATAATAAAGTAAGATTGATTATTTTCTACAAGAAATTTAAGACCCAACATCTTATAACAAGTAACTCCTCCCCACTCTCAAAACAGTAGGAAGAACCAATGTTATTTATAAGTTCCAATGTCTTTTGGGAGAATTTACCTCCTACAAAAAAACAAAAAAACTAATAGCTACATTGGTTTAACTACCAAAGCTCTTTCACATAGATTTACTATGCATATGTCAAATTGTAGTTCAATTTACCAGTATTTAAAAACACAACTGTATCAAAGCTCTTCAGTGTGGCTAGACAGGCAACTGCTTCAAGCTGGGATTGAAACTCGACTGTCTAATTGACAATCAGCCATGAGTAAGTGAAATCTTAACGCTTATATAAGCACTGTCAACTACCGGAGAAGGCTCCATTTGTGTTTACAAAGCTTTGCATTATCATTAATGATAATTAGCTATTTTACTTAAAGCAGTGCTCAACCTAAGAAACGGCATATGTAGTCATCCACAGACAGCCTGTTTCGCTGTATCACAGCTCTTCAGTGTTGCTAGACAGACAACTTCTTAAAGCCGGGAATCGAAAATTTACCGTCTAATTGACAGTCGACAATTCTAACCATTTGATTATCAGGCAGACACTTTTAAAAAGGACTTCATGAATACTATGGATATATATATATATATATATATATATATTTCTCTTTTGTTTTCATTTTACTTCAGTAATTAAGTTCTCAGAAATCAATGGGCCCCTTTGTAGGGCTAACACTTGATTTCTATATGAGATACATAGATATCCGAGTGTTCAATCAAGATTCTCCTCTACGTTTCAAACGTTGAGTTGGTAAAGCAGTGAAGAACACCAATTTTCCTCTCCCCTGAATTGGTCACTTAATTATGTTATAGTTTATCTTTAGTGTTTTTTTTCTCTGAATTTTGCTGGATTCCAGGACAAGAATTCATCTGGTCTGATGGAGTATCCAGCTAAGTGCTGTTATTTAAGGTAACATCACTAGGAGAAGGTGTATCATTCCTTGTATAGCCATGTCGAGGGGATCTTAATTGGGCTTCGAATACTCTGTTATTTTGGATATTTGGTCAGGGTTTACTTGTAGGATGAAGTATCCTTAATGTCAGGTTGTCCTGACAAACCCCTGTACAGAGAGACTGAGAAAACTCGAGGATGGTGTCTAGTAGGTAATTCAATATGTGTGTGCACATGTGCTCACAAATTTGATAAACATTGGGATTCGGTTGGTTATTTAAGCATAATTTGAGCTCTTAAATTGTAAAAGGACTATGGGTGTATGTATGTATGTATGTACGTATGTATATTATATGGAAAAAGTTTGGAAAAAACATCAAACAAAACGTAGATGAATAAAAAAAAATTTAAAAAATTAAAAAATTAAAAAAAAAAAAGTAGATGGATCAACAATACAATCAAATTAATTGATACATTGCAATTTTTAATAGTCGTCTTTATTATCAGAAGACTTCCTCAGAAAAATAAAGTTTTTTTTTTTGGTAATAAAAACAAAATACTAATAATCTCACAATGTGATTATTATGTTTGTCTATCCACTTTTTTTCCATTCATCTCTTCATATACATTTACTCCAAATAAAAATATCCACAAAAGTAAATCACTTTTGCGGATATTTTAATATTGAAATATTTATATTTTTTGTTGGGTTACTATTTCATCTATGTGTTGCTATATATATATATATATATATATACATACATATGAAAAAGACAAGAAGAAAAACACAGAAAGAAATCATCAAAACCGAGAGATTTACCGGTTTCATTCGGATCAACGTTTCCATCATTTTTTACTTATTTTATGAGTACTATGTTATGTACTTTCTTCATCTGATGACGTTCATTGATCCGAACAAAATCGGTAAATCTTGTTTTAATGATTTCTTCCTGTGTTTAATTGTTTTTCCTATTGTCTTTTTTATACATCCTGTCTCCACAGTATTTCATTTTATGATTTATCATGTATTTTATCCTCATATATATATATAATATATATATATATATATGCGCGCACACTCAAATGGTAACAGTTGTGATGAGGCGATTTAAATTTGTTATGTCCTCTAAAAATGAATTAAAAAAAGTAAAAAGAAAAAGAAAAAAAAAGTCGGGCATTTTGGTGCCATTTTGGAAAAGGTGGAGAAAAAAAACAAAAAAACGTTGTAGACATTCCTGAAAATCATATTATTTATTATCCGAAGGAGAAGAAGAATCTTGGACTTCATAAAGGTGCGCATTTCATTCTGGAATTCTCTGTGAATTTCTAATGTTCTTGAGACTTTCTGCTGATTCTCTTCTCTCGATTATTAAAATCATTTCTGAAAAATTCCTATGATTTCTGTCTTTCTTTTAAAATTTTTTTTTTTTTTTTTTTTTTGCATCACATTTCGACGATGACAATGATGTCAAAGATATTTCAATTGATAGAATCTGCCAGGCTTTAACATATTTCCCAGTCTGACACCAACTTCAAGTCAGATTCTTATCCTCCACTTATTTATTTACTAGCAAACATATTGTTTTTATTAAATCGCTTTAATTAATATTATTTATAATTATAATAATATTACTATCGACAGAACTATTACATATATATAGGAAAATATGACATTACAAATATATTAATTTATTAGAAACTGTTTATAAAATAAGTATGCAAATTAAGAATACCTATAACTGTTAGCAGCTTCTTGCAGATTACTATATATATGGTATTTCAAAACATTATGTTGTCTTATAGAATTAAATAAGCATAAGTCATTTTGATGTTAATATAGTTAGGATAGAAGAGAACTTTGCATTTAACCATTTTGATATATATTCATCCTATCATGTAAAAGTTAGCAAGTAAAAAAAAAAAAAAAAAAAAAAAAAAAAAAAATTTTTGTTAAATAAAAATTTGTTGGACGAAAGCATTTCAAGTGTTTAGAGGAAAGGAGAAAGCAAATAGCAAGTCCAACCTCTTCGCCATTCTAAAATGAATTCAGAAAGAAATCCTTCACACTATTTCCATAATGAGACATTTTCTTTTTTCCTTCTTTCTATACCGATGGATATAATATAACGATGGATATAATATAACGAGCACTTTCTCTGTCAGGATGTCTGTCCGTCCTGGGGTTTTTTGTAATCAGAAGAGGGAGGGGTCGAGTAATTAACATTTAATTAAGCTTTTCGAGTCAGCGTTCATAATATTTGTATACATGTAGAATTAGGAAACTATTATTAATTAATTAAATTTACATTAGATAACATTAAATAACATTATTAGATTAGAGAAGAACGAAATTTCAAGACAGGGCTGTGATTAGAAGTGTAAACGTGGCAAGAATCTTACTTAAATTAATAGATTTCAACGGCTTTATATACCCTTAATAAACTACGTTTAGACACTAGACGGGCTTCCTCATTTACATAATACATTACTTTTAACCTTCAATTAAATCCAGATTTACAAATATACACTTATAACTGCTATTATCAAGTTTCCATATGTATTTACAATACGTTCCGATAAGGTGATATTAATAAAAATTATTCATACAATTAATTAAAGCCATTTTCTATACCGATGGATATGGTTGTTTTTTCTTTTTGTGGTACTCTTATAGATGACACACCATGTTTCCGTGACTTCGTGTCGTTAACGTTCGAGCAGTTCTCGAAAGCGCCTGAGAGTTGACGAGTCGAAAACTGCAAAACACTAAATTGAAGACCGGCAGACGATAATAACAAACCATAGCTAAACAACTGTTATTAATTCGATGTTTGGTTATTTATTTATTTTTTTTCTTAACGAACGCACTGTTTCGAAGCAAATGGTTTATTTTTTTCCAATCTTTTTTCTGTTTTTTTTTTTTTTTTTCTTTTTATGACAGTTTCTGGGTTAGGGTTGCAGCTGGTCCAAAAGTTTTCTTGCGTACTGGTCCTGTTATTGAGAGAAATCAATTAGTCCTTCGGGAGATTTAACGAGCTGACAGCAATGATAGAAATTCATTTTTGTTATTGAATGCGATTAATTTCTTCCAATTGTCTAATAGCTGCTGCAACCTGATTGGTTAATAGTTTCATCAACTCTCGGGCGCCTCTGAGACCTGCCTAAACGTTGACGGCACGAAGTCACAGAAACATGGTGCGTCATCTATAAGCGTGCCGTTTTTTTTCCTTTTTTTTTTTTTTAAAAGTTTAGTTTGAGATGATTTTTTTTTAACTTCATCGATTGAGACATTATTTTATATATTAGTGTGAACACTAGTGGAGCATTTTTTTTTTTTTTTTTTTTTTTTTTTAACACTACGTGTACATCGTTTTATATAGTACTGTCTTCATCTTAAAAGTCTGAAAGGGGGGGTTGGATCTTTTTATTTGAAAGAGGAGACAATGATACTTAAAAGTAAATAAAATTAAGTTTAAACCAATTGAGCTCCATTTTAGTAACAGTGTTTTTTATATATATCATTTATTTATATATATATATATTTTATTTTGACTACAAAATTGATTTTTGTTTCACGAGAGCAGTTTGAGGGACTCCCGATCATCAGGCCTCGAAACAAAATTATGCCTGTTAAGATAGGATCATAATCACACAAAGTTTTTTGAAGGTGATAGAAAAATAAAATAAAATTGAAGATGAATAAAACAAAAACAAAACAAAAATACAAAGAAAAAGGAGAAGGGAATATTAAAATATAAGAATTGAAGGCAAAGATAAGAGCTATACGAGAGAGAGGAAGGAAACAGAAAGAGAGGAAGGGAACGCAGATATAGCCGGGTGTGGGAGGGTCGAAATATGAAAGCACATATTTCCGGGCCGACGCGTGTCAAAAGAGGCTATATATATATATATATATATATATATATATAATTAAGTAAATTTATTCAATAAATACATAATTCAGCATTTGACAAAATATGATTTAACTTTAAAAGGTCATGAAAATCTTTTTCAACCAAAATTGGGAACATGGAACTTTTATTAGATGTCCTGCAGGCTTGGCAGAATGAGAGCAGGCTTAAGACATTTCCTTTAATAGTTGCGATTGAGAGACACTTGTAGAGCCAAGTCAATTCATGATGGTCCCCCGTGTGGCACGTTAATAGACCAAGGCTGTTGAGGAAGTGCTGCATGGCGCTGCCTATCGCTCCTCTCGTTTCCACGGTGATCGTTTTGAATACAAATCTGTCGAAGCGTATTTTGATTGCTTGCAGTCCTATTCTAACGCTGCTTTATGTCCAGGATTTGCTGTCGATTCCATTACCCGTATCCTCGAGTTTTTTTTAGCCTTGATTAGTGGTAACTTATTAGTAAAAAAAACAAAAACTCCTAGTTAAGGAAATGAATATCCATAGTAAAGATGAATAAAATATAATTAACTTTGAAATGGTTGCCATCACCTTCATGAGTGTATTAGTTCCCCATAGTAAAGAATCGAGACAATATTTTTACTCTTGACCACGAAAGGTAGACAAAATCTATAACACTCATCAAGAATATAACATGTTATATGGCAAAGCTGTCTATTTTTTATGTGGGGTTCTAGCTGACCCTAAAACATCCCTCCCTCATTCATTTTGAATAAACAATTGCATCTGGAGGACTATCCCCACACTTTATTTTAAAATTATTGATTCCTGCTGAAATAAAACGGTCTTTTGTGAGTGGTAAGGCACAAATATGAAGAAATAATTTGGATGAAAACGATTCTATATAGATCAACTATTAATTATTTATTATATAAATACAACTGAAAAGAAATTACTTTTAAATGAGGACACATTTAATTGTCTGTCATTGAAAATGTTTTCCCAATGTAGTGGCAGATAACTCTGCTTTCCAAAATGCTGTTTTGATCAAGGGAGATAACAAAGGGCAAATAGTTACTTCCCTTTTAATATAAAATAAAATACAAGTATTATTATTTCGTAGATGAAAACCTGCCAAAGAATAAGCAACACTTGTATTTAGTTAGAAAACTTCTCTTAGAACTAAGATTATGTAAATGAAAAAAAATAATTATCGATCTAAGCTTAACGTTGTCCAGCATATAAACATGTTTTAAAGTGTCACCTAAACATATTGTATGATGCAATTTCACTTTATTAGTCCCAATTACAACATGACTGCAACAAGTTAAAAAAAAAAAAATTCACCTCGGCAACAGTGAAAGGCTACAACAATTTTTTTTGTTGCTGTTGTAGCGTTTTACTGTTGCCAAGCTATTGTAAAAATTAAAATTGCTAATGCAAGTATTAAAAAAAAAATGTTGTTTTACTAATGTTTCACCATTTACCAAGGCCAAAAGCCACTCGAGGATAAGGGTTAGTGAGATTTTCAATGGATGATGGAACAGTACTATGAAAGGATTGAGAACTATGATAAATTCACAAGATGACGTGACAGATATTTGTTGACATTGGACTTGAAAAATGGTGTAGTCTGTAGGGAAGCATTCCCACGGTAATGTGTTCCACAGGCATAAAGTTTTAAGAAAGAATCTTTGTTCATAGAAATTCTGTTTGATTTTAGATGCACAGAGGAAGAAAAGAGAGTTCTTTGTAGTGTTGGAAGCAAGACGAGTTCTGGCTGAGAAGTGACCAGAGCTTGAACTCAATTGAGCACCACTTACCATGGAAATATCGGTGGAGTAAGGAAAGACTATTTATGTAAATTGGCTACGATGAATAAATATGATTGGAAGTTTTCCATGCCCTTCATTAACACCGACAATCAGTAAAATCGTATGAAAAAAAAATGTTATGCTTATTTTTATGAAGTATAATTGAATCTTCTCACAATAGTTTTTAATTAAAATTTTGCATAATAGCCACATTGGAATTGGGACCATTAAACGGAATTGTCTATTTTTAGGTGAATATGTATTTCTTTTTGCTAAATTAAGTTTCGATTGAGCCCAATGGGACCTATCGGATTAAATATTTGACAGATCTCTTCTCTTCCCTAATGTGAACATGAACTAAGCAGCATGTTTAGTGGGTTGCATGTTTGCAATGCATGTGAATAACAGACTTGCTGCGTGTGAGAGAAATTTAACTAATAAAAGAGAAATCACCCAAGATATGGGAAATATCTCTGATTTTGGATTTGGCCACCCAGAATTTTATATCTTCTTCAGAACAGTTGGTATTGCTTTAAATGGGTTTATGCTGAGAGATGGAGCCCGAGAAAAAATAATGCTGCTACAGATATG